>JAWPHD010003213.1:0-225264 GCA_037043455.1 Cyrtodaria siliqua
GGATTCACACTCAGGGCAATAATGGGAAGTAAATGTTCTACCTAATTTAACTGTCACCACGAAAGCAGTATCTCTATAATGAGAAAGTAATGACTAGAACTCTCACTGTAGGTGATGAATACCCGGCGCTTAAATTTAATATAAACAAACTGACCGTCATACTCATACATGATTCATACAGAATTATCATTATGAAATTTAAGGACTTTTAATGATATTTTGTCAGAATTTAAGGACTTTTTAAGGACTTTTTTTAAGGCTGGAGTGGATTTAAGGACTTTTAAAGGCTACTTCTGAAATTTTAGGATTTTTTAAGGCTGTATGAACCTGGTGATATATAACCTTACATGTGTTGCAAATTACTTTAAACACAATACAAAATAAACAAGAGCTGTCGGAGAACAGCGCAGCTCGACTATTCGATTTTTCGGAGAATAATCAATTTATAGCTAGTATATACCATCAGAAAACAAGGCTACAACAATGTGGGGTGGGAGCACAACATAACTATGTGTAAGAATTGACCAAAACTACACAGAAATATGTAAAAAAAACAACAACAAAATTAGATTTTCAAGTGGGGGTTGGGTGGGTGGGGGGAGCGGGGGTGAGAGGCGGGAGTGGGTTAGGGCGGGTGGGGGTGGGGGGGGACAACATATGTGTGTAAGAATTGACTAAAACAACAACGAAATAGGTAAAAAAAATAAATAATAATAATAATTCAAGTGTGGGGCGGGGTGTGTGTGTGGGGGGGGGGGGGGGGGGGGGGGGCTGGGGTGAGAGGGGTGGGGGGAGCGGGGTTGTAACATATATGTGTAAGAATTGACAAAAGCAACACAGAAATATGTAAAAAAAATATATAATAGTTTCAAGTGGGGGTGGAGCGGGGTGAGGGGTGGGGGGGGATGGAGCGGGGATGAGGGTCAGAGGCAGGAGTGGGTTGGGGGGGGGGGGGGGGGGGGGGGGGGGGTGCTGGGGTGAGAGGGGTGGGGGGAGCGGGGTTGTAACATATATGTGTAAGAATTGACAAAAGCAACACAGAAATATGTAAAAAAAATATATAATAGTTTCAAGTGGGGGTGGAGCGGGGTGAGGGGTGGGGGGGGGATGGAGCGGGGATGAGGGTCAGAGGCAGGAGTGGGTTGGTGGGGGGGGGGGGGGGGGTGTGGATGGGGCAACATATATGTGTAAAAATTGACTAAAACAACAAAGAAATATGTAAAAAAAAAATAAAAAAAGTTTCAAGTCTGGGGCGTGGTGGGTGGGGTGATGGGGTGAGAGGCAGGGGCGGGGGAGGGGAGTATGAGAGTTGCAACATATATGTGTAAGAACTGACAAAAGCAACACAGAAATATGTAAAAAAAAAAAAAAAAAAAGTTTCAAGTCTGGGGGGTGGGTGGTGTGATGGGGTGAGAGGCGGGGGGTGGGGTGAAGGAGGGTTGCAACATATATGTGTAAGAATTGACTAAAACAACACAGAAATATTTAAAAACAAAAAAAATTCAAGTGTGGGGCATGGTGGGTGGGGTGATGGGGTGAAAGGGGGTGGGGGGGAGGTTTGCAACATATATGTGTAAGAATTGACAAAAGAAACACAGAAATATGTAAAAAAAAAAAAAAGTTTCAAGTCTGGGGCGGGGTGAGGGGTGGGGTGGGTGATGGGGTGAGAGGCGGGGTGGTGGGGTTATGGGGGCGGGGATTGGGTTGCAACATATATGTGTAAGAATTGACTAAAACAACACAGAAATATGTAAAAAAAAAAAAAAAAAAGTGTGGAGGGGAGTGGGGGCGGGGGTAGAGGGGTGGGGGAGGAGGGAGCCCATGCCCCAATATGGGTGAAGTAATAAGATGCATAATGCTATAAAAATACCAAACCAAAATTATAGATATATACATGCTTACATGCAAACCTAAATCTGCCTTTATTGCACATTTTATGGGCCATCACAATTTGGGTTCCATGGGAGCCCAGAATTTGCAGAAGACAAAATTACTTATCTAACCCTTTACAACATACTATAAGGAAACCAATTCCAAAATTTAGTTCAGCTAGGACAAAAAATGTAAGAGATATAAACCTGTAAACACAGCTTACACGCAAAATTTGATGTGAAACAGACTTATTTTAAGGGCTATCAGAATTTGGGTTCCATGGGAGCCCAGGGGTTACAGGAACCAAAATTACTTAAGCAGCCCTTACGATAATGCTATAAGGAAGCTAATGGCCAAATTTGGTTGTGCTAGGGTAAGAATTGTTAGAGATATAGACTTGTAAACACAGCTTACACGCAAAATTTGATGTGAAATGGGGCACATTTTATGGGCTATCATAATTTGGGTTCCATGGGAGCCCATGGGTTACAGGAACCAAAACTGCTTATGCAGCCCTTAAGACAATGCTACAAGGAAGCCCATGAACAAATTTGGTTGTGGTAGGAAAAGAAATGTAAGAGATATAGACTTGTAAACACAGCTTACACGCAAACCTTGATGTGGGACGCCGACGCCAACGCCGACGCCGACCCCGGGGTGATTACATAAGCTCTCTTATTCTTCGAATAGTCGAGCTAACAAAAACAAACAAGAGCAATTATTACTTCCAACATTACGTAGGATATATTACTGACATTGTACAAAACCAAATATAATTTTCTTCCGCAATACAGCTTTGATAGGTATTCTAGGAACTGTTTTTATGTCTTTGTGTAAACTAGTGTTCTCTTCATTTGATTGTTATATTTCACATTTGATATGCTTTCAGACTATTTGATATTTTTCATATTTTAATTCCACTTTTTTGGCAACATTTAGTTTCATGCTTTAAGGCTCCACACATACGCCAGAGATAGCCCACAACACAATCAAATATTGTTTTCATTGGATGGTTACTCGGCTTCACATATTTAATAAAATTTATTTGAAGTCACCTGGTGTGCAGCTGCGAGAATCATAGCTCTTATGGTGAGTACTTACTACAGAGCTACAACGCGACTCTTTATCGTGTAGGTAGGCATCAGCATTCGGAGCGGTTTCCAAAGATATCACGCAATGCCTGTTTAAACAACCACAGTATTTTTATAGAATAAACTTTTAATACCACACCTGCATGCATAAAACCCACCAAAGAGAAGAATATCAAGCTGATCTAGGCATTTTTTGTAACAAGTGTACATTTACACAGCTGACATGTTGTTCTTAATATTTATTCTTTCACAATACCTTGCGCTCTGTCCATTCATTTCAAATCAGGAAACTTTACTCCTCCCAACTCACACACCTCCCAACTCACACACCTGACAATTTCCGGTATCATGTTTGACTGTTTGTTTTTTGTGTCAGTTGTGGGTGGGGGTTAAGTTTCCAAATTCCAAATTCAGTTTCAGAAATCTCCCCCAGGAAAGTGTGGATGGGAGTCGATCCGGATACCTACCTACTCTGTAAAGGGGTCGCGACTTAGCTCCATGTAATTCTCATAGCTACCTAGTGTGACAACAGCTTAACAAGGACACGCTTAAAAGCATATATAGCTGCTTTTTTTCCCCCGAATATATGTGCATTTCACCTTATACATCATATTTCCTCCGTAGACCTCATTATCTATTTACAGATTGTAACAGACTGTTAATTATTATTTGAGAAGTTTGCGTTGGCGACAAGGAATTTGAGTCGTGTTGAGATGTTGAGAACATACAAAAACAGGGGGATTTGGGAATGTTTTATTGAAACAGAGTTAATAACACAAACACAGTCAAACAGAAATTCGACAGAGGATATATTTTTATTTTTGTAATCAGTCAGTAATAACCCATTCGTCCATCCATTCTAACCCCAACTGTCATAAGACAAATTCTAATTGACAATTTAGAAATGTCCTGGATTCTGATTGTCTAAGCCATAAGGATTGCTACTTTTAGAAAATGAGAACCGGTAGTTAATCTCAGTGTTAAAGTGAACAGTTGCACAACATCATTTTGTAATAAGTATACAAAATTAATGTCAATTTGATGCCATTCTAGTAACCATACAATTTGCTGAGGCAAACATGCCTGGAATTCACCAACCATTCTTAGACTTGAGCTGAAGTACTCAAATTTTCGCATGAAATTGCTATTTATTAGTATTTATCTGATTTATACATGGCATCTCATTATGAACGTTATACTTTAAACATATAGAAATATTCGTGTTAGAAATTTGCATACAAAGTCTTGAGCTTAAGTCTAAGAATATTCTTCAGAACGGTTTGCGAAATTATTTAAGGCCAGGTTTTCTAACAGCAGTACTTAATTTAGCTGGATTCTCGGGACATTCATCTGCTTATTAAAGGAGAAAGGACGAATTCAGCACACAACAGATTTTCTAAAATGCCCTTTTAACACAAAATGGAAACATATAGATGTTATAAAGCTCGCCATAGCTCGCTGGCCTGTCTTTATTACTTCTTCTTTCACTCCCCAAAAAACAGCTGAAATTGCAAGTCACTAACCATGTCATATTAATTTATGACATTAACCGTGGAGGCTACATTCGATATACATCAGTCGACGGACAATTGGGGACGGACACCCAATTATGACCGTCATCTTCTCAATCAAGGTTTGCCACCGGAGTAAGGAGTCCTAATGAGAAAATATATATTAGTTTCTCCCTCGAGTGGCTCATTTGGCATTCAACAGTTTTTCATAACATCTGGGTTAAGATTCCACATCACTTGGATGTGGAAAACATGAGGATGGAAGCGAAAAGCTGATTGCTAACAGAATATTGTACAATTACATTACCTTCGACTCTCACCGCTGCGGGTTCGAATCCCACTGAGAGCTTGACTTGTGAGGAAGTGTCAATTCTTACAGATGGCGGGAGGTGTACAGTACATGAAAGTTCTCCATGAAGCTGCATAATGTTTATGGCTGCATGATATATAGTTTCGTTAATTTGAAGATTGTTCATATTGCTTTGAGTTTGCAACAATTTTTGGAATAAAAAGCTCTCAGTTACACAATTATTGAATAAGGATTTAAGAATCTCATGAATTTTCCTTTGACCACAGGAATCTCGAAATAAAATTCCTTTATATTCTCTGATTTTTCCTGGCTCAGCATTGGGTTTCCCTGATTAAATAAGATATGAAAATATACGGCCTCCATCCTGCCCTTATAGCCCTACCTTCACCACCAAATACCATGTAATTATATCAGCATATATAGATGAAAAGTTTTTTTATTTCTTAGATTAAAGTTTGTTTATTTCTTAGATAAAGAGTTTGTTTATTTCTTAGATTAAAAGTTTCTTTATTTCATATTCAAACAAGCAAATGAATACCATCTAAAATGTTTATAATCGATGTACTAATTTGAAAATCATTTTCATGAAGGAAAAAAAGCATCTGCATCATATTTTTTGTTTTCTGTCTGAAAAGTGTCAATTACATGTTCAATATTAATTCTTGATTGGTCTATAGATAGCTTACGACAACATTACAATTGCAATATACTCAACTTGCCTTAATCCACGAACGGAAAAACTTCCCCAAATACCCTTCCCGGGACTCCCGGCACCAAGGGCGCCGCCAAATACACCCGTACAAGCAAGAGTCACACAGAGTTACCTCCTCTTTCCGTCGTGGCGTCATCGGTAAGACACCATAAATCGACGGTCTCAAAATATTTGTCTTTTTCCACGTAACAAATGGTTTTAATTGTTTTATTACTTTAATTTTACTTCCCATATGTTATTTTCTTACGAGTTTATGATCGTAATTGGTGTTTTTTACACCGGCTTTTGTTCTTTACGCAGTTAATTCAGACCGTAATTCGTAAACACAACCATATGCTGTCTACTTCCGGTTTACCAACATTTGTAAATTCTGTCGAAAAATAGCTTTTAACTTCTATCAGAAGTTTTGAATTTGACACCAGAACGTAGACACCCCTCCTACTCGTGTCAACACGCCAGTAAATAGTTTTCTTCTTATATTATTGGGTTCGTGTTGTTTGTTATATAATCACAGTTGGTGCTTTTAGAACACCTTCTGCTGTTATTTTCTTATATTTCAGTAACAGCAATGGGGAGTGGGACCCTAGTCTAATGGGGAGTCGGGCCCTAGCCCACTACGGCCCGTCCGGACTCCCAGGGATTGGAAAGGTCACCCGTACGAAGTCCTGACCTTCTATCGGTGATGTCTCCCAACCCAGCCATATGCAGTCCCATTCCCCACCCACTCCTGTGAAGGAAACAGCAATGGGGAGTCGGGCCCTAGCCCACTACGGCCCGTCCGGACTCCCAGGGATTGGAAAGGTCACCCGTACGAAGTCTCGACCTTCTATCGGTGATGTCTCCCAACCCAGCCATATGCAGTCCCATACCCCACCCACTCCTGTGCGGGGTACCATGGTGACTCAGATAACTCTCTACCTCGTGGGTACACTGTTGGAGTGGTCGCATTCGCATGGAGACAACCAAACAAAGGTTACTCGTTTCCTTTGTAGCTCAATAGCCCGCTTAGCTCAGTCAATGAACGACGTCGACTATCTTGCGCTCACTAAAGAAAGTCCCGTACCCCACCCACTCCTGCTCAAGCTACCAGGTAGTGCGGGGGTCACGCCGACTACAAACTCTCTGCCTCATGGGTAATCTGAAGGTCCTCAGAACAGATTCCATTCACTCCTCCAGGTCACCTTTCAGAGAGTCAACACACAGAGGGCGGTCTAGGAGCAACCGTCACCTGTCTAGAGACAGCTCAGGTAATACTTCCTCAGCTGAAATTTATGCTTTTAAGCACGGCCTAGGGCCGAAAGGGTATTCTTACGGTATTCTTACTGTATTCAATACCGTTGTTATGTTTAGGGCCACCTAACGAAGGATGTAGTCTCTTCTGAAGGTCTCTGCTAGTATAAAATCCAGACTAGTTGTCTGGAGGGAAGCTAAATAAGACTTCTTTCTATGGTATGGGAAGAGGACTTAGGTTTCTGTGTTGGTACTCACATGTAAGGGAAGTTTCTGTCATGGGTCACAATTATCTGTTATTATAATTTCTTACGTGTTGTATAATCACAGATTAAATAGAATAGAATAGAATATTTTATTGTAATATTCATAACAATGTGAACATGACATTGAACTAACAGGTAATCAAATCATATGATAGCAATTAAGAAATAAAGATAAACATATGGATTACCTGTCAGGAGGGCCGAATGGTCTAAGGCGCCAGACTCAAGGTTATACCTTCATAAACGAGTGTTCTGGTCCACGACCGTACACGTGGTTTCAGATCCCACTTCTGACACATACTTTTAACATACTAGTAAAATGTGTCAGAGACACTTTCCTTGTTCTTCCTTTTCAGTGTGGTGTCAGAAACACTTACCATCAATAGGACTGAGACCTCTTTAGGAAATCATACTTTCCTAGACGGTGCTCCCTACTGGGAAAGGCCTTTTTAATTCATAGGGAAGTCATATCTTCCTACTGACAGGGCGCTCTATACAGGCCATCTACATCAGAGAAGGTAAATTATCGAAGTCTTATCTCTGATTCTGATTAATAGCAGGCCTGGTGGTATTCTATTCTCAAATAGAATTCATTCTTTTGTCGAACAGAATTACCCTTTTTTTTCCAAGTTGTTGCAACATTTGTAAACACTTCTTAAGCATTGTCTACCTATGTTCTCGATTTTAGAAACTTATTTAATGCTTTCGTATCTTTGAATATCTCGGCGTTTACAAAAAAGCGTTAAGAGTATTTCAATTTAAAGTATTTCCTCTCATGGTTTGCTTTATAACCACTACAGGAATCTGATACTTGTCTTAAAATAAAGATTCTTAGTGAATTACTTTTGTTCTTTCTGTCCTTACGGACTTAACTTCAGAACTTGTTTTGCAGGTAACCTCGATAGAAGTCGATACCTGCTGTCGAGTTCCGTCACAAGAATATCAAGGATGATGTAAGTGACTACGGCTTCTCCGTCATACTCTAATGATTATGGTAAGAATTCATGGCCTTCGCCATAACGTGCATAGGTTTCAGCGTTAATTGTAGCCACAGTCTTAAGAAGTAAATCAGTTTATTTCTTTCTGTATATGGTTTTCCTTATCAGGACACCTAATTCAACTTGTCCTATCGCCTTGTTGAGTACTGTTTGTGGCAGGACTAAGATGATTATTGCCAGTCTTTGGATTATGCTCATCAGACTTGCAGGTATATGAGCATTTATTTTATTTAGCGCCGGTAGTATTTATATCAAGGGGTGTCATTAAGAGGTAGGCGGTTAATTCGCCCTGCTACTTAAACCTTTCTACCAGGCTAATATGAATACTTTTACTAATATTGTATACTAGTATCTATCTAATACCCGGCTACTTTGCTCTGTGTGCCTCTTACTTGAAAAGTTAATGATATCTATGTACATGTATATCACCACCTTTTTTGAGGTAAGTTATATAAATTAATTACAGTGGCAGATGCTGTTTTATTCATTTGCACATGCAGTTGCTGGCTGAGTCTTCCTTTTGCTGGTAAGTTGATATGGGGGACTTCCGTGGCTGAGTGGTTAGTCTCTTACTTGATATCACTGCCACTCACCTCTGTTTTATGATGGTGTCCCGGTTAGCTCAGTTGATAGAGCTTTCGCCCTGTAAGGGAGGAGTCCGGTTTTACGTGTCCCATACCAGCCACAAAGACAACTGGCATCTTGTTTTTTTGTGGATATTATGATATACCTTATATTTCATTGTTTGTGTTTCACTTGTGAAATATCGACAGACATAATGCCGCTGTTGACTTTTGTCGTCTCTGTTTTAGCGCATTATGTTTTGCTGCTTAAGTATCAAGGTTAGAGTACATAATAAATTATTAATAGAATCATTTTTGGTTTGTCGTGAATATAAGGATTTTCTTATTAGAAAAAAAACAACTTATTTTCACCAGAGCCTTAGCACGAGTGTATTATGCGTGTTTTCTCACTGATACACCTGTGGGGTTTTGGGATTACCCTAGGGTTGATTAAGGTCTCCTTCTGTACCGCTTAAATCCAGGCAGTTTCAGTAAGTTCGGAGTAATCGGCTTCAAAGCCGCTATCCTCAACCCTAAGTGGGTTTGTTCGCGGTTCCTCTGACTAAGCCTTGTCTGATGGAGTTCTTCGTCATTCATCTCTTACCTCTGGGGTTGCGTTCCTTGTGTAGCTTACTAGATGCGGTTGCAGGACATAACACTCCTTTTCTTGCAGCTAAGATCATTGTCCAGTTTCTAGATTCCTTACCCCTCCCACTTCTCCATACAGTCATACAGTTAATGGGCTGTAGTGCCAGGGTTCGTTCTCCATTAGCCCTAGGGGTACTGATGATAGTTGGCGTATTTTTTTTTCATACCCCCCCCTGTTTAGTATTGCTAGAACCAGGATACATTCTCCTTGTTTTCTATCAGTTTAGAGAGTAGGTCTATCAGTATGAGTAAGTTCCTAACATTATGGTAGGCTATACTATTGTTAGACCCGGCTTCTAATCCGTACATTAATTATGCCATAAGAGCCGGACTTCTCTTTTTGAAGTCTTTCCTTCAGGCAGTTTGAGATACATCTGGCATCTATTTATTTATTGGTTCTATATGCCACATTCGTATGGAAACACAGTTTCTTTTCGGCTAGATCTTTTGGAAGGCCACATCTTTACTCATGCCATGTTAAAATTTCGTTGGCCTTTTACTTGAACACAGATTTGGGGGTGAATGCGTGTGCACAACCACATTCAAAGTGACATTCTGCCTTGGTCAGAACAAAGAGGGGGGGGGGGGTGCGTGCCCGTACACAGCCACATTCAAGGGGACATTCTGCCGTGGTCTAGGGGTTTCGTAGAGCTGCCCTAAATGCATATCTAAGGATCTCTCAGTTTGGCTTAGAGGGCCACATGGTAGGTTTGTGCACTAACTAGGTGTGTTGCCCTGAATAAATAAATTCTATTATTATTAATTTAATAGTGTCTCCCTTTTTTTCCAGCACTTCTGTCCATCTTGATTTCTTCCCTAAGCGGGGTTTATATCAGGTTTTACAGTCTACCTCTGCCACTATGATTCATTCGGAATCAGTATGCAACCTCACGTTTGTCGATTCAAACTACATCTTCAGACTTCAGTTTCTGTAATAGTTGCTCACACAATTGTACCTCTAGGAGGTCCTTCACTGGGTTACTCTGAGGTCACAGAGGTTTAGCTGGTTAGAATAAGTGTAACGCATTGTTTGTTTACACTTCCACCGCAGTCGGAGTTTTTTTTTTTTTCTTGTTTCCCACTTTGAGCTTATATCACTCCCCTTCTTAGTTTAGAATACTTAGAAGTTAAAGTGGCTCTTTTTGGCCTGTTTGACTTCTGTTCTCCGGCCCTCCTTTGAACCTTTCGGTTAATCTTAGATAGACTACCCTTTAGACTATCTTTCTTTTAGCCTTGTGGCTCAGATTTAGTGAGCCCATTCTAGGAACTGAAGTGTCATCAGGCTCATGCTACTAAAGGGATCTCGTTTAACCCCTTCTAGGGATATTCCAGTAACAATCTGTTTGGTTTTGTCTGAGTATATACCTAATGCAATTCCAATAAGGCTACTAAAGTCAGAGCCTTTATTTTCTTAAAATTCACAAATTATTTGTTAGATTCTATCTTAAATAATTTTTCACTGGGTCCAGTTCTTACTACCCAGCCAGTCATGGGGTTGTGCTGCTCTACCAGTTAGCTGACTTGGCCTTGCCCAAGTCTGTAACTTTAGGCATACAAATCAGTTGCAGTTTTATTTATTATTTTACTTATCTTGGTTTGTAAGCACTTCATACCACTATGTTCCAAAGGTGTTTGGTTTATACATATTGTATTGTTCATAGTATTCTATGCTTCACACAGTTATCTTGTGTTCATAGTTACATTTACAGCTCAGTTATGAAGCTGTTATTTTAAGTATTGAATCAAGGGGTCGATACCTATTTAAATGATCTATGTAATACTAGAAATTTTCTGTTCCATGGATTAGCTTGAAATTGCCGATTATAATTTTAGATGGTGGTGGACTTATTGTCCTTGAACGAATTGAAGGACTTATGAGGTTGCCATATTCACCTTGTAACGTTCATCTGCCCATCTAAGAAGTTTTAGAGGCTCCTCCTACTGGCTGTATCGCCAGTCAGGATCCCAGATTACGCTATGGTGAGTGTAAGTTGCTTGGGTTCATGCTCTCGTCTGCTTTAATTTCTTGTAATTAGAGCAGGTTTGAGCGTGCTTTGTTACTTGTTGTTCAGAGTTGTTCAAATCCCCTTTACATATTCGGGCACTCATAACAGGTTACATTGTACCACCCCAGCTCATTGTGTTAAAGTCGCAATTGTAATGTTGTCGTAAGCTATCTATAGACCAATATGAAAATTTTGTTAATTTTAATATTTGTCTATTATACTTACGACAACATTAACTACCCACCCCTCCTTAAATTTAGGACTTATTTGCGGAAAGAGGAGGTAACTCTGTGTGACTCTTGCTTGTACGGGTGTATTTGGCGGCGCCCTTGGTGCCGGGAGTCCCGGGAAGGGTATTTGGGGAAGTTTTTCCGTTCGTGGATTAAGGCAAGTTGAGTATATTGCAATTGTAATGTTGTCGTAAGTATAATAGACAAATATTAAAATTAACAAAATTTTTCATTTTTGTGTTAAGGTAATGCAGAAATACATTTTCCTGACTTTTCCCAGTTTTTTGCATTTTTTTCAAATTCCATGATTTTTCTCTGTTGAGTCTTAAGTGACCACCCTGCTTCATATTCTTATTAAGAACTCGTTTTTTTTTCACAAATAGAATTTTGGCTATATTAGATATACATCAGTTGACGGACAATTGGAACCGGACACCAAATTACAGTCCTGTCATCTTCTCAATCACGGTTTGCCACGGGAGTAAGGAGTCCTAATGAGGAAATATATATTAGTTTCTCCCTCGAGTGGCTCATTTGGCCTTAAACAGTTTTTTCATAACATTCGGGTTATTAAGTTTCCACATCACTTGGATGGAAGCGAAAATGGAATTGCTAATAAAATACTGTACAATTACATTACATAAACGCTTTGAGTGTCTCATTTAGGATCAAACAAATTATTGTTTTAATGTAATTTATAGGCAAGATTTTGCAAATTACTTGTTTTTTCAGGCATTAAATTGGTGGAAGTTCTCCTTGAAGTTGTTTTATATTGTTTTCGTTAAGTGGAAGTTTGTTTGTATTGCTTGGATTCTGAAAAAAAAGTTCTCAGTGCATTACCAAGGATTTAAAAATCTCATAAATTTCCTTTTGCAGGGTGGCCAGAGAAATCTCGAAATAAAATTTGTTTTATTATTTCCCTGTTTTTTCCCTGGACTATCATTGGGTTTCCCTGATTAAGATAAGAAAATATATGGCTTCCATCCTCCCGTTATAGCCATACCTTCACCATCATTTTATCAGGAATTAACCAAAAGGGACTTTCTAGAAATGTCATGGCACAATCATTTCCAGGAGCCACAGTTGAAACAATCTTGAATAAGATAGTCATGTATAATCTAGGTCAATTTGAAAGTGTAGTAATATATGTGGGTGGGAATGACACAGCAAGATCTACAGATCCTGACATGGAGTACTTTGAAGAGAAGTACGAGCAGCTGATCCTGCCCTTATAGCCCTACCTTCACCACCAAATACCATGTAATTATATCAGCATATATAGATGAAAAGTTTCTTTATTTCTTAGATTAAAGTTTGTTTATTTCTTAGATAAAGAGTTTGTTTATTTCTTAGATTAAAAGTTTCTTTATTTCATATTCAAACAAGCAAATGAATACCATCTAAAATGTTTATAATCGATGTACTAATTTGAAAATCATTTTCATGAAGGAAAAAAAGCATCTGCATCATATTTTTTGTTTTCTGTCTGAAAAGTGTCAATAACATGTTCAATATTAATTCTTGTTTTGTGTTAAGGTAATGCAGAAATACATTTTCCTGACTTTTCCCAGATTTTTGCATTTTTTTCAAATTCCATGATTTTTCTCTGTTGAGTCTTAAGTGACCACCCTGCTTCATATTCTTATTAAGAACTCGTTTTTTTTTTCACAAATAGAATTTTGGCTATATTAGATATACATCAGTTGACGGACAATTGGAACCGGACACCAAATTACAGTCATCTTCTCAATCACGGTTTGCCACGGGAGTAAGGAGTCCTAATGAGGAAATATATATTAGTTTCTCCCTCGAGTGGCTCATTTGGCCTTGAACAGTTTTTTCATAACATTCGGGTTATTAAGTTTCCACATCACTTGGATTTGAAAAACACGAGGATGGAAGCGAAAATGGAATTGCTAATAAAATACTGTACAATTACATTACATAAACGCTTGGAGTGTCTCATTTAGGATCAAACAAATTATTGTTTTAATGTAATTTATAGGCAAGATTTTGCAAATTACTTGTTTTTTCAGGCATTAAATTGGTGGAAGTTCTCCTTGAAGTTGTTTTATATTGTTTTCGTTAAGTGGAAGTTTGTTTGTATTGCTTGGATTCTGAAAAAAAAGTTCTCAGTGCATTACCAAGGATTTAAAAATCTCATAAATTTCCTTTTGCAGGGTGGCTAGAGAAATCTCGAAATAAAATTTGTTTTATTATTTCCCTGTTTTTTCCCTGGACTATCATTGGGTTTCCCTGATTAAGATAAGAAAATATATGGCTTCCATCCTCCCGTTATAGCCATACCTTCACCATTATTTTATCAGGAATTAACCAAAAGGGACTTTCTAGAAATGTCATGGCACAATCATTTCCAGGAGCCACAGTTGAAACAATCTTGAATAAGATAGTCATGTATAATCTAGGTCAATTTGAAAGTGTAGTAATATATGTGGGTGGGAATGACACAGCAAGATCTACAGATCCTGACATGGAGTACTTTGAAGAGAAGTACGAGCAGCTGATTAAGTACATCCAAAACCAAAATCCAAGTTGTGCCATCTATCTTTGTAACATATGTCCACGAGATGATGTTGAATTAAATAGAACAAATGACGTCATCAAAGGCCTAAGTTCAGTTCACGGGGCAGTGTACATTGATACAAATAATGGATTTTTTGACAAGCAAAATGATCTCCGTACCTACGTTTATGGTGATCGAGACTGGATTCATTTGTCTCAATCTGGAACCAAACGACTTTTAGGGAGCATCAATAGCCACGTTCAAGTTGTTGAAAATTTTAAGACCTGTGTCTTTCCATATGCTTCAAAACCTAACCTCAAGAAGAGTGATGTGCAGCAAAGACATCATAATCTCAGCCAAAGATGCACAGAAACAACATATGACAGTACCGAGACCTACAGTAGGCAATACGAGGGCAACTTTGTGGCTAATACAGAACAACCTACTGCGGAACGATGCCTCAAATGCGGGTTACGGAACCATGAAACAGAAGACTGTTGGCACAAAGCCCAAGTGAGGTGTTACGTGTGTAAATTTTTGGGTCACAAAGACAAAATCTGTTGGAATAAGTAGGACAATGGCAAATATGCCAAAAACCTGACTTTAAAAGGAGATAAATTAAAATCTCATAGTTTCAATAAATATAACATTCTTGAAAAATTATGCGAAAGTTGTAACAAATTTAGTTGTCACTGTTCTATTTCCGAAACTGACTCCCAAGATAATAATAATTCTCAGTGTGATATAAAAGCAATGAGTTTAAACAATGATAACTCAAATATATCTGCTAGTGGGAACAATGTTTTATCAAATGAGAGTATTAATCTTATAAATAATAATTTACAGACAAGTTCTCAAGAACAAACTATCATTTATAGCTCAACACATGGCCAATACAATGCTTCAACTGTTGATGGCAGAACATTTAATGACCAGTTATATAATGATTCAACTTTTGTTTGTAATTTGCAAGCTGATACTGTTTCAACAATTAATGAAAGTATACTTAATCACAATTTATATGATGAAACAACTTTTAATGATAATATGTCCAATTTGCATGCTGATATTGTGCATGACTCTTTATATAATAATATTACATTGTTAGAAGATAATATACGTAATGTAACCAATAATTCTTCCATATGTGCCCAAAATCTAATTGATTTAGGGTTAAATACAAAAGGGTTTAGAATTGGTCATATTAATATACAAAGTATTCAAAATAAAATTGATCAAATTGATATAATGTTAAATCATTCTAATAATGATGTTCATGTATTTGGACTTAGTGAAACTAAGTTAAAACATTTTCATGCTGACAGTGCTTTTCAGTTGGATAATTATCAACTTTTTAGAAAAGATAGATTTATTACAAATGAAAGAAAGGAAGAAGGGGGTGGAATCATTGTGTATTGTAAGAATGAAATAAATTGTAAAAGAAGGTGTGATTTAGAAGTCAAGGAATTAGAGTGTTTATGGTTGGAAATATTTCCAAAAAATGCTAAAAGTTTTCTTATTGGAAATATATACAGAAATCCAAATGAAGCAGTAATATGGAATGAAATTTTTGAAAATAGTCTTGAAAATATTTTAAAAGAGCAGAAAGAACTCTACCTTCTTGGGGACTTTAATAGAGACTTACTTAACTTACAAACCAAAACTGCATGGTTAGAATATATGGAACCTTTTGGCCTTTTTCAAAAAGTCAATGAAGCTACAAGGAAAACTTCAAATTCTGCGACTTTAATAGATCATATTTATTGTAATGTGCATGATAATGTAAAATCAATAGATGTTCCACAGCTAGGACTTAGCGACCACTTTCCTATCTTTCTAACACGTAAGGCTAATAGCTCTCTACCCAAAAAATCACATCACACAATCTCTTATAGGTCATTTAAACATTTCAATGAAGAAAAGTTTATAACTGATCTCCAATCTGCACCATGGGACACAATTAAAATATTTGAGGATATTGATGAAATTGTAGAAACATGGTACTCTATTTTCCTAGATATTGTTGATTCACATATACCTATCAAACAGCATAGGGTTAAAAATAAACAACAACCAAAATGGATTACATCTGAAATCATTGATGCAATCAAAACACGTGATAGATTTAAGTCTCTGAATATTGAGACAGAGTATAAGATCTGGAGAAATAAGGTCACTATAATCTTTTAAAAGAGTCAAAAAAATCAAAATATGAAGCTTTTGTGTCTGAAAATCAAAACAAACCCAATACTGTGTGGAAATTGTTTAATGAACTTAATGTAAATAAACGAAAAAGTAGCAACAACATTTTAAACATAAAAATTGGGGAAAATGACATTGAACATTCAAATGATATTGCAAATGAGTTTAACCAATTTTTTGTATCAGTGGCTTCAAAACTAAAAGAACCAGTTCAAAATCCTAACTTTGAAAAACTTAAAACTTTCTGTGAAGAGAAAATACCTGATAATTTACAATTTAATATTCCAGAAATTTCACTTGAGCAAGTATTAAAGTTTCTTGCAAATATTGATGTTACAAAATCTACTGGTTCTGATAATACTGGGCCACGTCTACTTAAATTGTCAGCTAATTATATAGCAGATAGCATTACATACATTTGCAACTTTAGCATAAAAACATCCATATTTTCAAATAAATGGAAAGAGGGTAAAGTGACACCATTGCATAAAAATGGGGCCAACAATTACAGACCCATTTCTGTGCTACCAGTTATTTCAAAATTGTTAGAAAAGCATGTCCATGACTCTATGATGGATTATCTTACTTTTTTCAACTTACTTCACAAAACTCAATCTGGATTTAGACCTGGTCACTCCTGTGAAACCGCCTTGGTGCAAATGATAAGCAAGTGGCTAGAGGCTTTAAATAAAGGCTCTTTAATAGGTGTAGTAATGGTTGATTTTAGAAAAGCTTTTGATTTAATGGATCATAAGTTGCTTTTACAAAAGTTAAAAGTCTATAAACTTTCAGACTTATCTTTAGCATGGTTCAACTCATATTTGCATAACAGAAAACAAAAAGTGTCGCTAAACAATGTACTGTCAAACGATCAAACAGTGACAGATGGTGTGCCTCAAGGTTCGATTCTAGGCCCACTTTTGTTTCTTTTATTCATTAATGATTTACCACTGTACACAAATACTACGGAAACTGACTTATATGCGGATGACACCACATTATATCACATAAATAAAACATTATCATCCATTGAAAATAATCTACAAAATGCGCTTGATTCATTATCAATCTGGTGTAAATCAAATGGCATGTTAATAAATACTTCAAAAACAAAAGTTATGCTTATAACCACACATCAAAAACGCACCGTTTTGGATGTCAAAGAGATAAAATTGACTCTTAATGATGAAAATCTAAGCATGATTACTAACGATAAAGTACTTGGTGTATTTATTGATAACAACATTACATGGAAAAATCACATTGATCATATATGTAAAAATATTTCATCAAATGTTTGGCTTCTGTCCAGAATGAAGCAATACTTAAGTCTCAATCATAGGATTCAGTTTTATAAAGCTTACATTCAACCACACATAGATTATTGCAATGTTATATGGGGTGGAACCTGTCAGACAAGTTTAAATAGAATATTACGACTACAAAAAAGAGCTTGCAAAGTTATTCTTGATTATGAAGTTGAAAACTCATTAGAAAGCATGCAGGATTTGAAAATATTAACAGTGTTTGACAGAGTCTATCTTAGAAAAGCAAAGTTTATGTATAAAATATCAAAATGTAAAACTCCATCTTATGTCAATGAAATGTTCACATTAAGACAAGTTAATGAAAATACAACAATAACACGATCATGTTCTTCAAACAATTTCATAATACCAAAACCTAATAAAGAAATATTTAAACAAAGTTTAACATACTCAGGACCAATAATTTGGAATAATTTACCTACCAACATTAAAGACAGATCGTCAATAATGGCATTTCAAAGCAATTTAATTAAATTAATGAAAAATGTTTAAATTGTTTTTCTTTAATTATTGGATTATTGCAACTGTTTTTTGTTTTTTTAAACTTTATTTTTATTTTGTTTTAGCATATATTGTTAATCTGTATATATTGTTTTTTGCTAAATGTCACTGTCAATGAGAAATTCATGTGTGAATGTGATTGTGTGTGTAAGTCATAAGTCACCATATATTCTAAAATGATGATGATGATGAACTTGATTTAATTGGAAATGTACATCAGATATGTCATTTTATATTAAACATCTATTGTTGTTGAAAATGTTGTAAATAATAGAGGGCCATGTGGAAGATTAGTTTTAAACTAAATATGTTACCCTCTTTAAATAAAGTCGCTTATCTTAAATAAAGTCGCTTATCTTATCAAATACCACATAAATATTATATCAGCACATATAAATTAAAAGTTTCTTTAAATTTCATATTCAAACAAGCAAATGAATACCATCTAAAGTGTTTATAATCGACAATATTACTTGTTCAACATCATTTCTTGTTTTTTGTAAGGTAATGCAGAGAAATATTTCTTGCATTTTTTTCCATTTCCCTGATTGTTGCCTGCAGTCAGTGGCCACCCTGGTTATTATTCTTATTTAAAACTTACTCTAACATAGGTCATAGGTTAAATCCCGAGCTGGGTCGATCATGTCATCAAAGCAAGAGGCCCAGGAGGACCTGTATCGCTCTACTGACTGTACAGATTTGATGGAATTCAAGTGAAGAAAAAAAAAGTTTGCATGCTCTAAACAAAACGTCCAAAATTACATTGAATCGCTCACCTGATGATCTTTGCAAAGATGAAACATTTGTCAAACAAGCTTATAATTTCATACAAAATGAGGATGGCTTGTCATTGCAAATTCCCATGCTCGCCTTAAAGTGTTTATGCCCAGTAAGTGTATGTATGGTTCTAGGGTGGGGATCTCAACAGTTTCAAAGTTATGACCCAGGGATTATGTCCCCAGGGGTGGGCTACCCCAGGGCAGTTATTGGTTGGATGGTTCTATACGTCTTTTCATTTTAAGTCCATTAAATGTTTATTTGGAACAAGGCGGGGATCTCAACGGTTTCCAAGTTGTGACCCTGGGGCTATTTCCCCAGGGGTGGCGATGGACCCTGCTGGCTGGATGGTTGTATCTGTCTGATCATGCCCAGTAAGTGTACATATGGTTCTAGGGTGTGGATTTCAACAGTTTGCAAGTTATGACACAGGGGCTATGTCCCAAAGGATGGGGTCAGACCCCCGGGCAGATGATGGTTGGATGGTTGTATCCGTCTGTTCATACTCAATAAGTGTGTTACTGCAGTTTTAGAGAAGAAAATATTTCAATGTTTTCCCCACATGTCTGTAAAACGTGAAGATTTTCAAAATGTTCCCTATGTAAGCTAGTCTACGTAAAACATGTAACATCAGGGTCACCATGGGGCCAAATGTGATCCCCAGGTTTGCCATTAGAACAAACTTAGTAGAGGACCATAATTTTTTAAATTTAGCTTACAGTAAATGCAAAATATGTAACCTCTGGCTCTTGTAGTTTCAGAGAAGATTTATAAGTCTATGTAAAACTGTGACATCCGGGCTGGGTCCAGATTTGACACCCTGGTCACCATTTGAACTAACTTGTTAGAAGACCATAAGCTGATGATATAATGTAATGTATGAGAGCTCTGTGCCTTGTTGTTTTAGAGAAGAGGAGTTGTTAAGTTTTTCCCTATATATGTCTATGTAAAACATGAGACCCCTGGGGCAGGGCCAAATTTGATCCTAGGGTCACCAATTGAACAAACTTGGTAAAGGACCATAAGTTGATGTAACACGCAATATATGAGAACTCTATGCCCTGTGGTTTAGGAGAAGAAGATTTGTTCATGTTTTCATTACGTAGGTCTCACTACACAGTTAGCTCGCTTGAAACCCATGATAGGATATTCTTACGCCTTAAAAAGTAGTAGTGTGGTCTTTGGTTTTAAATATTTCCAATAACTGCTGACAGATATGTTTATTGTTGTTACAGGTGGGATGAACAATGAACAAAGTCTGAAATTGGATGTGCAGCTATCAGATGACACTGCCACCAAAATATGGCAGTTTTATGGGTGTTGAAGAAGAGTAGGAATTCTCGTTCAAACTCTGGAATTAAAGCCCAAAATAGTGCATTGGAGGACACCACTAAAATTTAAAAAAATACCTGGTCAATGTAACAGATTTTGTACAGTTTTGTGAGTAGTCCTTTGTGGGCAAATGACTTGGTTACATAAACAAGATGTCAATGACCTTGAAACTCTACTGATAGGTTCTGATAGCTAGATCAGCATTCCTGTGAAGTTTCATGAAATCTGTCAAGTACAGTTTCAGAGGAGCAGCGTGTTTCAAGTTTTTACTATATAACTGTATGTAAACAAAGATGGCCCTGGTGGCCATGTTTAATGCCGCATCAAAATAATTTTCAACAAGGACCACCAATATGCTGATCATTTTCAAAAAAAGTCCCATATCACTTATAGTTTTCAAACTTGTTTTGTAAAAATCTATTTTTAGCAATGGCGGCCATTTGCGTCCGACCTGAAAGTTTGGTAGGATCAACTAGACATCAAGAGCAACATTTCTGTTTCATGAAAATCCTTCATGTAGTCTCAGAGGAGTAGTCGCCACAAGTTTTTCCTATATAACTCTTATGTAAACAAAGATGGCCACTGGCTGCCATGTTTGACAAGGAATCGAAATGAATCTTGGTTGGGACCAAGTACATGTCGCACCAGTAATTTTGGTAAAGGTTCCAATTCAATATCACTTATGGTTTTTGAGCAGTAGTCGGCAAAAAATCACATTTTTTAAAATCTATTTTTAGCCATGGTGGCCATCTTGAATTTCCGGCCGACCTGAATTTTTGCTAGGATCAACTAGACATCAAGAGCAACATTCTTGTAAAGTTTTATGAAAATCTGTCAATTAGTTTCAGAGGAATAGTCGCCATAAGTTTTTCCTATACAACTCTAAATAAACAAAGATGGCCACTGGTGGGCATGTTTGACATTCAATCAAAATAAACTTTGGTTAGGGTCAACTACATGTCGTGCCAGTCATTTTGGTAAAGGTTCCAAATCAATATCACTTACGGATTTTGAGAAGTAGTCGCCACAAAACCACATTTTTAAAAACTATTTTTAGTCGTGGTGGCCATCTTGAATTTCCGGCCGACCTGAATTTTTGCTAGGATCAACTAGACATCAAGAGCAACATTCCTGTGAAGTTTTATGAAAATCTGTCAGGTAGTTTCGAGCTAAGAAGTAACTTTTAGCTTGGAAACTTCCTGTTCAGAATGGCCCTGTACTTTATTCATATAGGCCAACATAGTAAAATGCACTGTGTAGTGAGACCTGCGAAGTCTTTGTAAAATGTGCAAAATCTCCATATATAAACTAATAATAGCGGCTCCCTTGCTTGCTTGACGTTCAGAGAGAAATATGTAAAACCTCCATATACAAACTGATACTAGTAGCTCCCTTGCTTGACGTTCAGAGAGAAATGTGCCAAATCTCCATATACAAACTGGTACTAGCAGCTCCCTTGCTTGCTTGACGTTCAGAGAGAAATGTGCCAAATCTCCATATACAAACTGGTACTAGCAGTTCCCCTTCTTGCTTGACGTTCAGAGAGAAATGTGCCAAATCTCCATTAACAAACTGGTACTAGCAGTTCCCTTGCTTGCTTGACGTTCAGAGAGAAATGTGCCAAATCTCCATATACAAACTGGTACTAGCAGTTCCCTTGCTTGCTTGACATTCAGAGAGAAATGTGCCAAATCTCCATTAACAAACTGGTACTAGCAGTTCCCTTGCTTGCTTGACGTTCAGAGAGAAATGTGCCAAATCTCCATATACAAACTGGTACTAGCAGTTCCCTTGCTCGCGTGACGTTCAGAGAGAAATGTGCCAAATCTCCATATACAAACTGGTACTAGCAGCTCCCTTGCTTGCTTGACGTTCAGAGAGAAATGTGCCAAATCTCCATATATAAACTGGTACTAGCAGCTCCCTTGCTTGCTTGACGTTCAGAGAGAAATGTGCCAAATCTCCATATACAAACTGGTACTAGCAGCTCCCTTGCTTGCTTGACGTTCAGAGAGAAATGTGCCAAATCTCCATATATAAACTGGTACTAGCAGTTCCCTTGCTTGCTTGACGTTCAGAGAGAAATGTGCCAAATCTCCATATACAAACTGGTACTAGCAGTTCCCTTGCTTGCTTGACGTTCAGAGAGAAATGTGCCAAATCTCACTATACAAACTGGTACTAGCAGCTCCCTTGCTTGCTTGACGTTCAGAGAGAAATGTGCCAAATCTCCATATATAAACTGGTACTAGCAGCTCCCTTGCTTGCTTGATGTTATAAGAGGGTAGTTCTAGGACTGGTCAGTGTCAGTATAAAGTGACTGGGTGGCCTGTCATGTCATCACCATGTGTCAGCAGGGTCGTATTCCGGTGTGGCAGCACTATAAAGTTGAGCATTGAGCTCACTGCTAAATTACACATTTGCCATTGTAGACCAGTTTGATAACATGATTTGCTTCCCTTTAACGGTAAATGCTGAGTCCTTATTTCCAGCTTCAGGGGAGCAAATTACGCTTTTTATTTCTTTTAAGGATGTAATTTTTGGAGAAAAAATATTAACCTATCACATGCAGAGTTTTATTTCTAACCTCTGGGGAGCAAATTATATCTCAAAAGCTGAAGAGCGTTAAAGGAACCAGACTTTTTGATGTATTATTAAACTGAGCTAAAAACTCATTCATGAAAATATTAATTATTTTACACTTTCAGAACTTAATTGTAGTTTAGGACACTGCACATATATCATGCTTTTTTCTGAAACAATTATATTCCACGAATCAAAGTTGACAGATCGATATCGACATCACACAATAAGACTGTAAATTTCACGAAAATATCGTGCCTCTGAACTGTTTTCAGACAAAATCATACATATTTGTACGAATGAAATATATTTTGAGCAATTTTAAGCAATCTTGATCCGTGCTATTGGTTGCATTATGAGTTATTATATTGGACTAGTATTATTTCTCATAACAAATCTAAAATTTATTCATGAGGAATTAAAGCTTTCGTAAACTTATCAACGTAAAAAAAACACTCCTCGTATCATTTAGACTAAATGGAAGGTTGAATGTTTGCCGGAAAATAATTATTATAAGTAAACTACTATTTAGAATAATAAGTAGCACATGCACAAATAGATATAGTTCTTCAACATTCAATACGCTTAGATTTGGACAAGTCCAGGGTGGGGGAAAGCTGTCAGCATATTGAACAGTTTAACCCTTACCCTGCGACTACAATAGCCTTTGCGTCCATTGTAAACCTAGATCAGCCTGTGAGTAACTCGCAAGATGATCAGGGTTTAATGTCCGGCTGCTCATCAGTCATTTCTCCAAAAACACCCCTTTGTAACATAAATGGAATGGTCTAAATTTAAAGAAAGGACAGTCCATTATACATTCATAGCGGGCTAAGGGTTAAAGCTCTTGTTCTTCATGCGTGTCAAATAGGACAAAAATGTAAAACATAAGTGAACACAAAATTAATATTGATGGATTACAGACGACAAAGCAATCTTCATAAACCTGAAAATGTTTGCACCTTGGAAGATTGAGTAGCCTATTGGCTTTGTAACTGAGTAATGATGGTCTTATTCCCTGGGAATATAACAGAAAACTCAATCTATAGAATGTAAATATATATGAAGGTTCAATGTCAGAAGTTATAGTCCAATGTCATACAAAGTAAACAAACTTCGTAACATGGTCGGTGACATTTCCTTTGATGAATGCAAAGCATAAATCGTTTAATTTAAGGTAACTAAAGGGGTGTGGCTTTTCCGTACTACAACTACCAGATGGTGTGTCACAGTGTTACTATAAGTACACCATGCTACAAAACAGATAGATTCTGTCTCAGCTTGTTGTTTATTTAAACACTGAGATGGGCGTATTGGTGTAGTCTGATCTAAAGAGACATTCAAACCTGACAGATGGTATTTTTTTCTGGCTAAATTGCTAGGCCTATCTCGGTGTTTAAATAAGCCAACTCGCTGAGACCAGACTCTATCTCTCTATTGTATACTCAAGGACAGAAAATAAATCAGGGGTTTACGTTTGTATACTCAAGGACATTCAACTCAAAGGAAAGCAGAGAAAATTATTGCGATATTTTTCTCAATTTTAAGAAACTTTCGTAGAATTAGAGATAATTAAATTACATCTAAAGTATAGAAAACAAGAGGCCCAAAAGGGCCTGTGGACGCTCTACTGGCTAATATGGCTCTTAAGACATCAATGAAGCGAGTGACTATCGTCTTAAAGAGGCAAAATATAGCATTTTTAAGGTTCGATCTGGCAGGTTTTCCAAGTTGGCCAGTAGAGATAATAAAAAAAAAGAAATCAAAAAAAAAAAAAAAATCAAAAAAAAATAAAATCAAAAAAAAGAAATTAAACAAGAGGTCAATGACCTTGAAGCTCTACTGATTGATTTTGATTTCAGGAAGTAGTCGCTACAAACTGGTTTTTTGAAAATCTATTTTTAGCAGTGGTGGCCATCTTGAATTTCCGGCCGACCTGAAATTTTGCTAGGATAAATTAGACATCAAGAGCAACATTCCTGTGAAGTTTCATGAAAATCCGTCAAGTAGTTTCAGAGGAGTAGTCGCTACAAGTTTTCATTATATAACTCTATGTAAACAAAGATGGCCACTGACAGCCATGTTTAACATTGAATCAAAATAATGTTCGACTCGGATAACCATCATGTCATGCTGATCATTTTAGAAAAAGTCCCATATCAATATCTCTTATAGTTTTCAAGAAGTAGTCGCTACAAACTTATTTTTTAAAAATCTATTTTTAGCCATGGCGGCCATCTTGAATTTCCGGCCGACCTGAAATTTTGCTTAGATCAATTAGACATCAAGAGCAACATTCGTGTGAAGTTTCATGAAAATCCGTCAAGTAGTTTCAGAGGAGTAGTCGCTACAAGTTATCATTATATAACTCTTATGTAAACATACATGGCCACTGGCAGCCATGTTTAACGTCGAATCAAAATAATGTTCGACTTGAATAACCATCATGTCATGCTGATCATTTTAGAAAAAGTCCCATATCAATATCACTTATAGTTTTCAAGAAGTAGTCGTTACAAACTTGTATTTTGAAAATCTATTTTTAGCCATGGAGGCCATCTTGAATTTCCGGCCGACCTGAAATTTTGCAAGGATCAATTAGACATCAAGAGCAACATTCGTGTGAAGTTTCATGAAAATCCGTCGAGTATTTTCAGAGGAGTAGTCGCTACAAGTTATCATTATATAACTCTATGTAAACAAAGATGGCCAATGGCAGCCATGTTTAACTTCGAATCAAAATACTGTTTGACTCGGATAACCATCATGTCATGCTGATAATTTTAGAAAAAGTCCCATATCAATATCTCTTATAGTTTTCAAGAAGTAGTCGCTACAAACTTATTTTTTTAAAATCTATTTTTAGCCGTGGCGGCCATCTTGAATTTCCGGCCAACCTGAAATTTTGCTAGGATCAATTAGACATCAAGAGCAACATTCCTGTGAAGTTTCATGAAAATCCGTCAAGTAGTTTCAGAGGAGTAGTCGCTACAAGTTTTCATTATATAACTCTATGTAAACAAAGATGGCCGCTGGCAGCCATGTTTAACGTCGAATCATAACGATTTTCAACAAGGACTAACATCATGTCATGCTGATCATTTTAGAAAAAGTCCCATATCAATATCTCTTATAGTTTTCAAGAAGTAGTCGCTACAAACTTATTTTTTAAAAATCTATTTTTAGCCGTGGCGTCCATCTTGAATTTCCGGCCGACCTGAAATTTTGCTAGGATTAATTGGACATCAAGAGCAACATTCCTGTGAAGTTTCATGAAAATCCGTCAAGTAGTTTCAGAGGAGTAGTCGCTACAAGTTTTCATACATAACTCTATGTAAACAAAGATGGCCACTGGCAGCCATGTTTAATGTCGAATCAAAACGATTTTCGACAAGGACCAACATCATGTCATGCTGATCATTTTAGAAAAAGTCCCATAGCAATATCCCTTAGAGTTTTCAAGAAGTAGTCGCTACAAACTTGTTTTTTAAAAACCTATTTTTAGATTTGGCGGCCATCTTGGATTTCACATCTACATGAATTTTTGCTAGAATCAACTAGACTTCATGGGCAACATTTCTGTAAAGTTTCATGAAAATCTATTCAGTAGTTTCAGAGGAGTAGTCGCTACAAAAAAAAAGTTAACGGACGGACAGACGGACGGACGGACAGACGGACGACGGACGCCGCACCACGGCATAAGCTCTGCTGATCTCTGATCAGTAGAGCTAAAAATTTAAAAAAAAGCATTGATGTAAAACTGTGACCCCCGGGGCGGGGCCAGATGTGACCCCAGGGTCACCATTTGAACAAAATTGGTAAAGGACCATAAGCTTATAGCAACAGCAAAATATTTAACCTCTGGCTCTTGCAGTTTCAGAGAAGATTTTTTAAGGTTTTCCCTATACATGTCTATGTAAAACATGTGACCCTTGGGGCGGGGCCAAATGTGACCCCAGGGTCACCATTTGAACAAACTTGGTAAAGGATCATAAGCTTATAATAAATGTAAAATATCAAACCTCTGGCTCTTGAAGTTTCCAAGAAGAAGATTTTTAAAAGAAAAATCCTATATAAGTCTATGTAAAACTGTGACCCTCGGGGCGGGGACAAATTTAACCCCAGGGTCACCATTTGAACAAACTTAGTAGAGGACCATAAGCTGATGCTACATGTAATACATGAGAGTTCTGTGCCATGTGGTTCCAGAGAAGAAGATTTTTTTCAGATTTTCCCTATACAAGCCTATGTAAAACTGTGACCCCTGGGGTGGGGCCAAATGTGACCCCTGGGTCACCATTTGAACAAACTTGGTAGAGGACCACAAGCTTATAGCAAAGGCAAAATATTAAACCTCTGGCTCTTGTAGTTTCAGAGAAGAAGATTTTTTAAGTTTTTCCCTATACATGTCTATATAAAACATGTGACCCTTGGGGCGGGGCCAAATGTGACCCTAGGGTCACCATTTGAACAAACTTGGTAAAGGACCATAAGCTTATAGTTAATGCAAATATCAAACCTCTGGCTGTTGTAGTTTCCGAGAAGAAGATTTTTAAAAAAAATTCCTATATAAGTCTATGTAAAACTGTGACCCCCGGGGCGGGAACAAATTTGACCCCAGGGTCACCATTTGAACAAACTTAGTAGAGGACCATAAGCTGATGCTACATGTAATACATGAGAGCTCTGTGCCTTGTGGTTTCAGAGAAGAAGATTTTTTAAAGTTTTTTCCTATATGTCTATATGAAAAACATGCAAAACCTCAATATACACACTTTGGACCCCCGGGGCACGGCCATTTTTGACCCCGGGGACTTTATTTGAACAAACTTGATAGTCTAGGCGTTGGCGATCATTTTAAAAGAAAAACTGTTGAAATCTGTCCAGCTGTTCTGGAGAAGATTTTTTAAGGTTTCGACCATATAAGGTAATGGCAGCCATCTTGGATGTAGCGCTGACCTAATTTTAACAAATCTAAAAAGCATTCATCTAAGGATCATCCATGTGAAGTATGGTCAAAATTAGCCAAGCGGTTTCTGAGGAGAAGTCGTTTGAAGAAAAGTTAACGGACGACGGACGGACGACGGACGACAGACGACGGAAGACAGACAACACACCATCCCATAAGCTCTGCTGGCCCTTGGCCAGTAGAGCTAAAAATGAATGTTGTCATGAGGTTTCATTCCAGTTTCTGCAATTATACTTGACTGAAGAATTGAATTGAATGTTGTTTAACGGCTCATCAACACAGTACAGGTTATTTAGAGCCGCCCCAGAGAGAGGGGAAGGATACATAGGAATCCAGGAACCTGCCCTACTCTTATTATCGAATAGATTCCTATTGTTCTTTAACGTGCTCGGAGGATAGACCGATACACGGGACCGCCCGGTTTACGTCCCCATCCGACGGACGAGGCTAAGGAAAAGTGTCTTGCCCAAGAACACACCGACGGAACTCAGTGGCACCACGGAGGATTGAACCCGGGGCCTCCGGTTACAAATCCGCCGCGCTACCGACTGCGCCACGCCAGCCCATTTGACTGAAGAAGGCCACTGCATGATGGATTTTGTTGGCTTCTGGACATGCCGGTAGCATGTCAAAGCTCCATTAATGTCCGCACTCAAATAACTTTTATTATCTAGATACAGAGAACAATTAACTGTTCATTGCAATTTGGCTAAAACACAGATTAATTTTGTTTTCTGGAAATTGGAAAGAAATTAGAGAAAATTTATGTCAAATTTCGAAAAGAAACCAATGTTTTTATGGAATAATTTTCTTTGTAAGCGTCTCCGTGGCCAAATGTTAATGACGTTGCGTTGTAAACCTTTGCCTCTCACCGCTGTGCGTTCGAATCCCACTGGGAGCTCAACTTGTAAGGAAGTGTCGATTCTTACGGATGGTGGGAGGTGTACAGTACTAGTATCGATGGTTCTACCCAGGATAAGTGGGTGGTCAGCCTCCACCACAAAAATCGACTGTCATATAGAACCGCACGTGTTGAAAAAGACATAAAACTTCCTACAAACAAAGAAACAAAATCTGTTTTCTGTAATTACCTCAAGTAATAAAACAAGAAACCTGGAGATTCCACAAAAAACAGAATTTCCATAAGCTACCTACAAAGTTTCATTCCAATATTTCTTTCCATATAACCTCTCCATACCAAATTTTGTTCAATCTCTCACTCGTAATTTTTCTATTCAGCAACAGCTGACCATGACCTAGTGACCTAAAATGCAATCCTAAGCTTCCTTCACATATACAGACCCAGTTGCGTTCAAGTACCTCAAAAATGCATTCCGTTTGCATTCTGTTTGCGCTCCATTTGCATTCCTGCGCTGCGTTTGCATTTCATTTTTATAAATGCGTCTTTTTTTAAATAGCATTTATTTCGTTCTTGAATGCATTCAGCGTTTCTAAAGAAACCTGGTTAAATAGATATAAAAAGCTTCAATAGTTCTGAAGTCTGACGCTCTAACTAGGAAATTTTACTACCACTCAAAAATATTAAATGCTGTCAAAAATATATTATTTAAGATTTTTAAAAATCGTTCAAGTCTAAATATTTTAGACCCCTAATTTTCGTAATCTTTTTCTGCTCTGTTGTGGTTCCAGCCAAGAATAGGGTCAATGCTTATCCAGACGGAGAAGGTAAAATCCTCTCCCCCTCCCCTTTCCCCTCCGCAAACCTATTTCTATTTTGTCTCTTTGTCATGTTCATTAAGGTCTTCATCATAATCCTTGTATCGTTTTAGATGCTACCTGAGTGGTGGCAGAAAACGATAGCAGAATGTGCAGCAACTCTGCAGTTCTGCAGATGGGTGAAATGGTTCTAGACCCATTCTGCAATTTTTTATCTCTGTGTAAATGGAGGGTGGTATTTTATCTCTGTGTAAATGGAGGGTGGTATTTTATCTCTGTGTAAATGGAGGGTGGTATTTTATCTCTGTGTAAATGGAGGGTGGTATTTTATCTCTGTGTAAATGGAGGGTGGTATTTTATCTCTGTGTAAATGGAGGGTGGTATTTTATCTCTGTGTAAATGGAGGGTGGTATTTTATCTCTGTGTAAATGGAGGGTGGTATTTTATCTCTGTGTAAATGGAGGGTGGTATTTTATCTCTGTGTAAATGGAGGGTGGTATTTTATCTCTGTGTAAATGGAGGGTGGTATTTTATCTCTGTGTACATGGAGGGTGGTATTTTATCTCTGTGTAAATGGAGGGTGGTATTTTATCTCTGTGTAAATGGAGGGTGGTATTTTATCTTCAAATATCACAACAATGATTCCGCTTCCTAATTTGTTGCCACCGACTCTCTTCACATCACAACAACCACAACGTCGGAAGTGACGTCGCAATCCATATGTTACGTTACGAGCAACGTTACTTTAAGTGCCATATATATACAGTACAGCTCCCACACTTTACTCGATTCGTTGAGTTTGGTCGTATCAAGTTCCGCGCACATCTACGCAGAGTCAGTGTTTGTACTCGGCGAATTCACGCGGCAAAAGTACGCCATTGTCGAGTCACTCACACTCCGAGTTACTCCGCATAGAATCCAATTAACCATGAGTGCACACCTGTGGTGATTTATTATTGGGGAAAAATCTGAATTTTCCGACAACTTTTCAACTTGTCCGATATCGCACTTGAAAAAGCAATCAATCGCCAGAAAAAGTACAAACAATGAGACGCCGAGTGCATCTTTTATGTGCAAAGTTGACAAGACTGATAAATACAATGAATAAATTTCGAAACAAATACGTTATTTCAAACTTTTAATGCATTTAATCACAAGTTTTTGTTCGTTTTTGTTGTCCGAAAGTCACAGTTTTCCTACAGACATAAATACCCATAATCCTTGGCCATGTATGTATCTTTTACCAAGGCGGCACTAATAACGGGTTTATGACCCAGAATTCTTTACCATTTTTTCTGATTATTTCTGACTAAAGAACCCTTTGATGTAATAATAAACATCAAAATAGTAATTGGTCTATAGATAGCTTACGACAACATTACAATTGCAAGATACTCAACTTGCCTTAATCCACGAACGGAAAAACTTCCCCAAATACCCTTCCCGGGACTCCCGGCACCAAGGGCGCCGACAAATACACCCGTACAAGCAAGAGTCACACAGAGTTACTTCCTCTTTCCGTCGTGGCGTCATCGGTAAAGAACGCGATAAATCGACGGTCTCAAAATATTTGTTTTTTTCCACGTAACAAATGGTTTTAATTGTTTTATTACTTTAATTTTGCTTCCCATATGTTATTTTCTTACGAGTTTATGATCGTAATTGGTGTTTTTTACACCGGCTTTTGTTCTTTACGCAGTTAATTCAGACCGCAATTCGTAAACAACCATATGCTGTCTACTTCCGGTTTACCAACATTTGTAAATTCTGTCGAAAAATAGCTTTTAACTTCTATTAGAAGTTTTGAATTTGACACCGGAACGTAGACACCCCCCCTCCTACTCGTGTCAACACTCCAGTAAATAGTTTTCTTATATTATTGGGTTCGTGTTGTTTGTTATATAATCACAGTTGGTGCTTTTAGAACACCTTCTGCTGTTATTTTCTATATTTCAGTAACAGCAATGGGGAGTGGGACCTTAGTCTAATTGGGAGTCGGGCCCTAGCCCACTACGGCCCGTCCGGACTCCCAGGGATTGGAAACATCACCCGTACGAAGTCCTGACCTTCTATTGGTGATGTCCCCCAACCCAGCCATATGCAGTCCCATTCCCCACCCACTCCTGTGAAGGAAACATCAATGGGGAGTCGGGCCCTAGCCCACTACGGCCCGTCCGGACTCCCAGGGATTGGAAACATCACCCGTACGAAGTCCTGACCTTCTATCGGTGATGTCCCCCAACCCAGCCATATGCAGTCCCATACCCCACCCACTCCTGTCCGGGGGACCATGGTGACTCAGATAACTCTCTACCTCGTGGGTACACTGTTGGAGTGGTCGCATTCGCTTGGAGACAACCAAATAGCCCGCTTAGCTCAGTCAATGAACGACGTCGACTATCTTGCGCTCACTAAAGAAAGTCCCGTACCCCACCCACTCCTGCTCAAGCTACCAGGTAGTGCGGGGGTCACGCCGACTACAAACTCTCTGCCTCATGGGTAATCTGAAGGTCCTCAGAACAGATTCCATTCACTCCTCCAGGTCACCTTTCAGAGAGTCAACACACAGAGGGCGGTCTAGGAGCAACCGTCACCTGTCTAGAGACAGCTCAGGTAATACTTCCTCAGCTGAAATTTATGCTTTTAAGCACGGCCTAGGGCCGAAAGGGTATTCTTACGGTATTCTTACTGTATTCAATACCGTTGTTATGGTTAGGGCCACCTAACGAAGGATATAGTCTCTTCTGAAGGTCTCTGCTAGTATAAAATCCAGACTAGTTGTCTGGAGGGAAGCTAAATAAGACTTCTTTCTATGGTATGGGAAGAGGACTTAGGTTTATGTGTTGGTACTCACATGTAAGGGAAGTTTCTGTCATGGGTCACAATTATCTGTTATTATAATTTCTTACGTGTTGTATAATCACAGATTAAATAGAATAGAATAGAATATTTTATTGTAATATTCATAACAATGTGAACATGACATTGAACTAACAGGTAATCAAATCATATGATAGCAATTAAGAAATAAAGATAAACATATGGATTACCTGTCAGGAGGGCCGAATGGTCTAATGCGCCAGACTCAAGGTTATACCTTCATAAACGAGTGTTCTGGTCCACGACCTTACACGTGGTTTCAGATCCCACTTCTGACACATACTTTTAACATACTAGTAAAATGTGTCAGAGACACTTTCCTTGTTCTTCCTTTTCAGTGTGGTGTCAGAAACACATACCATCAATAGGACTGAGACCTCTTTAGGAAATCATACTTTCCTAGACGGTGCTCCCTACTGGGAAAGGCCTTTTTAATTCATAGGGAAGTCATATCTTCCTACTGACAGGGCGCTCTATACAGGCCATCTACATCAGAGAAGGTAAATTATCGAAGTCTTATCTCTGATTCTGATTAATAGCAGGCCTGGTGGTATTCTATTCTCAAATAGAATTCATTCTTTTGTCGAACAGAATTACCCTTTTTTCCAAGTTGTTGCAACATTTGTAAACACTTCTTAAGCATTGTCTACCTATGTTCTCGATTTTAGAAACTTTTTTAATGCTTTTATATCTTTGAATATCTCGGCGTTTACAAAAAGCGTTAAGAGTATTCAATTTAAAGTATTTCCTCTCATGGTTTGCTTTATAACCACTACAGGAATCTGATACTTGTCTTAAACTAAAGATTCTTAGTGAATTACTTTGTTCTTTTCTGTCCTTACGGACTTAACTACAGAACTTGTTTTGCAGGTAACCTCGATAGAAGTCGATACCTGCTGTCGAGTTCCGTCACAAGAATATCAAGGATGATGTAAGTGACTACGGCTTCTCCGTCATACTCTAATGATTAGGGTAAGAATTCATGGCCTTCGCCATAACGTGCATAGGTTTCAGCGTTAATTGTAGCCACAGTCTTAAGAAGTAAATCAGTTTATTTCTTTCTGTATATGGTTTTCCTTATCAGGACACCTAATTCAACTTGTCCTATCGCCTTGTTGAGTACTGTTTGTGGCAGGACTAAGATGATTATTGCCAGTCTATGGATTATGCTCATCAGACTTGCAGGTATATGAGCATTTATTTTATTTAGCGCCGGTAGTATTTATATCAAGGGGTGTCATTAAGAGGTAGGCGGTTAATTCGCCCTGCTACTTAAACCTTTCTACCAGGCTAATATGAATACTTTTACTAATATTGTATACTAGTATCTATCTAATACCCGGCTACTTTGCTCTGTGTGCCTCTAATTTGAAAAGTTAATGATATCTATGTACATGTATATCACCACCTTTTTTTTGAGGTAAGTTATATAAATTAATTACAGTGGCAGATGCTGTTTTATTCATTTGCACATGCAGTTGCTGGCTGAGTCTTCCTTTTGCTGGTAAGTTGATATGGGGGACTTCCGTGGCTGAGTGGTTAGTCTCTTACTTGATATCACTGCCACTCACCTCTGTTTTATGATGGTGTCCCGGTTAGCTCAGTTGATAGAGCTTTCGCCCTGTAAGGGAGGAGTCCGGTTTTACGTGTCCCATACCAGCCACAAAGACAACTGGCATCTTGTTGTTTTTTTTTGTTTTTTTTTGTGGATATTATGATATACCTTATATTTCATTGTTTGTGTTTCACTTGTGAAATATCGACAGACATAATGCCGCTGTTGACCTTTTGTCGTCTCTGTTTTAGCGCATTATGTTTTGCTGCTTAAGTATCAAGGTTAGAGTACATAATAAGTTATTAATAGAATCATTTTTGGTTTGTCGTGAATATAAGGATTTTCTTATTAGAAAAACTTATTTTCACCAGAGCCTTAGCACGAGTGTATTATGCGTGTTTTCTCACTGATACACCTGTGGGGTTTTGGGATTACCCTAGGGTTGATTAAGGTCTCCTTCTGTACCGCTTAAATCTCCACGGGGTACCTCCAGAGCCGGAGCTGCAAAGCGAAGGCGACGGTACTAATGAGTGGGCAGCCAAGCACGGGCTGCTCTCCGCCCCCGGTTTACACCTGTTAGGCAGTTTCAGTAAGTTCGGAGTAATCGGCTTCAAAGCCGCTATCCTCAACCCTAAGTGGGTTTGTTCGCGGTTCCTCTGACTAAGCCTTGTCTGATGGAGTTCTTCGTCATTCATCTCTTACCTCTGGGGTTGCGTTCCTTGTGTAGCTTATTAGATGCGGTTGCAGGACATAACACTCCTTTTCTTGCAGCTAAGATCATTGTCCAGTTTCTAGATTCCTTACCCCTCCCACTTCTCCATACAGTCATACAGTTAATGGGCTGTAGTGCCAGGGTTCGTTCTCCATTAGCCCTAGGGGTACTGATGATAGTTGGCGTATTTGTTTTTCATACCCCCTCCTGTTTAATATTGCTAGAACCAGGATACATTCTCCTTGTTTTCTATCAGTTTAGAGAGTAGGTCTATCAGTATGAGTAAGTTCCTAACATTATGGTAGGCTATACTATTGTTAGACCCGGCTTCTAATCCGTACATTAATTATGCCATAAGAGCCGGACTTCTCTTTTTGAAGTCTTTCCTTCAGGCAGTTTGAGATACATCTGGCATCTATTTATTTATTGGTTCTATATGCCACATTCGTATGGAAACACAGTTTCTTTTCGGCTAGATCTTTTACTAGAACACAGATTTGCGGGTGAATGCGTGTGCACAACCACATTCAAGGTGACATTCTGCCTTGGTCAGAACAAGGGGGGGGGGGGTGCGTGCCCATACACAGCCACATTCAAGGGGACATTCTGCCGTGGTCTAGGGGTTTCGTAGAGCTGCCCTAAATGCATGTCTAAGGATCTCTCAGTTTGGCTTAGAGGGCCACATGGTAGGTTTGTTCACTAACTAGGTGTGTTGCCCTGAATAAATAAATTCTTTTATTATTTACGCCTGGTTTATTTACGCCTGGCTCTATTTACGCCTGGTTTTATTTATGCCTGGTTTTTGGCCAGACGGACTCAATTACATATTACGCCTCATTTTACGCCTGGTTTCTACATTCTTATCAAAACCACCTGTACGCCTGGTCACCATCAAAATTACGCCTGGTTTAGTTATCAATATTACGCCTGCTTTACGGGCGTCGCAGTTCGTACGGGCAGCACTTCTGTCCATCTTGATTTCTTCCCTAAGCGGGGTTTATATCAGGTTTTACAGTCTACCTCTGCCACTGATTCATTCGGAATCAGTATGCAACCTCACGTTTGTCGATTCAAACTACATCTTCAGACTTCAGTTTCTGTAATAGTTGCTCACACAATTGTACCTCTAGGAGGTCCTTCACTGGGCTACTCTGAGGTCACAGAGGTTTAGCTGGTTAGAATAAGTGTAACGCATTGTTTGTTTACACTCCCACCGCAGTCGGAGTTGGTTTTTTTTTTTCTTGTTTCCCACTTTGAGCTTATATCACTCCCCTTCTTAGTTTAGAATACTTAGAAGTTAAAGTGGCTCTTTTTGGCCTGTTTGACTTCTGTTCTCCGGCCCTCCTTTGAACTTTTCGGTTAATCTTAGATAGACTACCCTTTAGACTATCTTCTTTTAGCCTTGTGGCTCAGATTTAGTGAGCCCATTCTAGGAACTGAAGTGTCATCAGGCTCATGCTACTAAAGGGATCTCGTTTAACCCCTTCTGGGGATATTCCAGTAACAATCTGTTTGGTTTTGTCTGGGTGTATACCTAATGCAACTCCAATAAGGCTACTAAAGTCAGAGCCTTTATATTCTTAAAATTCACAAATTATTTGTTAGATTCTATCTTAAATAATTTTTCACTGGGTCCAGTTCTTACTACCCAGTCAGTCATGGGGTTGTGCTGCTCTGCCAGTTAGCTGACTTGGCCTTGCCCAAGTCTGTAACTTTGGGCATACAAATCGGTTGCAGTTTTATTTATTATTTTGCTTATCTTGGTTTGTAAGCACTTCATACCACTATGTTCCAAAGGTGTTTGGTTTATACATATTGTATTGTTCATAGTATTCTATGCTTCACACAGTTATCTGGTGTTCATAGTTACATTTACAGCTCAGTTATGAAGCTGTTATTTTAAGTATTGAATCAGGGGGTCGATACTTATTTAGGACTTATTTGCGGAAAGAGGAAGTAACTCTGTGTGACTCTTGCTTGTACGGGTGTATTTGTCGGCGCCCTTGGTGCCGGGAGTCCCGGGAAGGGTATTTGGGGAAGTTTTTCCGTTCGTGGATTAAGGCAAGTTGAGTATCTTGCAATTGTAATGTTGTCGTAAGTATAATAGACAAATATTAAAATTAACAAAATTTTTCATATTTGTTACAAAGAAAGACTAATTAAAAACATGATTATAATTTCCAGTATAATAATTACTAATTGAATGTTATGTTCAGTCGCCGCGAAGCCGGTAATAGGAACCGCCATATAACTGTCGTGACCCAGTATACATAATCCGGCATTCAAATTTTCCCACATCCGCTTTTCCAAAACAAAACAAAAGTCTTCTGCTTCGATTTTTTCTAAAGTTATTGAATAATTATTCATTAAAATGACTGCAATTAGAAAAAGTTGCACCTTTTACCTGTGCAGTTTCGACTAGGCGACCTCCGAGTTTGTCTACGCGTGACATACTTTCGTGGCGTAAGTACGCCGAGAAGCTTTTCCGACTCCGCGTAGTTTTATCATCAAAACTCCGCGTAATTACGCGATTTGTAAATTCCTCATTTAAACTACGTGTTATTGCCAACAAAGCTAGAAATTTTTCCTTGGAAAAAGTTGCTGAATTAAGTTTAGGATGCACCATCAAAACTGGCTAAATGAGACCCACAGGAATTAACTTCACAGACCCATTTTCTATAATGGCAGGGATATAAATTATGCTGTAACAAAACCTAGACATTTAATAATCAGTTGTTGCAATAAGAGTCAGGCATTTAGAATAAATAGCTAGAAATACAGAATCTTTTGTAACAATCAGGAACATTTAAGTTTTTATTTGGAATCTTAGGTAATTTAGAATAATCTGTCAAGCTATCAAAGTATCAAATCTAGACATTATAGAATCATTTGAAACTTTAATTTGTTTGTTTGTATGGTGTTTTACGCCATTTTGTATGGTTATATATGACGGTCCATTTCTTTTTGTGATGACTACCCAGGTTTCCTGAGCAGAACCAGTACTGTACACCTCCCGCCATCCGTAAGAATCGACACTTCCTCACTTACAAGTCGAGCTCCCAGTGGGATTCCAACCCACAGTGGTTAACCCCTCAGCCAGGGAGATGAACCTTTGAAGGTATTTGACTGCTGATTTTTTTGTTAAGAATTGAATGTTTTTTAACACTTAGGTTATTTAGAGCCGAGTTACGTGTGTTACATGGGGGAAGAGTTAAGTGTTTACAGGCTACTGAATGTATAAAAAACACAGGATAGTTGCTGGTAGGCCCGTAACCAGCCCTAAAATTTAACCGAGGCAAATTCCTTTATACGAAGGTCCGGTGACATGCACATCTTGCACCAACTCACATCTGATTTGTTTTCTACTTGGGATTTCCTGCATTTAAATGCGTTTTCAGTTTGAAGCAAGATGTTGTTTTTTTCAATGATTGATTGACTTTCGATACTGAATTTATTTATATGCAAAGTATGTACATTTCCAAAATTCTCCCGAGACAACTGCCTTGGGGTGCTTCAGCGAAGCTACGGGCCTGGCTGGCTACCTGTTTCAGGTTCTCTACCTCAACTCTTGTTTCCTTAGTGTTTCCGTTCGTGATTTAGATCAGGACTTAGTACTGTCTGTGGCTCAAGTAATTATCTCTACCACTGGAGTGCGTGGTCCAGTGGTAGAGCTTTGGACTCCAGATCAAAAGATCGTGGGTTGGATCCTCACCTTGGCCATGTTATTTATCCTTGAGCAAGATAATTATTCCACGTTGCTTTGTACTGGTTCTACCCAGGAAGACATCTAGAGTGATTAATACAAGTTGCATGAACTTGTTTGACAATCGATGAAAAGGAAGTATGTTTAAACTAAGTAATTATCTTCCATTTCTAGTCATGTGAGATTATAATAATCTTTCATGGGTGTCGGTCAAAATGGGGAATTCCAACTAGAGGTATCATTGTTTTATCAAGGTTACCTTGGTTTACCAAGGATTGGAATTCCCAACCTCAACTGGATACCCATGAATGATTCTTTTTCTTGAATATCATTGACATTTTGTACGTTGACATTGCAAATTACTAACATTGTGCATGTTTTTTTACTACACAATGGCGTCATTGTGGATGCGACTTTTATCTTCCCCCATGTATAAGATCAGACTGCCCATCACTCAGGTAAAATGCGGATAACCTTATCCAATTTGTTATCCTATTGAAGATAACTGTTATCTTACACGACATGTGAAACATCATGATGTCACAGTGGTGACGACGAAGCCTTAAAAGCAAATACAGTCATTGAAGATCCATCTCCAGTTTATCCATGCGAGATAGGGATCAGAATTGCAACCAGGAACTTCAGGAGCAGGAGCAGTCTCACTCAGCCTCGTCCCTGGTTACAATTCGGACCCTCGAGTGAGATTTGCCTATCTGACATGGATACTCATGATGGATTCAGTACATGAGTAGAATGTGGGGATGAAGGCAATATATTTGAGGAATAAAATGCGTTCTTTTGGTTTTCATTGGGGTATGAAAAATATTTGGGTGGTTTAAAGTGTGTGGAGTCCACGCGTACTTTAAATGTACGCGTGGATTCAAATGTTTTTCATACCCCAATAAAAAACAAAAGAGCGCATTTCATTCCTTATATTTACATAAATATTTACATTCAAAATGGCGTCGATTTCTTCTCTATATAAGCCAGATTTACTATTTATTTCGAAAAAATAGTTTATTATACGGGGATTTTTATGGAGTAAAATGAAACTGCCGTTACGATTGGCAACATTTTAGACACACCCCTCATGCACAATATTCTATTAAGTTAAACTCGGCCCATCATCGAATGAAAACTGTTAAAGGGCATATCATGAGGTATTCCGAAGGTAATGGTATTCATTGGAAAATTAAATGCAGCGTGTCAAATAAGATTCAACGTAGCGAATGCAATGGCGATGTATATACTGCTTATCGATTTCCTTTATATACTGATAAAAATAATTTTATAAGTAAATTGCATGGCAAATTCATTTGCGCATATTCTAGGCTATGCGTGGCAGAGGTCATTAACAATATAACTAACATAATTACCAGATATATGCAGGGCATTGTGTTTGAAACGATATCTGCGAAAAAAGTAACAAAATGTTTTATCTGCCTGCTTTAGATATTACAGATTTACAGATTTCGTTCTTTCAATGTAAAGGGAGGTAATTTTTTTTTTTTAAAACTTTGGTTCGTTATTGCATTATAATTACAAGGAAAGTATCCATTGATTTTGCGGTTTTTATAACTTGAAACTCAGAACTGTTATTAGTGATGTTTAACCATGTTCTTTATCATACTAGTAGTTTTTAATTATGAAATTTGCTGTTTTAACTAAATGGGAGATAAGTCTGTTACTTACATTGTATCACATCTAAACAGTAAAAGAGAAGATCACCCTATGTCATGCAAATATTTATAATACTTCACATTATAAAATAGCGTTCAATTTCTTTAAGCTAAATGTACATAAGGACTTGCTAAACTTTTTTTTTTGCCAGTATATTTAGTAAGAGAGTTGGTGGGTTGGTAGGGGTCAGATTCACATTATTCTTCATTTGTGCAACATTGGCTTACCTAAATATGCCATACCGACTAGGAAATTCTTCATCCATTATCGAAATTCACAGACTGTATAAAGGTATTTGCTTAGTTACTATGATGATATTTTTTCTTTTTATCTCGATATATGTCTGCAATCACAAAAACAGAAAAATGGAAGGTCATTGAAAAGCTTCCCTGTCAAGATTATGTTTGTCTTGATCCCTGTAATCTCCATATCTACACTGACATGGTATGTCTGCTCCAGCAACTTGTAATTCATTTGGAAAATAAATGTGGCCCTACCTTTCATGGTTTTAATAACAGTCGGAGAATAGAAGTTTATTGAAATAATCAAAAACAACAAACAAGATAAAGACGCTGATTTGGTTCTATTGTGTCTGTATAATTATGTAGATATTGTGTATACAACCACACCCGTAGCCAGGGGACAGTCGTTGGGTGCATCAGCACTCCTTTCAATCTGGCTGTGTTGTGTATGGAGAATGGAGAATGGAGAAAGATGTGTGATTCTATATGCATGTAACCCTATATAGCTGAAAACTCATCAGACTGCAGAATTCAAGTCTATTTTCAAACCTTTTTTTGTGCATGTCCCAACCATCCAACCCCAAGAGGGCGTGTGCATCCCTCACCCTCTGTAGGGAGTATCCCCTCCTGCACCTACACCCTTTGCCTCTTTAAGGCTCAATTATGCAGGCCTAATCCCCATTTTCAAAATCCTGGCTATGGACCTGACAGCACTATCCACATCCTCTGCAGCTTTGGCTCTGACGTGTCAGCATTATATGTAGCGTATATATTCAACACTATCCACATCGGGACTTAGCCCCCTCCATCCAACGTCAATTTCAACAATCAAAGGGCCATTATTCCCAGGTGAAATGGAGACCATGGCTTACCATGGTCACCATGTTTTTTGATTTGCAACCATGAACTACCGTGGTAAACCATCAAATACCATGGTTTTATCCATCTGTGACCATGGTTGACCATGGTCATATTTGATAAGGATGGTAAACTATTTTTGACCATGGTCAAACTTTGTAGACCATGGTTGACCATGGTGTTGACTACGGTTGACCATGGCTGAGATTTGGAGACCATGGTCAAATTTATCCATGGACATATAAATATATAAAGAATTAAACTGAGTGAAAATGTGACAATCACTGACTTTTAGAAAACAAACAGTACTCTAGACATTTGGCAAATCTTCATAAAACAAGAGGGCTGGCGTGGCGCAGTCGGTAGCGTGGCGAATTTGTAACCGGAGGCCCCGGGTTCAATCCTCCGTGGTGCCACTGAGTTTCGTCGGTGTGTTTTTTGGGCAAGACACTTTCCTTTAGCCTCGTCCGTCAGATGGGGACGTAAACCGGGCGGTCCCGTGTATCGGTCTATCCTCCGAGCACGTTAAAGAACCATAGGAATCTATTCATTAATAAGAGTAGGGCACGGTTCCCGGATTCCTATGTATCCTTCCCTCTCTCTGGGGCGGCTCTAAATAACCTAAACTGTGTTGAGCCGTTAAGCAACATTCAATGCAATTCATAAAACAAATTTCAGTGAACTTTTGATAAAAGTTTTAGTGAATATATTTATATTTTTAAATAGAGAATTAATAGTTTTTTGCAATTTCTCTTTAGATTTCAATAAAAGTGCATAAAAAGAACAAATACCTCTGCATGACATAATTGGTAAGAAAGAACAGTATAAAGTTTCATGACCATAGGTCAATATTTGGCCATGTTGTGAGCTAGGTTAGGTTGCAGGTTAAGTTTTATGGAAAGGGGCATAACTCTTCAGAAATGAAAGTCAGAGATATTGGAAATGTCAATGTCACTGAATAATTGTTAAGGAAAACATGTATAAAGTTCCATGACCATAGGTCGATATTTTGCCAAGTTATGAGCTAGGTTAGGTTGCAGGTTTACTAAAAAGGTATGAAACTGCCAAAATGCAAGTCAGAGTTATTGGACATGTGCAACGACATTTTTTGGGGTTATTAGCCTCACATATTAATCTAGCGATTATGTGGTACTGAAGATATTTGTCAAGTTTCATGAACATAGGTTCCAGAGACAATACTTTTCAAATTATTGCCAGTTCGGTAGCAGGTTAAAATTTTATGAAAAGTCAAAACTATTGTACATGTTTTACTACCTTCCATGTGAGGTAGCGCCGTGGTGTAATGGTTAGCACTGCGGCTTAGTAACCCAGGGATCGCGCGTTCAATCCCAGCCAGGACCGAATTTGGGTTAATTATCGAAATATTTCAAAAAGTATTTCCTACCTTACCAGTCCTTCGGATGAGACTTTAAAACCGAGGTCTGCTCGCTAAAATGCTTAGTGCAATACAGCAAGGATAAATAAACGCTTATACGCACGCACCTTCCATGTGGTAAGATGATACACTACTCAAAATTTGCTAAGGATCACTTTTATTCTTCCATATAATTTTATTAAAATTAATTCACAATAACAATATTAATTTCATTGATACTTCTACATTTCCACAATTTGAATCAAGTCATGAGACCACATGACCATACACTGCTCTAAATAATTTCATGTAAAATAGAAATAATGCTATTTATTTCAGCAAGAAATTTAGACAGCAAAAAAGTGATTCTTAGCAAATTTTGAGTAGTATATTATTTGTGAACAGGGCTAAATGCTTTTCAAGTTATGGTCAGTTGTGACCTTGGTTGTCAGTTGTGACCTTGGTTGTCAGTTGTGACCATGGTTGTGACCTTGATTGTCAGTTGTGACCTTGGTTGTCAGTTGTGACCTTGGTTGTCAGTTGTGACCTTGGTTGTCAGTTGTGACTGGTTGTCAGTTGTGACCTTGGTTGTCAGTTGTGACCTTGATTAGGTTGCAGGTTAAAGTTTTATGAAAAGGGGCATAACCCTGCTGAAAGTCAGAGTTATTGGACATATGTAATGACATTCCTTAAGATAAGATAAAGATGTGTGTGAAGTTTTATGAACAGAGGTCAAATACTTTTGAAGTTATGCCAAGGTTAGGTTACAGGTTAAAGTGTAACGGACGACGATGGACAACCGACTAAGTTGTCCCTACATGCTTGCCATGTTGCGCAGGCGACACAAAAAGTATATATATCAAAGGGTACCACATAATCGCTAGATTAATATGAGAAGCTAATTTCCATGAAAATGCCTACAGCGGTTTTGGTGTTGTACTCTGGAAACGAATGTGTGACATACTAAGATGGCTGGCATTTGTTTTGAAAGCGACAATAAAGCAGATGGTGTCAGGGGATCTATTAGCTATGGACATGGTGGAACGGATTACCAATTAGATACCGCAGGGATTAATGTAATCAAATTAAATATTCATCTGTAAATATAAAATGTGAGTTTCATTAATGGCTTGGAACTTATTTGCTGAAAGTAACTTTAAAGGTGAACTTTTGCCTAATTCAACAATTCCGTTGTGACCATGTTTTTTAATTAGGAATTCTCATCATAAACACAATGTTTACTATGTTATTGGTACATGTGAAATGAAAATGTGTATAACTTTTTCAACTTTTTCTTAAAAAAAGAAAATATTTTCAACAAAAAAAAAGAGAAAACAAGAGGTCAATGACCTTGAAGCTCTACTTATAGGTTTTTGATAGCTAGATCAGCATTCCTGTGAAGTTTCATGAAAATCTGTCAAGTAGTTTCAGGAGTAGTTGCTACAATATTTTACTATATAATTTTAAATCAAAATAATTTTCAACAAGGACCAACATCATGTCATGAAAAAATCCCATATCAATATCACTTATAATTTTCAAGAAGTAGTCGCTACAAACTTGTTTTTTAAAAAGCTATTTTTAGCTTTGGCAGCCATCTTGGATTTCACATCAACATGAATGTTTGCTAAGATCACCTAGATTTCACGGGCAACATTTCTGTAATGTTTCATGAAAATCCATCCAGTAGTTTCAGAGGAGGTCGCTACAAAAAAAGTTTATGGATGGACGGAGAGACAGACGGCGGACACTGCACCGCGGCATAAGCTCTGCTGATATCTGATCAGTAGAGCTAAAAAAACTTAGGGCAAAAAGTTTTCCTCGCATAACCAGTTGTGATGTCGTCAGTTCAAAGAAAAGGCATTTGTACACTAGGGTAGCAGGCAAACCCAGTGCATTATATGGGAAAATGGAATTTAATGATCATGATGCTGATCTGGAGGAAATGCTTGTGGTAAGATGGTTGCAGATGAACCAGAATACATGTCTGAGGATGAAAATAGATCGTATTCAGATGATTGCAGTGCTGTTGCCAATGGAGATAGTTAACAGCGAAAATTCTCACCTTTTTTTGGTAAGACGGGCATTTTTCATCTGCCAAGGTCTTCATATCTTTATCGTATTCATCTCAGGAGAATGAAAGAAACTAATATTATTATCTTGTCCTTTTTTTTTTAAGAACACTAAGGCACACGGTGGCGTTTTTAACACACACCATAATGTAATCCTACATAGATCGGATGAGGACTGCTAATCACTTCGAACCAGTGAATCGTCACAGGTCTTGCAAAACTAGGAGTCTTTGCTGTATGAGGTTTAATTTGACTACTGTGAGAACTAGAAGGCCACGGCCTACATGTCGAGCCCTATTATGAAGAAGTCCAGAGTTTTTTTTGACCAACATCAATGTCAATCCCAACAGATAATCGTTTCTTATATACTTAATATTTCATTTAATGTCATTAACAGTGGGGGGATGCATGATGTAGCGGAGACCAAGTTTGATGTATATTTCTTCAAAAGTAGGTCACAGTGACCCGAAATTGTGCACATAAAATCAGATGCATATAATTGAACTGAATGTTGTTTAACGGCTCATCAACACAGTATAGGTTATTTAGAGCCGCCCCAGAGAGAGGGCAAGGATACATAGGAATCCGGGAACCTGCCCTACTCTTATTATCAAATGGATTCCTATGGTTCTTTAACGTGCTCGGAGGATAGACCCATACACGGGACCGCCCGAAGAAGATATTACGAAATGAAAATCTAACGCACAGACTAACGGATGGACTAACAAACTGTCACACATACCTGGACAACATTGTGATTGCTTAGACGGGCTCGACAAAAGGGAAAAAACAATCAGTTCACCTTCAAGTATACCATAGAAAAAGATATTTTTTAGTTTTATTTCCATGTTTTTCTCTACACCAGGATTTTGTGAAAGTCAACTTTTTACTTCCGGTAATTCTGTTTGTTAAGCTTTATTCTGATTTGCCCTTTTAACGACATTTTGGTTTAATAAAGGGACGAATGAATGGAAGGTTTCATTTAGAGCCCAAATTATCTCTCAATTGCCACTTTTCCCTTTATAGCATTGCCTGTAACCGTCAATTAAGGAAAAATAAGACAAGCCTTCACCAAAACCTAATGAATGTTCGGCAACATCTGTGAATGAACATATAAAATAATACTAAATTTGGATGGGTTCAATTTAGTTTTGGTAATCTCTTTATACAGTTGTTTATTTGCTGGAATAAACATGATATATTAACAGCATCATTAATTTTGTGAGTATAGAAAGAAGTTTTATGGTGATGCAGTTCTTGATTCATAACACTAGCCCTTACTTCTAAGAAACTATTATCTTCCTTTAAAGCACATGTCTTGCAAGAGTTATCTCCCTGTCATTACCTTGCAGAGGGGACCTGATTCAGTAGGCTGTTCAGCACATATGTGAAGTCTGCTTGTCTCTCGTGCAGAAGTTGGAGCCACACATGACAGGCATGGCGGGCCACTACGTGCTGCTCTACACCTGTATACTGCCAGAGTGCCTTCACTTCCAGACTCTGAAATAGGTTGTTAATAATTAGGTTATAAAACATGTGTCACGTGCAGGTGCTGGAGTCACACGTGACAGGCGTGCCTACACCTGTGTTCTGCCAGAGTGCCTTCACTTCAAGATTCTCAAATAGATTGTTAATAAATAGGTTATAAAACGTGTGTCACATGCAGAAGTTGGAGCCACACGTGACAGACGTGGCGGGCCACTACATGCTGCTCTACACCTGTGTACTGCCAGAGTGCCTTCACTTCCACTCTATATGTGTAATATTGTTAGTAATTTGAAATTATGTTAGAAAAGCTGTGTCATGTGCTGGAGCAACAATCGCACATGAAAGTCATGGCAAGCTACTACATGTCACTCAACACCTATGTACTGCCAGAGTGCCTTCAATGCCAGACTCTGCAATATGTTGTTAATCAGATATTATGCGGAGTCACGTGCAGGAGCTGAAATCACACGCTGTGGGTTGTTTTATACCTGTGTTCTGCAAGTGCCTTCATTACCCGATTACAATCCCAAGTTTCCTTTCCATATAAGCTACCTACACAGAAAGTTTTGTTGCAATATCTCAATCATAACTTAATTTATTGCCCCGAAACCATTTTCTATTTTAGTAATAGTGACCTTCACCATATAACCTCAAAATGAACAATCCAATGTGTATGCCAATAATGTAGCTTTAAAAAATACAATGAAACTACTTCTGGCTTTACTGAAGTGTCAGAAGACATAGCCTGTTTTGAAAGTTGTTTTGTTATTTAAATTAAATTAATAATAATATGCTGATTGTGTAGCTTTAAGTACAATTAATATTCAAGTAAAACTTTAGCAAAAGAATAAAAATACCTCTGGCATTGATGAAGACAGAATCTGTCCAGAAGGCTGCTTCTTCTTGACTTCATTGTACAACTTCTCTACAGCCTGAAAAACAGACAAAACACCAAGGTCAGTCATTACCTCCAAGGTCAAGCATAACACACAAGGTCAAATGTAACACCCAAGGTCAGTCATAACATCCAATGCTGAACATATCACCCAAGGTCAGTAATTACACCCAAGATCAAACATAAGACCCAAGATCAAACATAACACACAAGGTCAAAGAAAACACCAAAGGTCAGTTATAACACCAAAGGACAATCATAATACACAAGGTCAGACAAAAAACACAGGTGGCTGACAACTGATAGCATAGTCTGGATTATAATCATCATTTCTGAAAAACAATTGTTAAAATATGTACAATGGTTCTTGAAAAAATAGCTTTTTCTCTGTTACAGTTTTCGCTATATAACTCTACATACAAACATGGGAGCCTGAGGTGGGGCTATAATGTTGTCTTGTGTGGACTTTATTTGAACAAACTTGATGGTATAGAGTACACAAGTCATTTCTGATAACAAAAGGATTTATCACAGAAGTAACTTGGCATTTACCACACAAGTAGGCGGGCATTATTATTATTATTATTCACATCAGCATTTATTAGAAAACTTTAAATATCATGAATATGACACTACTGTCTGGCTCTAAAGCATGACACATCTAAACAGTCAAATGATTCTTTATTGGTGCGACTGTCTCTGGATGTTATTTGCCAACCCACATATTTTCACACATCTATGAAGAACTTCATCTGTCAGATAATGTCAGATCTTTTAACGACTGTCTCGGTGACTATTATGGATTCTGCTGAGTTCTCCCATTACAGTTTGTGACTGTGGGTCTTCTGCTCTACTGACAATCCTAACAACAAGCCCATACTTTTTTTTTTATCAAATTCACAGAAAACAATATCTTTGCAAGAAGAGAACTAAATGAGTTAACATCATTAAGACAGTCCATCCAGATGCGACTTAACTTTTGCTAACAAGCTGCAAACAATAAAACTCAGTTAAACATGTCAATTTTTGTGGGGTAAAATTTCATTTATTTTATTAAAAAGACAATTTCATGGGAACGTACATTGTTGGTTTTGAGTTAGAGAAAAGTTTGTTTTTTCTATAATATAGTTCAAATCTACAACAAAATAAGTGCATGTATTACAAACAAAAGCAGAAAAACACCAGAAAAACTTATGATTGTTTAACATATTTCTTTTATGTAAGTAACAAATTATTATGTTTGTTTGGATTTGAGAATGAGTTAAACTTGATTCTGTTACGTTTAAGCAATGTATTTTGTGTTTTTTTTCCCTATTCCAACATGTAATTTCTCAAAGTCGGATTTCCATATAACAAAACAGAAAGTGAGTCAATGAGATGCAAAATATAACAGTGTTATTTGTAATGCAGTATCAGTGTCTGGATGGATGCCCGGTGCCAGACGAATTGCCGTGACAAAATCCTGTAGAGCTAAAAGTGCCGTTTTTACTGTTGGACAAACAAACGTAGTGGTAGATTATGATTAAATGTATGCATGAAATCGAATAAGAAAACAAAACAACTGTTAAGAATTATAACCCCAAAGGGATAGACAGTGTCCAGGACCCTGTGTAGATGACACAAACAATTTACGGAAGGCAAGAAGTATCTGATGAGAGATCAACAAAGTGCAATTCAATCGACAAAAAGTGGACCTTGTTAGTGGTGACACTATTGAAAGTGACCAGGCTTCTGTCTTTGCTTCTTGTTACGGATAATCTCTATTATTATGTGTGACATATATGGACTGGACATAAATATTCATGATTTGTTGAAGTACACTTTCTACTGGATAATGATGACAACAATTTAGAACAACAACAACAACATACTCAATGATCCAAAGTCAACAACAAAGATTTCTCTATATAACATAATGTAAACCCCTCCTCCCACACCCCCACCCACACCCCCACCCACCACACATGACACCGAATATGTTATTGATGACAATAAATGTGAATATGGAGATGTGATGCTATTGATGATCAATGATGGATGATGGATGATGGGTGATGGGTGATGGTGATGGCGATTGTGATGATGATGATGATGATGATGATGATGAAGATGATGATGATGATGATTTGAACTTCCAGTATTCTATACCTGTTGTAAGCCATTCGCTTCTAAGGTACTTCTTGATTGTCTTCCTGGGTAGAACCAGTACTAAGCAATGCAGATAAAGTGTCTTGCTCAGGGACACAACGCATATGGTTATGGCGGGGATCAAACCCACGATGTTTGTATCATGGGTCCAACCACTCTACCACTAGACCACAGTGCTCCACTAATGATGACAATGATGATGATGATGATGATACTAGACATTAGTCTAACAGACTATTCTGAAAATTGTTGAAGAACAAACTGCATTTCCGAGTATTATGTGGTACAATCATGCATTTTCTTGTTTATGATTTGGGTAATACAAGTCATGAGTGCTGTTATTTGGGTAATACAAGGCATGAGTGCTGTTATTTGGGTAATACAAGGCATGAGTGCTGTTATTTGGGTAATACAAGGCATGAGTACTGTTATTTGGGTAATACAAGGCATGAGTACTGTTATTTGGGTAATACAAGGCATGAGTGCAGTTATTTGGGTAATACAAGGCATGAGTGCAGTTATTTGGGTAATACAAGGCATGAGTGCAGTTATTTGGGTAATACAAGGCATGAGTGCTGTTATTTGGGTAATACAAGGCATGAGTGCTGTTATTTGGGTAATACAAGGCATGAGTGCTGTTATTTAGGTAATACAAGGCATGAGTGCAGTTATTTGGGTAATACAAGGCGTGAGTGCTGTTATTTGGGTAATACAAGGCATGAGTGCTGTTATTTGGGTAACACAAGGCATGAGTACTGTTATTTGGGTAATACAAGGCATGAGTGCTGTTATTTGGGTAATACAAGGCATGAGTGCTGTTATTTGGGTAATACAAGGCATGAGTGCTGTTATTTGGGTAATACAAGGCATGAGTGCTGTTATTTGGGATTACTTATATTACAACCAACTCACACAATACGACTAAAGTAAGGCCATATCAAATTAATTCCCAGTTTATCATCCAAATTTTGGAAAAAATTGGGGCGGGGGGTGCAATTTTATTTTTTATTTTTTATTTTCCTGAGATGACATCAAACATCACAAAAATATTAATAACCAGAAGTATTATGTTTTGAACACTCTCTTTATTACCAATTGTCACTGCTGTAGCATACATTTGTATTTATAATGATATAAACTACCATGTATGTGAGTTTTAAAAGTTGAAGTTCTCAATATAACTTACTTCTTATTGCTCGATGTCAGATTTGTTTATAAAATGTATTTCCAGTATTTCCGGTTCGGGCTAAATATTAACGCATTTTCCGTCACGGAAAGACAACTCTTTCACAGTCGAATTTTTTATTTATTTATTTATTTATTTTTTTAAAAAAAAAAAAAAAAAAAATTTTTATTTTAATTTTTTTTTTTTTTTTTTTTTCGGACAAAATAAAAATTGTCGGGGCGGCATAAAATATTCGGGGCGGGCGGGGATGATAAACTTGGAATTAATTTTATATGGCCTAAGCAACGACATTTGAACAGTAATCCTGCAATAACTGCTTTATTCCATAAAACACCACAAGCCATCCTGCCTCTATCTACTAACAGCATTCCAGAATGTTGTATAAATCAATTGCTGTTACAATTAAAGCACCAACAATGATTACAGATGGATCTATTATGTATCCGTTTACAAATGCATCAATTTATTGTATCTGGATCATACAGAAGATAATGAGTTTTGTTAGGACTATCTCTTAAGTTATTCAGTTAAATCACATGGAAATATATATAGGGATTTGAAAGCAATAGTAACAGATGTACGAGAAAGGAGATAATATACAGTAAAAACAAGAGCTGTCGGATGACAGCATGCTCGACTTTTAGAGGCCAGTGAAGTTGTCTATTTATTGGGCAACTAAGTTTAGAAAGGGGCATAATTCTGTAAAATTCATAACAAAGTTATGGCACGTGTTTGTATGAGTTCCTCTTATAATAGTGAATACAGGTGTAAAGTTTCTGTCAAGCAGTTTCTGAGATATGAGCTTACCAATAAAGGTTGAAGAAGAAATTGACTAAGTACAAAAAGGGGCATAACTTTCTCAAAATAGGTTGCAGAGTTATATGACTTGGCGTGACATGTTACTGATCTATACTGAAGATATGCGTGAAGTTTCTTTGAGTTCTGCCAGGCGGTTTCTGAAGTATGTGTTTACCGAAAATGCGGATTAACGGTAACACCAACGCCGGGGTGAGTATAATAGCTTGCCTTTTCTGCGAAAAGTTGAGCTATAAACCTTCTATACTCAAGTAATGAAATATTTTCCAGCAGGTTGAGTGAGGATAGAGAGATAACATAAGACTCTGGGACTTTAAGCAAGAGGTCAAAACATTCAGACTGGACAGAGGTCAGAGGTCTAAGCACATTTCATTTACATGAAAAAAAAATCATAACTGCACGGAAATGCATATCAGAGTTATGGAACCTACATTCTGCATGTGCCAAAATGCTTATCAGAGTTATGGAACCTGCATTCTGCATTTGCCAAAATGCTTATCAGAGTTACGGAACCTGCATTCTGCATGTTGTTACAATATAATGATTAATTGTGGCAGGCAAGTGACAAAACATATTTAAAGTGCTGGGTATCGCATCCAAAAAAAGTATTACAATATATTGCGATACAAGAGACTGTATCAACGTATCATAATATATTTTCTTGTACAGTTGCGTTGATAATTTCAATAGACTTTGCCGATTTCCTGGTGTACTTCAATGCAGACGACATAACATGATGGTTGTGCTTGTGAATGAGAAACATTGGCAGTTCAGAGGTTGACAATGTCTACTTTCTGTTCTGTATTCAATGTCGAGTAATGTCTTCGCGAATGCATTACCAAATGTGTTGTGCTGCCGAAGCACTTGACCGTAACCTTGCATATTTTACAATATACAACATTGCCTAGATCTACACTAGACTCCTATTGTAGTGCCCTTTTTTAAATCTGTTAAGCCCAAAGTGATCCCAAACACAGGATTTTGCTATTTTGTTTTCAACTTTTTTCAATCATTTTAGGTTACAGTGCACAATTGATTTTCCTTCTTTGTTTTATATAGGACGAATGTATGTCGAAAGCTGAAACTCGAAATTACGGCTGTTAGACACGAAAACTGAATACATATACTCAAAACCGGAATAAAAGCATATGCAGTGTCTGTTTCAGAGCTCTGATAACTAGTTTTCATCTGAAATTCGACTTTAAGTACGAATCCAAGAGAGATCGATTTATTCCATTTAGCTCTCTTTAGGTTACATTGCACCATTGATTTTCGTTCTTTGTTTTATATAGGACGAATGTATATCAAGAGACAAAAAATGCGCATTTTTCTCCGTAGAAAATTTTAAAACACATATCAATCTAACGATCGAGCGTCCGCCAATATAAAAATGCAATAAAAACAGGGGGTCATGTATCATGTAAGAACAAGCCAATCTGTTGAATGATGTCACGTTTTATTTTGACACGTCACAGATAGATTTACCCCATTTCTACTTTCGCTTTACTGTCTATGTCAATTATAATTAAATATCTCAAACAAACACGAATCAATGTTCACAATACATCATTTGGATGAATTATAGGTAATAATAACAAAAAGCAATCAAAAGCATGCATTTTGTATCACTAGTAAGGCAGGGAAACGTTTTTTATTATTTGTAACTATTTGACTATACACCACGGAAGCACAAAAGCAATGGTGCAATGTAACCTTAAAGAGAACCACACAAAGTTCATAGTTTTTAAATGTTAAGTTTTCATATTCTCAGCTATATATCATGCTCAAAAATGTATAATTTGTGCAAATCGAACAAGCATTGACCGAGATATGGACATTTGAAGATGCATAGACAAAGTTTATATTTACCAAATTCAAAGAATTTTTTCTTTAGTTTTACACTGTTTGAATTGTCATATGAAATAACATTTCTTGGCAATATACTTGACAAATGTGACAAATTATCAAAATAATTCAATACACATCAATAAAACATGCATTTTAATAACCAGCAGGACTTTGCATATGTACAATATTCAGATTTGCACACCAAAACGTGTTTTCTTAGTAAAATTCTATCAATTTGTGGCATATTATCTATTTTTAGTCGAGTATACATGCTCAAACATGCCACAAATTACACTAAAATCAAAATTGATAATAGCCGTACGCTACAAAGTCAGTGTTTTAAGTATATTAAAAATATTTTACAAGTTAAACCCTTCTAAAACTGTACACAGTATCCTATTTTTGGTGGGTAGGGGAAAGATTTAGTGGTGGCAAACCTACCAAACTTTTTTTTTTGAAGATAAAGTTTTGAAAACATGATCCGCACACAGCAACCTACATTTCCATACCAAAAAATGAAAGAAGTAGCACAGGCACGCCATTTTAAGACCCACAAAAAGCTGAAACTCGAAATTACGGCTGTTAGACACGAAAACTGAATACATATACTCAAAACCGGAATAAAAGCATATGCAGTGTCTGTTTCAGAGCTCTGATAACTAGTTTTCATCTGAAATTCGACTTTAAGTACGAATCCAAGAGAGATCGATTTATTCCATTTAGCTCTCTTTAGGTTACATTGCACCATTGATTTTCGTTCTTTGTTTTATATAGGACGAATGTATATCAAGAGACAAAAAATGCGCATTTTTCTCCGTAGAAAATTTTAAAACACATATCAATCTAACGATCGAGCGTCCGCCAATATAAAAATGCAATAAAAACAGGGGGTCATGTATCATGTAAGAACAAGCCAATCTGTTGAATGATGTCACGTTTTATTTTGACACGTCACAGATAGATTTACCCCATTTCTACTTTCGCTTTACTGTCTATGTCAATTATAATTAAATATCTCAAACAAACACGAATCAATGTTCACAATACATCATTTGGATGAATTATAGGTAATAATAACAAAAAGCAATCAAAAGCATGCATTTTGTATCACTAGTAAGGCAGGGAAACGTTTTTTATTAGGCACTATTTGACTATACACCACGGAAGCACAAACGCAATGGTGCAATGTAACCTTTAGTCGGTCATGCTCGTCTGAATGCATGGTACCCAGCACTACATATGCGTACATTAAGATAAACCAGATATTATTGGAAGTGCATCTATTTTTAACTGTATTACAAACACGGGAACAATACGAAGTTAAAGATAGGCACAGATTACAATTTACTTTCGTAGTCAAAACGCATGTGTTGAGAAAACCGGTACGAACCGGTATGCTAAAAAAATATCACGGTACGTAATTTTTTGAGGTCCTTATCACAATACACCGATAAACCGATAATACCACGCAGCACTACATGATTATGTTAGGGGACTGATGAATCTTGGACTTACTGACCGTGCGAATACTAAATGGCCCTGGCTCCAAAGGACTAAGAGGTGGGGTGGGTGAGGGGAGGGTGGGTGAGGGCATAAAAAATCAATATACAGGCAAGGAGCAGGTGGGGCAGGTGGAGGGGGGAGGGTTATGAAGATTTGATTTCTGCCATTCAAAACAGTAATCACTTCTCCACCACTCGCCTAAACTTCAAAAATACCAGTTCACAAACTTTTAATAAAAACTGTAAAATCTTCTGGAAAACTATTTAAAAACATGGTTAGAAAGTGTTTTTTTTATTAAAATTCCATCAATAAGTCCACTAGACACAAACACATTTTTATGTTATTTATTACTTAACATTGTTTTTCGATTTCTCTCTCAAAGTGCTAAAAGAGGAAATAAACAATATATCTACTGAAATAGGAATACCTATCAAATTGATAAATTGTGAACCAGACATATTTTAAGAGCATTTGTATTCCCATAAGAAATAAAAAAAAAAAGCTGTCAGAGGACTCGACTATTCGAATTTTCAGAGAACAAGCAATTGTACAACCGGCATACCATCGAAAAAAAAAAGTGAATGGATGAGTCATAAAGGAAAACATTTGAAAATTTCATTAAATCAAGGGCCACAATATTTCTGTGATGACACAGAGGTAATTTCATAATAACCCTTTCAAAGGATACAAATTTTATGTTGAAAATTTGAAGAAAATATGTTAGAAATATATGTAAATGCATTTGACCTTTGACCCCTTTGTGACCTTGACCTTTCATCCAATGATCTTGAACTCAATAGATACGATCACCGTCCCATTTATAATAAAGTATGTAAGTTTGATGATGATGGATAAAAAATGTTGAAGTTATTTACAAGTTAAGAAATGTGGACGTAAACATTAACCTGATGCTAAGAGCCTATCAACACATAAATGCAATTTGTAACCATGAACTTTGACCTATATACCCCATAAGATCCTTTGAACAGTCAAGCTAAAACTATCAAATTATTTGTAAAGTTTGACCGAGGAGCTAGGTCCACAAAGCCAAGGGTCTATGCTGGTTGGATGGTTGTATCCGTCTGTTAATGCCCAGTAAGTGTATAAATGGTTGTAGGGTAGGGATCTTAACAGTTCCCAAATTATAACCCAGAGGCTATGTCCCTAGGGTTGGGGAAGGAGATCGGGGTCTATGCTGGTTGAGTGGTTGTATCCGTCTGTTCATGCCCAGTAAGTCTATATATGGATATAGGGTAGGGATCTCAAAGGTTTACAAGTTATGACCCAGGGGCTATGTCACCAGGGGTGGGGAAGGAGTCCTGGGTCTATGCTGTTTGGGTGGTTGTATCCGTCTGTTCATGCCCAGTAAGTGTATGTATGGTTATAGGGTGGGGATCTGAATGGTTTCCAAGTTATGACCGAGGGGCTATGTCCCCAGGAATGGGGAAGCAACTCGGTGTCTATGCTGGTTGGATATTTGTATCTGTTTGTTTATGTCCAGTAAGTGTATTTATGGTTCTAGGGTGGGGATCTCAACAGTTACTAAGTTATGACTCATGGGGCCGACCCACATTCTCATGTTTTTACTCTTGTGACCCCCGGGGCAGGTCCAATTCTGACCCCAGGGTCACCATTTGAGCAAACTAGGTAGAGGACTACTAGACGATGCTACATACAAAACATCTAAGCTGCAGCCTTTTTGAAGTGTTTTTCCTATATACTTCTATGTATTTTTACCAATTCAGGGGCCATAATTTTGTCAAAATGAATGAAAGAGTTATGGGGATAGTTGGAAAAGGTACAGAATTTGACGTAAAATTTAAATGCAATAACTTGAGTAGTTTTGAAGTTATCAATCTATTGCACAAAAACTTTAAGGTAAAGACATGACAATCAAAAGGGCCATAACTTTGTCAAAATGATAGGAAGAATTATGGGGATTGTTGGATAAGGTACAAAATTTGATGGAAAACATGGGTATACAATTTTAATGCAATAGCTTGAGTAGTATTGAAGTTATAAATCTACTGCACAAAAACTTTCAGGTTACGCTGGGGACGACGACACCGACGCCAACACCAACGCTGTGGCAAGTAGGATAGCTCTCACCATTCTTCGAAAAGTCGAGCTAAAAAATCATGTTTTCTCAATTTTACATAATTTAATAACTACAACTGAAATCCAGGAAATTAAGCAACAAAGCAGACGGCAATTAATAAATCATTCAACTACCAGACATATTTTAACCTTTCATCTCGACCTAGTTAAAAATGCTTATCTTGAAAACTGATCACACATCAAAAAATCCACATTTTTATTAGTTACCATCCAGACTATTGTTTCCTATTAATTTTGTGTATTATTTTTTCAGATCCATATCTTTCATGTAGAGGAAATGAACAAACAGAGATTGGTTCTTTGAATAACAATTAGTAACAGTAACCAGATGTATACTACTAGTCATAATCAGTTAGATTCCTTTGTGGTAAGAGGCTAATTGCTTTCAGTGATTAACCTTCTATAATTGTGAAATAAAATAGTTCCACTGGGTTTATATTAGGCCAGAACTGGTGGAGAGACTTGAAGATCACTGATCCCAAGGCCGACGGACCCTCTGTAGAGCTGCGACTTTTAAGTTTTTCAAGAACCAAACATATGTTTAGTTGCTGTTTTCTGATCACCAATTTAATTATAAGTTACCGACAGTACTCAAGAAACTTTTGATGAATATTCAACATGGGTAATTTAACATGGGTAATTCAACCTGGGTAATTTAACATGGGTAATTCAACCTGGGTAATTTAACCTGGGTAATTCAACATGGGTAATTTAACCCCATATTGGTATATAATGATGTTGTTGAAATTCACAGATGCATCATATTATACACTAGATTGGTGTTCCATGGAACACTTGTGTCGCCTGCAGGTGGGAACTTAGACGTGGCGTTGGGTGTGGGTTTGTCTTCCTTCCCTTCGAGGCTCTGCCGAGGTTCCGATTAAAACACTTATACCGAGGGCTGGACTTCCCTGTCTGAACCGAATACCCATGATAGATTCATTTTCTTGCATATCAGAGACATGTTGTGCATTGACGCCGCCAGCTGCTAATGTTTTCCATGTTTTCCTGCATGTTTTCCGGATGTTGGTGCGCTTGTGACTTTTATCTTTACCCATAAAGATAAGACTTTCCATCACCCATGTAAAATCTGCCTAGCTTATCTGGTATGCAAGATACCACCTTTTTCCGCCAATATCTCCAACTATATACTCAGACACAAACTTTGTCAGAAAAAAAGTCTCTCATTACATATTTATTACTTACAATGGCCTTCACTGGTTTGTTTACCATGAGCTTATTTCTGTGAACTAATTTGCATAATGGTACCACTCTTGAGAAATAATTAAGTCTTTCGACAATTGTCACAAATAAATACTTTAGTAGCTTTTCTAATATCCAATGTCTGTCTGATCTGGGATTAGCTGCTGGAAAGGTAAGTGAGCAATTGCTTCCAACATCACTCCACTGCAGATAGGAAGTGATTGTTGCATGTGACATGTGTATGGGGAGGTAAGTAGGCAGTCACTGCCAACATCACTACACTGCAGATAGGAAGTGATTGTTGCATGTGACATGTGTATGGGGAGGTAAGTAGGCAGTCACTACCAACATCACTACACTGCAAACAAGACGTGATTGTTGTGTGTGACATGTGTATGGAGAGGTAAGTAGGTAGTCACTGCCAACATCACTACACTGCAGACAAGACGTGATTGTTGTGTGTGACATGTGTATGGGGAGGTAAGTAGGTAGTCACTGCCAACATCACTACACTGCAGACAAGACGTGATTGTTGTGTGTGACATGTGTATGGGGAGGTAAGTAGGTAGTCACTGCCAACATCACTACACTGCAGACAAGACGTGATTGTTGTGTGTGACATGTGTATGGGGTGGTAAGTAGGTAGTCACTGCCAACATCACTACACTGCAGACAAGACGTGATTGTTGTGTGTGACATGTGTATGGGGAGGTAAGTAGGCAGTCACTGCCAACATCACTACACTGCAGACAAGACGTGATTGTTGTGTGACATGTGTATGGGGAGGTAAGTAGGCAGTCACTGCCAACATCACTACACTGCAGACAAGACGTGATTGTTGTGTGACATGTGTATGGGGAGGTAAGTAGGCAGTCACTGCCAACATCACTACACTGCAGACAAGACGTGATTGTTGTGTGACATGTGTATGGGGAGGTAAGTAGGCAGTCACTGCCAACATCACTACACTGCAGACAAGACGTGATTGTTGTGTGACATGTGTATGGGGAGGTAAGTAGGCAGTCACTGCCAACATCACTACACTGCAGACAGGACGTGATTGTTGTGTGTGACATGTGTATGGGGAGGTAAGTAGGCAGTCACTGCTAACATCACTACACTGCAGACAGGAAGTGATTGTTGTGTGACACATATTATAGTTGGAAGGTAAATGACACCATACCCTGTCTACATTAATTAATTCCACTGCACCATAACTTTAGGACTATAATTAGTCCCCCAGCATCAGTTATCTCAGTTGATTACAATTCTACCTTAGGCTAAACTGTATTTGGTTGTAACTTCATCAACACCTAATACAGTTGGACTGTCTTCCCATTTATCTCTTAGACGGAGAGATGTTAATTGGCAATCCAAGACTGGTTAATAAGTACAATTCCCTGTGGAGTAATTGCTCATAAGTAGAAAGTCTCTGAAGTCAACTTGTGGTATCCCAGATGACAGCGAGTTTCAGCTAAACTATATAGGCACTTCTAGTTACCAATTATGTTAAAGGAACCTTTGGTTAATTGACAGATATTTTTAAAAAAAAAGAGGTCAATGACCTTGAAGCTCTACTGATATGTTTTTGATAGCTAGATCAGCATTCCTGTGAAGTTTCATGAAAAATCTGTCAAGTAGTTTCAGAGGAGTACTCGCTACAAATTTTTATTGTATAATTCTATGTAAACAAAGATGGCTGCTGGCGGCCATGTTTAATGTCAAATCAAAATGATTTTCGACAAGGATCAACATCATGTCATGCTGATCATTTTATCAATATCACTTATAGTTTTCAAGAAGTAGTCACTAAACTCATTTTTAAATATCTATTTTAGCCGTGGCTGCCATCTTGAATTTCCGACTCACCTGAAATTTTGCTAGGATCAATCAGACATCAGGAGCAACATTCCTGTGAAGTTTCATGAACATCCGTCAAGTAGTTTCAGAGAAGTAGTCGCTACAAGTTTTTACTATATAACTTTATGCAAACAAAGATGGCCGCTGGCAGCCATGTTTAATGTTGAATCAAAACAATTTTTGACAAGGACCAACATCCTGTCATGTTGATCATTTTAGGAAAAGTCCCATATCAATATCACTTATAGTTTTCAAGAAGTAGTCGCTACAAACTTGTTTTTTAAAAATCTATTTATAGCTTTGCCAGCCATCTGAGATTTCACATCAACATGAATTTTTGCTAGGATCAACTAGACTTCATGGGCAACATTTCTGTAAAGTTTCATGAAAATTATCCAGTAGAGGATGGTTTTAGCTCTGAAAAAAAGTTTACATACCGACAGAACAGACAGACAGACAGTCGGACAGACGACGGACACGCACCATGGCAGAAGCTGAGACTGCTGATCAAAAACAGTTAGTCATAAAATAATGTAGTCCCTGGCAGGAGTAAGTGTCACATGGTGTACAAACATGTGACATAATTGACTTGTATCCAAGGTATTGTTTAGGGTGTTAAACAAGAGGTCAATGACCTTGAAGCTCTACCGATTGATTTTGATTTCAGGAAGTAGTCGCTACAGACTTGTTTTTTGAAAAATTATTTTTAGCCGTGGCGGCCATCTTGAATTTCCGGCCGACCTGAAATTTTGCTAGGATCAATTAGACATCAAGAGCAACAATCCTGTGAAGTTTCATGAAAATCCGCCAAGTAGTTTCAGAGGAGTAGTCGCTACAAGTTTTCATCATATAACTCTATATAAACAAAGATGGCCACTGGCAGCAATGTTTAACGTCGAATCAAAATAATGTTTGACTCTGATAAGCATCATGCCATGCTGATCAATTTACAAAAAGTCCCATATCAATATCACTTATAGTTTTCAAGACGTAGTCGCTACAAACTTCTTTTTTAAAAATCTATTTTTAGCTGTGGCGGTCATCTTGAATTTCTGGCCGACCTGAAATTTTGCTAGGATCAATTAGACATTAAGAGCAACATTCCTGTAAAGTTTCATGAAAATCCGCCAAGTAGTTTCAAAGGAGTAGTCGCTACAATTTTTTACTATATAACTCTATGTAAACAAAGATGGCCGCTGGCAGCCATGTTTAACGTTGAATCAAAACAATTTTTGACAAGGACCAACATCATATCATGCTGATCATTTTAGAAAAAGTTCCATATCAATATCACTTATAGTTTTCAAGAAGTAGTCGCTACAAACTTGTATTTTGAAAAATTATTTTTAGCCGTAGCGGCCATCTTGAATTTCCGGCCGACCTGAAATTTTCCTAGGATCAATTAGACATCAAGTGCAACATTCCTGTGAAGTTTCATGAAAATCCGCAAAGTAGTTTCAAAGGAGTAGTCGCTACAAGTTTTTACTATATAACTATGTAAACAAAGATGGCCGCTGGCAGCCATGTTTAACGTTGAATCAAAACGATTTTTGACAAGGACTAACATCATGTCATGCTGATCAATTTACAAAAAGTCCCATATCAATATCACTTATAGTTTTCAAGACGTAGTCACTACAAACTTCTTTTTTAAAAATCTATTTTCAGCTGTTGCGGCCATCTTGAATTTCTGGCCGACCTGAAATTTTGCTAGGATCAATTAGACATTAAGAGCAACATTCCTGTAAAGTTTCATGAAAATCCGCCAAGTCGTTTCAAAGGAGTAGTCGCTACAAGTTTTTACTATATATAACTCTTATGTAAACAAAGATGGCTGCTGGCAGCCATGTTTAACGTTGAATCAAAACAATTTTTGACAAGGACCAACATCATATCATGCCGATCATTTTTGAAAAGTCCCATATCAATATCACTTATACTACAAACTTGTATCTTGAATTTTTAGCCGTGGCGGCCATCTTGAATTTCCGGCCGACCTGAAATTTTGCTAGGATCAATTAGACATCAAGAGCAACATTCCTGTGAATTTTCATGAAAATCCGTCAAGTAGTTTCAGAGGAGTAGTCGCTACAAACTTGTTTTTTAAAAACCTATTTTTAGATCTGGCGGCCATCTTGGATTTCACATCGACATGAATTTTTGCTAGGATCAACTAGACTTCATGGGCAACATTTCTGTAAAGTTTCATGAAAATCCATTCAGTAGTTTCAGAGGAGTAGTCGCTACAAAAAAAAGTTTACGGACAGACGGACGACGGACGCCCCACCACGGCATAAGCTCTGCTGATCTCTGATACATTATTAAGCTTGTTCAAAGGAAGTGGTCAAATGGGGGCACTGAGGTGGGTTGGAGGGGGCGGAGGTGGGAGGACGTGCTCCAGGGTTTGTATAATGAGAGTTTGCATGTTTTCCATAGACTTATATCAGGAACACTTGAGAATTCTACTATGGAACCACAAGGCATAGAGTTATAATGCTTTGCATGTTGCATTAGCGTATGGTCCTTTATCAAGCTTGTTCAAATGGTAAACCTGAGGTAAATTTCACCCCTTCAGCGGTCACAGTGTTACCTAATGTTATGTAAGAAAATAATTGAAGAATACTCTTCTCTGAAACTATGAGAGTTTAGTAATATAATGCCTTACGGTCTTATTTTTATATAGAGTTATACAGAAATATCTTAAAATCAATCATCATTAAGAGATAGCAAATTTCATTAAAATGAACCTGTATTACCCTTTCAAGAGCGGTGTTAGAGTGCAGCAAAATACCACTCTAAATGTGATTATTGGAACAGAACACTGAACTTGGAAGTTCTTCTGCTACGAATTCTACAAGCTAATACGGGAGAGTCACTATGGTAGATCTATGATATCATGGTCCTATTTGACCATATATACTTGAACGCTGGTTATTTGTGTTTGTGACCTAGACACCTTACATGACCAGTTTATCAACATAAGAATAGTTCCACAGTGATAAATTTGTCACCCAGAAATCAGTAAAACATTTTAATCAGTCGAACATGATGAAGTCCACAAGCAAATAATTCTATCAGAAAAGGAGACTGGGTCAAACGGAAAATGCTGAAACATTGAAAAGATGGGCAAGTAAGGTCCAGAAATAGATAATAGATTGATTTTAATTGAACTGAACACAAATGACAATATTGTAATGAAACAACATAAACAGACAGTCTGCACCCAGACAAGGTTGTTTAACCATGTCAAAACAATTATCAACACCAAGGACGCAATAGGAAAGACTAAGCTATCAGACCTTATACCAATGACACAAATGTTTTAACGAATGACTGAAGACACAATTGCATCACTGAGAGAGGCAGAGGAAACAGGAAACGAACGGTACAATATTTTTTTAAAAAGCGAAACATCAATAATTCTATGACCAACAAAGGAAGTCCAACCTTTCACAATTCCGATGCAAGGAAAACACGAAGAACCGTTGATTTACAGTGAGAAACCACCAGCATTGGCAGTACAAAATAAAATGTAAATAGAAGGCATATCTAATTTACTTAGATCTCTTGAAAGCCAAGCTTAGATGATTTTTTTTATATTATTAGTGTTGATGGTGCTGCAGTGCAGTGCAACCACTTGAGACACTTAAACCTCACCCCCATTGTAGAATCATTTAAACTTTGCAGACAAGCTTTTCCTCAATATGAAGAACTCCAGATAGAATCATGAATAGATATCATCTGGGATGTGAACAGCTGAAGCAGCTACTACAACATCATTGCCATCAAATAAGAAGACATTCCTGTGGAATGACAAATATACCAGTTCTTGTTAAAGTGCACGGAAGAATATTCAATGAATGTTGTTTATCGGCTCATCGACACATTGAAGGTTATTTAGAGCTGCCACAGAGAGAGAGCGGAAGGATATACTAGTATAGCAATCTGGGAATTTGGCCAACTATTACGATAATGAATAAATTCCTATGATTATGTAACGTGACCGTAGGATAGAATCCGATATACTCCCAGGATATGTCATAGGGTAGACTCCGGGATCACCTGGTTTACGTCCCCATCCAATGGGCAAGGCTAAGAGAAAGTGTCTTGCCCAAGAACACATCGATGATATTCAGTGGCGAAGACGAAGCTTGAATCCAGGTCGTCCAGTTTCAAGTTCACCGCGCTATATACTGGGCCATGCCAGCCCATTACCTTTGAAGAGAGAATGCCGTGTATTCAGCAGGCAATGAGGATGCTAAAGCGTTTTATATATCTGCTGTTCAGCCATGTAACCATGAAGACTCAGATTACATGCTAATTCACATCGTTCGTAGCAGAATCATTACACAAGAGAGTAATATACGTTGCATTTTGGCTTTCCAATTCGAACCTCTGCTTAGGAACAATTTATCACATATGCCACTGGACTTTTTCTTTGTGTCATAATCAAATACCTTCCCCTAGCCGTGTCCATCATGTTGGGATGAAAGTCAAGAGGTCCCGTGTATCGAAGTCTATCATCCGAGTAAGTTAAAGAAAGTAGAGATATATTAGTTGATAGTTGATGCTATTGATGAACAACAGTTCAAATTCTTTTCTTTTATACAATATCTGACTGTGACAAATGCCAAGTTATTTAGTAAATATACCTTATTCAATGCCAAAACTAAAACCATGTTTCAAACATAACATCAGCACCAGATGCAGTCGAAGATGGAGATGTCTCGATGATAAAAACAACCACCGTGCACACCATATATGGTACAACATATCAGAAGGACGGTTTACCAGGCTCGTCATGATTGTAGACTAAATGCTCTTAAATTGCCCCAAAATTTCAATCCCCTCAGACTAGGGTTAGGTTCAGACACGCCAAGATCATATTTGTTGGAGTACACTGGCTGAGGCATCGAAAGGATATCGTGAACTTATTCGGTGTAAAATATCCTGTTCTAGTCATTGTAGGTGCTTGAAGGCCAACCTCCAGTGCTATGCTTCTACATTGGCCTCAGTAGAAACTAAAGAACAGGCATTATCACTCACACATTTGTTCCATCAAGGACTATCGCATATTTTATTAAATGTTGAATACATTTAGCAAAAAACTGGCACAACATTAATATAGAGAAAAACATTCATCAGAGTAAATCTTATCAAATGAAACGGTGTTTTAAAATATTTATAAGAAAATAGTAAAAAATAAGACATAACATTAGAACTGTCAGAGAACAGCGCACTTGACGATCGAGGCCTTGTTTATTTATTGGGAAACTAAGTTGAAGAAGGTGCACAATTTTGTTAAAATTCAAAACAGAGTTATGTCAAGATAAATTAATGTGTAATATCCTTTAAACGGTTCATGAGATGTGAGCGTAATGTAAAAGGTTATTTCAGACCCCAATGCTGTGGCGAGTAGAAAAGTTTGCATTTTCTTCGAAAAGTCGAGCTAATAATGTTAACCTTTTAAACTGTATTGATTTCTCAGAATATTTCATATTGATTTATATTAGTGAAAACTTTTACACAAACATTATATTGTAAGTGAGGAAGTGTCGATTCTCACGGATGGTGGGAGGTGTACAGCACTGGTTCTACCCAGGGAAAGTGGGTGATCTGCCTCCACCACAAAAAAATTGACCATATAAAAATTATTGTTTAAAAATACATTGCTTATTGAAACATGTGATGTGTTTTGAAGTATTTACCATGCACTTCAGTTAAAGCTGACTCTGTAAGGTTTTTGTATGCTCTAATAATATTTAAAACAATTTTAGTCTATGATTAACAAAATTGTACATATAATGATATTATAATGTTTGTTTTGTTTGTTTGTATGATTTTTTACGTCATTTTCAACACATATACACCGATTATGTGTTTTAAAGTTTTGATTTTTTACTGATTGAAATGATATCCGTAACATATGGTGAAGGAATCCATGTTTTTCATGACATTAATATACTTTGATGACCGATCCAGGAAAAGTAGTATATTATTTTTTATCTGAAAAACCTCAGATACCCCTATTAGGGTCTCACTGTACTAATATAGAGGGGTCCTCACGCCTGTCTCCTGAATTTTATTTAAAGTACATATCCTAAGGTATAATCATGAAAAGTTGCTAGGATCAATTAGACATTAAGAGCAACATTCCTGTAAAGTTTCATGAAAATCCGTCAAGTAGTTTCAGAGGAGTAGTCGCTACAAGTTCTTACTATATAACTCTATGTAAACAAAGATGGCCACTGGCAGCCATGTTTAACGTTGAATCAAAACGATTTTTGACAAGGATCAACATCATGTCATGCTGATCATTTTAGAAAAAGTCCCATATCAATATCACTTATAGTTTTCAAGAAGTAGTCGCTACAAACTTGTATTTTAAAACTCTTATTTTTAGCTTTGGTGGCCATCTTGGATTTCACATCAACATGAATTTTTGCTAGGATCAACTATTCTTTATGGGCAACATTTCTGTAAAGTTTCATGAATATCCATCCAGTAGTTTCAGAGGAGTTGTCGCTACAAATAAAAGTTTACGGGCAGACAGACGGACAGGCGGACGGAAGGAAGGACGGCCGGACGGACAGACGGACGACGGACGCCGCACCACGGCATAAGCTCTGCTGATCTCTGATCAGTAGAGCTAAAAATAATGTCCCTTCTGTGGGCCTCATAATTATTATGCTTCAAAAGTAAGGCAAATCATCAAAAAATTCTTTCATTATTATCTTTTTGCTGCTTTTTATTTGTTTTACTTATATTTCGAAACATTTTTTCCGACACAAAAACATAATATTAAGATCAATAAGTTTTATATTAAAAATTGGGGTACCCCTTTTTAGGGCCTCATTTCCCCAGGAGACTTGGGTCCCCTGGTGTGTCTCCTGCTTTTTATTTAAAGGTCAAACCTGCTAAGTTTCATGCTTTATTCCGAAAGTCCACAATTATTTCTCTACATACCTCACTATAATAGTGTTCTTGTTTGAGTATACTGTAGGTTTACCACCATTAATTACATGTAAACCTCCGAGGTGTACTCAAATGTAGTTCCAATAATAAAAAGTAATCCCTCCTTTTTTAATGGAAATGGGCATTATAAGTAGGGGAAAACTGCCCATTTCTGTTCAATTTTGTGGGTGTTATGTTTAAGCTGCATAATAGGTTTTACTGGATCACTGATGAACATTTTTAAAATTTCGACTCTATGCTTACCCTTTGTGAGCCACTGACTTTGTGGGTCAATGAAAACAGCTGTACCCTTGACCTGATTAGTAAACAAAAAGGATGATTCTTACATGTCATGTGACCCCACCTTTCTTACATGTCATGTGACCCCACCATTCTTACATGTCTTGTGACCCCACCTTTTCGGGTGATTTTTCAAGTGGAAAATTAGTTTCTGCATTATCCAGACTTGAGTTGAATTTGCAGCAAATCATTAATATGTGACACTTTAACATTGGTGTCTATGGGGAAATAATTAGTGGTTTCATACCTTGTAGACAGGCACACCTTGACTGTTACAAATACTTCTTACAATAATCTAATATGTAGAAGAGGGGGGACGTGGTAAAAACTGACTTAGATGTAGGTGGATGCAGACATTTTTCTGTGTACAGTAATTCAGATTAAGCATCAGGGGAAACCAAGTAACAGTGAAATTGACTGGACTATCCTGGAAAGCAATCCCAAGCTGTCTTCAAATATGAGGGGCAATGTTGGCTTAGTGGATAGCAGGGCAGACAATCATTTGATGAATATATTTATGAAACTGTATAATGAAAACTTTCAGCCAAAAAAAAAAAGAAACATTTTTTTTAAGTGACCTTGACCCAAGTTACATGAAAAGCAATCCCACGTTTCCTTTAGATATGGCAAAAATATCCATGGAACTTCATCTTGGTGCTTAATGAGACAAAAGTTATTAAGCAAAAAATACATTTTTCCATTTTAAGTAACAGTGACCTTGAACCAAATAACCAGATAAGCTAATCCAAGCTTCCCTTCTTTCTTTTGGTACAAAGCATCTATTAATTAAATTTCATCTTGATACTTTTGACAAAACTGAAGTTATTGAGTGGAAACCAAAATTCTATTGAAAGTAACAACAACATCCTTGCAAGTTTTCTCTTCATATGTGGAATTTATGCATGAAATGTCAATTTTATAGCTTTTACAAAACTAAAGGAATTAACAAAAAAAAAAATTTCCACTAGAAGTAACAGTGACCAAAAGCACCCTGAAAAGCAATCCCAAGCTTCCTGTAGCTGTATGAGAAATTTCATACATCCTTAAACTATAGTTTGAGACAAGTCTGGAAAGGTAGTTAGGCTGCATGTTTTGACATTCACCCAATTTTTATCTGCTCAAAAAGCTAAAAGATGAACTTTTAAACTTAAAATTACTATGAAAACCATAGGTCGAATCCTGACCACATATGAACAGTGTCAAAAAAGGTGCACATGTCCTCTTCATGAATATATTACATTTATTACAATGAAGGGTCCCGCAAAAGAGTGCAAGGATTACCCCTGGAGTGGGCAGAATTTATTTTATTTAAAAAAAATAAAAATCTTTTTTACTTTTTACAATTTTTAAAAAAAAAAAAACTTCTACTGACCATCTTATGAAAACAATCTATCTTTCTAATGACAAATTCTGCCTTGATTTTTTTAAAATTTGAAAAAACATGCAGCCTACCTACAGGAAGTGTAGCATTCACAGATTGCAGACATCCAAAAACGTGCATTTAAAAAGAACAACTGCACATAAAACAGTCTATTAAATCATCTTAGAATTATTTTTACATCCTAATTTTTGTTTCGAATTTGCTGTATCAGAAAATCTATAAACTCATCACTCAACGAGTAATGCAAACACTTTAAACATTAATTTTCTTCAAAACATGGACCTCAGTGTGTTCTCTGAACACAGTGAGTCCTATATAGGAGACACTCAATATTGTTCTCAGAACACAGTGAGACCTATTTTTTGCATAAAAAGGATATTTGGAGTGTTTGCATTACTCATTGAGTACTGAGTTTCTTGACTTATAATTCTAAACTGATCTTAAATAAACTGTTATAAATGATATATACTGACGATCAGTGAAAATTCACCATTAACTCCATACGTTTATGCTGTTGGATTATTTGCAAACCATTTGGAATAAAACTGCTGAACCAATATATTATATTTTTTTTATGGCAAGCGGTTACGCAGTTCTTTACCTTGTCATTTCACATTGTTTACTATGGATAATTGTAAAAATAAAACGGTTCCATTAAATTTCAAGTTGCACATCTGTCTCGGAATAAATTCCAGTTGGTTTTACTGGTCTTTTATTGTTTGACTTCAGACAGTATTTTGTAATAAATTTGTTGGTCTTTTATTGTTTGACTTCAGACAGTATTTTGTAATAAGTTTTTTGGTCTTTTATTGTTTGACTTCAGACAGTATTTTGTAATACATTTTTAAGCACATACATTTCATAACATGCACTAAAGTGAGTTGCAACTAAGTGAAATGCACTAATAAATCCAGATATGCACGTAAAAAATCTTGTTATATGGATTATATCATATTTAGTCCGAAATACCTCGAATTCTAAATTTTAAAAGAATTTGTTTTGTGATGCGTTTTCATTGACCGTGAGTATAGATTTGTGGTGCGTTTTCATTGACTGTGAGTATAGATTTGTGGTGCGTTTTCATTGACCGTAAGTATAGATTTGTGGTGCATTTTCATTGACCATGAGTATATAATTTGTGGTGCGTTTTCATTGACCGTGAGTATAGATTTGTGGTGCGTTTTCATTGACCGTGAGTATAGATTTGTGGTGCGTTTTCATTGACCGTAAGTATAGATTTGTGGTGCGTTTTCATTGAACATTAGATAGATTTGTGGTGCGTTTTCATTGAACATGAGTATAGATTTGTGGTGCATTTTCATTGACCGTGAGTATAGATTTGTGGTGCGTTTTCATTGACCATGAGTAAAGATTTGTGGTGCGTTTTCATTGACCATGAGTATAGATTTGTGGTGCATTTTCATTGACCATGAGTATAGATTTGTGGTGCGTTTTCATTGACTGTGAGTATAATTTTAAAAGTACAGTCGGAGACATCACAAACATAAAGAGATTGACAATAGGCCAGGGTACAGCTGTGGAGACAATAGGTGGGGGAACAGTCGTGGAGACAATAGGCCGGGGTACAGCCGTGGAGACAATAGGCGGGGGAACAGCTGTGGAGACAATAGGCCGGGGTACAGCCGTGGAGACAATAGGTCGGGGTACAGCCTTGGAACAGTAGAGCGGCGTACAGCCTTGGAACAATAGGCTTGTGTACAGCCATGGAACAATAGGCCGGGGTACAGCCTTGGAATAATAGGCCGGGGTACAGCCATGGCACAATAGGCCTGGCCACAGCCATGGACCAGTGTTGCAAAACAATAGGGTCATAGCATGTTTAGATAAAACAGATTTTTATACATATTGTATAAATTTCAAGCCACAAAATCGAGATTGTTAGCTTTCTTGACATTATTACTTTTAGATTTTGACCAAAAAGATTTTCATAATCCAGGATAACGACTTACTTCTAGGTTGGATGTACTACCATGTGAACTTGATTGCAGTGTCAATTACCAGAAAGAAACACACAAGTTAATGAAAGAAAAATATCAACTACTTTACAGAAACTGAGAATTACTTCTGTATGAATTAATGTAAATTACAGGTGCCATGAAAAAAGATTCCCCCACTCACAAACTGTGTTTATTTTACGGATTTTTTTTTGAGACCCACTGTTTTCTTTGCAATAATACAAACAACTTTTTTCCCATCCTCATATGTGTTAAAGATTAAGCGTAAGTATTTGTCAGAAATACAACTTGACTATTAATATTCAATACTCTGTAAAATCAAGCAATACTAGAAGAAAGCTAATATCGCCTCTTAAATAGCTGATAGTGCTGAAATATCAAATAATGCCAGAACAAGTGTCTGTCTCGGCTACTGAATACCTCTAAAATACAAAACAAATGCAAGATGCTGTGACTATGGTTACTGTGCTTTTCAATCCTGATAAAATATTTTATTGAATATTGAAATATACTTTTTTATGCTTACAAAGCAATATGTAGTAGACCTTTGGGATCATCAAGCCCATTCTCTCACACGGTGGCTTTAATTAAAGTTGAATACCGCTTAAGTGCTTTACTGCTAGGGGTGGGGTCCTGATGAGGCACTATGCTTGCAACTATTATCTTCCGTAAATGAAACGTCTCCACAAGATCGCTTAGCTTTGGATATTTCAGTGACCTGCACGTGTAGTGACCTGCACGTGTAACAGTGTTGTTGAGGAGCTGTATTGTTGATGTTTCTGTTATAAGCTACGTGGGATTCCACACAATAAACATGCCAGTCACTGAAATATCCAAATACCTTTTGAGACATGACAAGTTTATAGAAGATGAAATGATCTTACCCATCCAGCTGTCTCCCCAGTAAATGAGACACAAGTGGTGTTAAAGTGATACTAGAAGAGCTTTCTCTGTTCTGATGATTGATGATGTGCATTGATCAAAATCCAATAAGAACAGAGAAAACACCACTGCAGACACACTGAGGACTGTTGCTATCAAAGTATCACAGCGATATCAAGTATCAGCGCGATATCAAGTATCAGGGCGATATCAAGTATCAGTGCGATATCAAGTATCAGGGCGATATCAAGTATCAGGGCGATATCAAGTATCAGTGCGATATCAAGTATCAGGGCGATATCAAGTATCAGTGCGTTATCAAGTATCAGGGCGATATCAAGTATCAGGGAAATATCAAGGATATATGTAAAATTATTAGATTACTTTCTTAAATGACTGAATCTTTTATTAAATTTCAATCTCATTTTTTTGCCTTGCATTTTATTTCAATTGCTACCCTGATGAGCTGATGTCCATGAACTGTTCATGAACCATTTCATGAACTGTAAAATGTTCATTAACTGCTTATGAACCAGTTCATGAACTGTCAAATATTCAACAACTGTTCATGAAGTGTTCATGAAATGTACAAGTTCATGAACTGTTTATCAAATAAAACTGAAGTTTATGATAAGAATAATACAAATAAGTTCATGAACTGTTCATGAACTGTTCATCAAATAAAAAAGTTCATGAATATCTGTTCTAGTCTGTAACAATTGCAAATAATTTCATGAAGTGTTCATTACAAATTCTGCAAAGAAACATCCCATAATCTTTTTCAAACATTTTAATAAAAAGGAGGGGCCAACCTGACTAAGCGGGTAAAGCAGAAGATTTGTAACTGGAGGCCTTGGGTTCAGATCTAAATCATTCGAACTTCACATCCCTGAAGGGAAGTTCTTCAAAAATCATTCTTACAGACAATAAGAAGAAATATAAAAATATCGGACAGGGAAAGTAGCATTCAAGGAGGACAGTCAACCACAAAACACAGAAACAAACACGCAAACAGACAAACAAGAAGGCAAATGTAATAATAAATGCAAATGACATCACAAACACAAAAGGGTTGACAAAAGGGCTACCGCCTTGGAACGGTCAGTGGCAAAGAAGGTTTATTTCATGTTATTACAACTTCGTGACATTTCTTTTCTCCATTAAACTTCAAATTTTTAATGAAATGTCTTCAAATTGCATCCATTACACACGGTATGAAAAATGCAAACCACTAAGGCCATAAAAAATTAATTACCTGGTTCTCAGGCCCGCCCGCATGTCTTTTTTTGGTGCCGCATTGAAGGATTTTATCTCAAAAGTAATAAAATAAAAAATTGGAAATGCGCTACCGAAATTTCAAGAAAAAAAGTTCCGCATCCAAGTTTGTTCCGGTTTTTACATGCAACTACCTCAGGGAAATCCCCTTGTCGGTAGACTGGTGCGCGGCCGACTATCTGCCGCTCTGCTCGCTAGCTTGTGAGTGTTGCAGTCGTACGGGTACCAATCTAGGAGAGTCAGATGCTTGAGACGCTTGGAACTAGTAGGTGCTACAGAACAGGCGATTTATTCAAGCGTCTAATCGACAAAGTCTCACAACAACATGCAATAATGGCGGTGTCATCGAGTCGATTGAAGTTCATGCGTGATCTAATACAAATATACGGACTTATTGTGATTGAAAGAAGCATAAGTCGGGAAGAAATGATAAGGTAATGATCGACAATGGAGATGAGCTGATCCAACTGGTTATTGCACATGTATTTCGATATATTTTGCATCAATACATGTATTGGAATTAAAGTTTGGATAAAAAAAAAATCGCCCGCGTGTCTGTTGACCACTGTAAAATTGTAAAAAAAAATGTGCCCGCCCGCATCTCTTCTCAGAAAAAGTGGCCCGAGAACCAGGTAATTAATTTTTTGTGGCCTAAATAGGTATTTTGCCTGTCCATGATTCATCTGGCTGAAAGTTGAATAATTGTTGCTTCATACTCAAATCGCAGGAGATAAAAGTATAATTGTATTGATATGTATACCATAGCAGATTTAAACAATGTTATTTTATGGTATGTTAATGAAAGCAGATTAATGATTTTATTTTGTTGGGTATGTTCATGAACACTTCATGCACAGTTAGTTCATGAACACTTCATGCACAGTTAGTTCATGAACACTTCATGCACAGTTAATTCATGAACTCTTTTTGCAATGTTTATGAACAATATTCATGAATAATGTTCATGAAATTTTCTATTACAGAAAAGGTGGTCTCATTTTCTGTTCATGAACAGGTTACTGAAGACAGTGTGACAATTTTGTTTGTTTGTATGCTGTTTATCGTCATTTTACAGCACATTTTAGGCTATGCATGACGGTCGATTTTTTGTGGTGGAGTGGAGGTAGACCATCCACGTATTCCTGAGTAGAACCAATACTGTATACCTTCCTGGGTAGAACCAGTACTGTACACCTCCTGCCATCCAAGAAATTAACTTAAAACAAAAACATTTATTGAACAAAATGTAATATAAAGAGTACGGTCTTATCAAGTTGATTGATTTAAACATTGAACATTGAGATGGGTGCCTAGCCCATAGAGGTGTGTCAGAAAATGTCACGGGTAGAGCGTATTGGTCGTACATAGCTCTTGTAAGTTGTTAGTTACACCCTAATCTATTGTTCGAGTTGAAACAAATTCACAATATCCATGATATATTCATGTAACACGTAAAAGCGTGCACATTTTAAGTGGCCGCCAGAGAGGCCGTGTCATAAGTTTATTTTTGTGCTAATGCATGTAAACGTATAGGTCTATCTTCCTTAAACGGCAAAATTGTGTAAAGGGCCTCTCGTGTAGATTTTAATACTGCGAATTTAGCCACGTATGTCACGGACTGAACAGGGGAAATAATGATTTGGGCGTAATGTTTGCTATAAAACCCATTGTCTCCTAGTTCTTGCCGGGATTGCTTGATATAGTTGCTTTGGTTGGAACAGAGGTTGGACGGCGAAATTCACAGGCAATATGTGGTCAGTATTTATTTTATTAAAACTTTTATCGTACATTTGTATTCAGTGGGCAGCGCCATCTTGGTTGGCGGTTACGACATCCGGTTAGCTTTGATGTTTCTCAAACATTAACTTTAGACTAGCATAATTATGATTTTGAAGTTACTTTATTAGATGTAATTATTGTAATTGATCATTAATTGTAAAACAATATTAATTTGATAACAGTGGATAATAGGTGCATTAGTTAACGTTGGCGTATAACTCAGTGATTGTAATACACGATTGTTAACATTAGTTAACAATGAGATGAGTGACTAGGATAAATGTTCGACGCCTATGCATAGCGTTGTATAATGTGGTCATTAGTTGACATGCGTGCATGCATAACTCAGTGAGTGTAATATACGAGTGATTTGATAATGTTTATATTACATGTATTAGGGGCATTGATTAACAGCGACGTACATGGCGTATACATGGCGTTGTAGAATGTGTATACATTGCTACTCATCATTAGTACAGCTTACATATATTTATTGAATAAGAATTATGCAAGATTGTTATGTTTGTCAACCGACATCTAAAACGTATGTATAATTACAGCCAAGCCATCCAGGGTTGGATATTAGCCATCCAGGTGTGGATGTAAGCCTTCCGGAGTGGAGCTAAGCTTCCACGATTAACGTAACGAGCGGTGGAGACGGTCCCCGTACCTGCGCAGCATGGCCAGGTTTTAGTAGCGACAATCCCCGGGACACAAGGTGGGCCCGTTATCATTCCTCACTGGAGGAACATCACCCACAATCTCAGTGGAGGTTAACCATCATTACATCACGTCATCAATCCTTACAGAAGGCATTTGATGACAATCACCCATTGGATTCGCGCATCATCATCTTCATGAGCTCTCACGCATCACAGTTATTGCGCTAGATCATAAATCAACATTGTTATAACTTTAACAACACTTTAGTGTCTTATACATTCAGTATTTATAACAATACTAAGAACGTCTTAAATGTTTATGAGAACATTCTTTTCATAGTTAATCTGTGTATATGCTTGTTTTTTAGATAATTGTATATATATTAAACATATTTTAAAAGTTGCATTAAACTTATGTAAATGCATTCACCGTCATTGATTCTTTCCTGAGTTAGCCCCAACCACTAGTGTCATCCTGTGACAAGGTGTTTACACCAACCAGTGAGATGAGATCATACTCTATTTGTTTTGTAGCATGTCCATTTCATCTGTCTGCCATACTCTAACTTCCAATAACTGGTAGTTAGAGTACACCATTTATTCTGACAGGTATTTTTTCAATTAAACAATTTACACCTGTTCAAATACAAAGGGTATTTCAGTGACCATGCTACAAGTATTATCAAATTAATTTGTTGAAATTTATCTGAATTAGAAATCAGCACATTTTAACCCTTAACTCACTAAGCACGACTATAACAGCCTTTGACAAACCCAGAGTAACTCGCAGGCTGATCAGTTACAATGTCCAGCTGCTGATCAGTCATTTTCCCCAAAACACCCCTTTGTCACATAAATGAAATGGTCTTATTTCAAAGACAGAACAGTCCATTATATTATATATGTAATCGATTATCGAATTGAATCGGCTGTTCGATTCATAATCGGTAAATAATCGGAAGAATGTTTTTAGCAGAACAACATTTGATAATAATAATACTGTAATAGTAATTGTATTAAACATGAACAATAACATCAAATTATTATAATCTGAAATTGAAAATTCTTTATTCTTCCAATGTTCAAAATGTCTAAAATAATAATTTGATGTAATGTTCATGTTTAATATTATTTAAAATTGGCAAAATAATTAACATCTGTAGTATCATATAGCATCACAAAACTCAAATGGATCAATAGTTCATATACTGTCATTATCAACAAGACAACAATTTCTGTTCTCTATCAACTATTTACAATATTAAGCATTCCAAGTGGAAAAAAAGTGCTTTAAACACACATAAAAACAACAAAACGGTCAATGATATTGGTCTGTGATTTTTTAACATAAATTGTTTGTAGTGTCAGTACTATATTGCATTACAAAACTCCAATGAACCAATACTATTCATTATAACAAGACAACAAACTTTGAACAGTTACTGTTACAGATATATTCAGCACCAATAGTTAAATCAATACTGAACCTCTCTCAACTAAACACTATTTAGCATTCCATGTAAAAAAAATAAAAATGCAAACACTAAATCTAAATTTCCGTATGTCTTTTCGTCAACTGTTAAAAGTTGATATATACTCGGTAAAAAAAGTTTTGGACCAGGGTATATAAAGTCATATAAAAATAAAACTAGTGGACAGGATTTAAGTATCTTCTTTTAGTAACCAAGGTCTACCCTGCCTGGTTAATTTGGTACCAGAAACGTTAAATTCCAAACAAGATTTGATTTTAAAAAAATATCGCGAACACACAAAGGGTCTGTAAAAAATGTTGCAAAGTCCATTAAAAGTAAGTTACGGACACATTCGAGTAACCAATAAAAAGATTATTATTTTTTCACAAACTTTCATTGTAAACGATAATTATTGTTGATTGTTGATCTATTGTGAATTATCAACTGAGATAATAAGGGTTATGGTCGAATGTCATTGTTCAGCGATCATTGTACGGGTTCGAACACCGCCATGGTCCAAAACTTTTTTACAGAGTATATAATGACGTACCACAAACTGGACTGCAACTTCACCTTTATTTGCGTACGTCTTATTGCACATTTAGCGACTAACATATTAAGATATTCCTTGATTGGTATTCCCGTTTCCGTTTTATGGAATCTGAAAAAAGTTTGAGACTACCGATCTTGTCATGCCTGCACACGGATATATCTCCGATTTTTGTTTACATTTTCATATTCAAGTTTGACTCGGCCATTTTGTCGGGAGTAGCGTCCCTTGCCGTAAACGACTCAATCCAACAGAAAGAGCATTTAAAAGAGTGAATAGTACATACTGTAGCGACAATCGATTCCATCACAGTACATGGTCCGAGTATTACCTTTCATACCCCATTCAACCCTTTCTCCAAGAAGTGAAAACGGGGTTGGCTGGGGTATGAAATAAAACCTTAATTTTGGTTTTAAAAACGTTGCATATTGTCAAATTAAAACATTTAAAGGGTAATTTTAAACAGGTTATTGCATTTTTTTCAGTAAAAAAATGTTTTTAAATGTGTTTTATTGTCGAAATATCCGTTATAAAATCCTGCTTATATAAGCTTTCCCTCAAATATCGCTTAATGGAAATAAAGCGGGACCACATGATGAATTCACTATCGATTGTCGCCGACTTTGCACTTAAAACGACGATTATTCGATTCTACTTGATTATCGTTTCATCACTATGTAATAAAGTTTTATACTCAAACTCTAGATCTACATATAAAACATGCACAAGAAATGAGACAAAATTTACAAATCAATTACGAAGATTCAGAAAAAATCTTGCATTTGATGGAATGGAATACTGTTGTTTAAACATTGGTAAGTAATTTGCATGTTACAACATTCCTTTTCATAGAGCATGTTTATTTGTTGGTGTCTTTTATTAACACGACACACGGCTATACTGAAGAAGGTATCAATAAAACTAGCAACAAATATTATCGAGTATCATTTTGACTTGAAATCTACTTGCACTTAGTTAAAGGGGAAGTAGCAACACAGCTAAATAATCTCTATTATTGAGAGTTCTGAAAAATGCGGAAAAGCGTAAAAGAATTATCAAAATCGGATGACAAACAAAGAAGATATGACCGTTTGAAGGTTCTGTTGGAACGTTTATGGAAGCCGCCATTTTGAGAGCTATGACATCAGACTAAGGTCTGTCTGTGATATAATGTCTGTAATTGAACATTGATTTTTTTGATCATCTTTCATTGAACAAATAATAGACATACTTAGGAAACAAGATAATTAAAATGTAACTGTAGTTGTAGCATGGTCACTGAAATTGCCTTTGGAAGTTAGAGCATGGCAGGGAGATGAAATGGACATGCTAAAAAACAAAATAGAGTATGGTCTCATCTCATTGGTTAATTTAAACACCTCGATGGACTACACCCATCTCGATGTTTAAATCAATCAATGAGACCATACTCTATCTATTACTTATAAGTATTGCCCACTTCCTTCCAGGTAGTCACTGCCTGTAATTTGGAAGATCTACAGTTATATATGAATTAAAATAATGCCAGAATCCTTTTTTGAGACTTGATGAATTCTATTTATTTGACATTTAATCCAAATATAGACAAAAATAACTATCAGTATGTGTATATTAATGCATGCAACTTTTCACTTTAAAAATGTCAAAAAAAAATTCTGAGAATATCCTCCCTGCATAGATGAAATTGTATAGATATATATATTTATCCCATAATTCCCTATAAATACTTTGTTTTTGAATATATGATACGACATAGACCAAGCTAGTCATATCAATCAGGATTTAGTTGCCGGGCAATAAAGCTTTATCACACGCGTGAATGTAGTTATTTAGCGGGTTTTGAAAATGCAACCATTAAGATATCATTTTAAACACCATTAAGGCATCACACCGGAAAACACATTACACGTTGAGACGTAATTTTAAATGTCAGATGCAAAACAACTATGCAAAAGAATGTGTTATTTTAAGCGACGCTACGTTCCGACAACACATTTAAATAGGATACAGATGTAATTTTTCTCGTTTGACATTGAGAGATAGGCAGACAAATGGAAGTTGTGAGAATTTGTTGGTATTTTGTGCAATCTCTGGACAAAATGTGTATCATGATGCATAAAAATCAATGTCAGTTAAGAAATTAAATATTTCCAGCGGGTTTATATCGTGTGAGTTCAAACAAATATTTTATTTCTTTAGTAAAACATCATTCCTAGGTTCACAGGTACAAACAAATGCCCTATAAACCATGCACAGACATTCATACATGTCATATCTCACTCTGTGAGACCAAAACTCGCAGAATTCCGTCTCTTCAGAAGTCGAAAATCTGTGCGATTGGGCATTTCACTTAACAAATTGTGAAATGAAAACAAACAAAGCTCTTAAATGAAATTTTCCTATTTTATTTTATCATTAAATGCTTTAAAAAGCTTAAATATACGAAAATATTTGTTAAAACCTCACATATACCTTATGCTTAAAGAACCTCACAGAGTTTGTACAAATCTCCCTTGAACAATTCTTAAATCGCACAGATTGTAGCTTCAAAAGTATCACATGTATGACAATGTCTATGCTCAAACGTGCAAACTGCTCACATGGTAGTAGTGTTGCAGAAGGAACTATTAACCATCGCATCATCACATACTTTTTATTTGCTTGCATTGTCTCAAGGAGATTTATGTCTCAGCTAATTTTGTGTTTCTGTAATCTCATGGCTGCAACTGGATATGAAGGTCATAGTGATCCTTAAACAAGATTCTATCCCGGAACTAATTACGGAGTTCTCAAGGGTTTCTCAAAACTTCATTTCATTAATTGGTATTCTTCTATGTCAATGACGTCATATCGAACATAACGGAACCCAAATTAATGACGAAAAGAGAAATGACAATTTTTTTTTATTACATTTCTATGCGTGAAAGATCGGGATTTCGCAGTGCAAGACTATTCATAATCGCTAAATATTAATAACTGACTCAGAACACGATAATAACTAACGTTGCTAACTCAGAACGCAATAATAACTAACGTTGCGACGTTGAGGCGTGACGTCAAAAAAGTGTTGCTGACGTCGACGTCATCCGCCGATAACGTTCAATAAAGCGAATATTTGTTTGAAAAACGTAATTTAAAATGTAATAAATAGATTATTTAACTGCTGGGATCGATTATTGGGTAATCCTTCACTTGATGGTAGACGTGCTTTGTTTTTTCACTCACTCGCGTGCGCTCGTTCGTGAAAAGAACCACACGTCTACCACTCGTGAAGGATTTCCCTATAATCGATCCCAGCAGTTAAATAATCTCTATATAATGCTAGAAATATCCGCCTTACGTTGGTAAATTTATGAGGAAAGTTTCATGAGGAAACATAAGTTAATACTCCTCTAGAAACTGAAATTGACGTAAAAACTAAAACTATCACCGAAGGTGATGAATACCCCCGCTTTTTTGTTATAGCTGATGATGGGCAAAATCAAGAATAATAAATGTCTACAATATTTGTTAATTTTTTAATGTGAAAGAAATTCTAAGTAAAACAAAGGTCCATAATTCTGTGAAAAAAATTGCAGAATCGAAAAACAATTAACGCAGAGACACATCATAACATCACGTGTGAACTATATGTCAGGTGTAATAACAATCCATAAAAGTGTTAAAGTGAAAGCCACATGAAGTTCATTATGGAGTGAAATATTCTAAGTCAAATAAAGGGCCATAATTCTGTAATAAATTAGGCGTCAACAATGTCTGAATGTAGAAGGACATAAGGTAATCAGTTGTTATGTGTATATGAACTTTGGGAGCAATCAATTCGAAAATGTTTGAGAAAAAATGTGTTGTCATTATACAATATTAGAGTAGAAAATGCTCAAAGTCAAAAAAGGGCCATAATTCTGTAATAAATTAGGCAATCAATGATTGGTGATGTAGGGGGACATAAGGTCACCAGTTGTTATGAGTATAAAGTGTTCGAGATATGGAAGTATTAAAAATGAGTTATGAGACGCGCGACGCGATTTGACGCGATGCTGGGGACATGATTCCTATACTGCCATCACTTCACTTTGTGAAAGCAGGGTTATATCTCAATGTCTAAAATATTTGTTAAGTTTTTAATGTGAAAAGCATAAGTCCATAATTGTGTAAAAACTTGCAAATTCGCAAACTGTTGATTCAGAGGCACATCATCACATGCAAACTGAATGTAAAATGTATCTGGAACTATCACTGAAGTGATGAATATGCCCGCTTTTTTTATTTTAAGTCAAACAAAGGGACATAATTCTGTAATAAATTAGGCAATCAACAATGGGTGATGTAGAGGGACATGAGTTCATCAGTTGTTATGAGTATAATGAAGTTTGGGAACAACCCATTCAAAAGTGTTTCAGAAATGCTAGTTATGAAAATGTGTTACGCGACCGGATGGGACAAAATGGGACAAAAATGTGTTACGTGATGGGACGCGACAGCATGATTCCTATATAGCCCCCTACTTCACTTTGTGAAACCCGGGTATAATACCAATCCATGATACATTTTAAAATGAAAGCCACAAGAACTTTATAATAGAGTGGACATTTTTTAGTCAAACAAAGGGCCATAATACTACATTAAATTAGGCATCAACAATGTAGGATGTAGAGGGACATAATATCATCAGTTGTTATGTGTATATGAAGTTTTAGAACAACCCATTCAAAACTGTTTGAGAAATGGAATTTAATAAAAATTATTATGGAATGCGACGGGACTGTGTATACATATACAGTTTCCATGGAACCTAAAAATTGTTTCAATTGAACAACCTGAGAGGGGCTGAAGTGGCGAAAATAGGGCCTGTGGGGAAGTGAGAGGAGTCTGAGGGCTGGGAGAGGGGCCATTAAGGGCAGGAGAGGAGTCTCAGGGATCTGAGGGGAGGTGAGAGTGGTCTGAGGGGAGGTAAAAGGGGTCTAAGGGGTGGCAAATAGGTCTGAGGATGCTCGACTTAGTAAAATTGCTTGCATATATCTCTATCAGTAAAATATGAATAAGCTAATATGCAAACAGTTATCAGAAAATAATAAAACCTCTCGATTGCATCCAACACTGTTTTTGGCATGATTTGCATCCAACTGTACTATTCTGATCTAATTATAAATGGTGTAATAAAGTGGGGGTCAATGACCTTGAAGCTCTTCTGATAGGTTTTGATAGCTAGATCAGTATTCCTGTGAAGTTTCATGAAAATCTGTCTAGTAGTTTCAGAAGAGTAGTCGCTACAAGTTTTTAATATAACTCGATGTAAACAAAGATGACTGCTGGCAGCCATGTTTAATGTTAAATCAAAATAATTTTAAAGAAGGACCAACATCATGTCATGCTAATCATTATAGAAAAAGTTCCATTCAATATCACTTATAGTTTTCAAGAAGTAGTTGGTACAATTATTTTTTTAAAAATCTATTTTAAGCCATGGCGACTATCTTGAATTTTCGGCCAATCTGAAATTTTGCCAGGATCAACTAGACATCAAGATCAACATTTCTGTTAAGTTTCATGAAAATCCTTTTCAAGTAGTTTTATAGGAGTAGTCTCTACAGGTTGTTACTATATAACTCTATATAAACAAAGATGGCTGCCAATGACGAATAAAAATGATTTTTGACAAGAACCAACATCATGTCATGCTGATCCTTTTAGAAAAAGTCCCATTGTTCCATATATTATTCCTAGTAAATGGAAAAATATTGGCATCATTGCCATTAGCTAATACACTTTATATGCATTATATATGTTTGTTTTTTAAATTACATCACATAAATATGCGTGTAAAACAGCACGTGAGATAATGTGTTGGAGAACATTGTGACCAAAAGTGATGCTTTTCTAACTGAACTAACACAACACAACACATAAATATTGTACTCTTACTAGTATGAAACAATGCACATCCGAAGCGATCACTCAAACTCTTAGAACTGATTAAGAAGGGGCAGATTAAGGGGATGGGTAAAACAAGAGGGCCTGTGAATGCTCTACTTGCTAACAAGGCTCTTTCATCAGGGGATTTCATCAAATTCTCTTCAGTACTTTCAAAGTTATGCCAGAGACACAATTTTGACTTATATGATCTTCGACCTCCAAATGTGACCTTGACCTTTGAGGTACAAACCCAATTCTTATCCTTACATTTGTGTGAAGTTTTACCACGATCCCTTCAATAGTTTAGGATCGAGTTATGACTGAGACACATCTTGCTATTATGACCTTTGACTTCCAAATGTGACCTTGACCTTTGTGGAATGACCTGATTCTTGATGCATCAAACCTTTTCATTATGATTAACACTTGTTAAACAAAGTTTCATGAAATTCTCTTCAGTATTTTTAAAAGTCAGGGTTGAGACACAATTTTGACTCATTTGACCTTTGACCTCCAAGTGTGACTGACCCTTTGAGGGAAAGGACCTGAATTGTGCTCGCGACATCCTTCTCATAATGCTGAACATTTTTATATAGTATTACTACAATCCCTTAAGTAGTTTAGGAGTTATGGCTGAGTTATGACTAATATGACCTTGATCTCCAAGTGTGACCTTGAACTTTGAGGTACCTGGTTCTTACATGATACAAACCGTCTCCCAAAATATTCCACCCGATTGCCTCCAGTCCCTTTAAATTATGAAATTATTCAATAAATGTTATATTCATTCAGACTCTTCTCTTCTGTAATGCCAATAAATCAGAAGCTGTTTTATCTCTTGCATTAAACCTGGATCCCAAACGTCAAGTATAAAAGCCAGATGTGCCAAAAGTATGATCTGATATAATGGTTATGCAGTCAAGTTACCATCCATGAGTGAAAGCATCAGCCTTTTTCCAGTCAATTGTGCAACTATACTTGTCTTTATAAAATCTGCATTCACCATTTGTATACAAGTCATCCATACAGAAATATTTTGATCCACAATGTGGCATATTTGCTTATCTTCCCAGATGACATGTTCCATTGTTCCACCACTCACCTCCACAGACCCCCATTACTTCCCAGACTAGCATACATTAAAGGCTACTTTCATACTTTGATATCAATGTCCATTAGAGTATTTCCCTAACAATACCATTATAGAATGCTTTGTCATTATATAGATGGGGCTGGTATTACCACACTTTGCCATTCTATAGATGGGGCTGGTATTACCACACTTTGCCATACTATAGAAAGGGCCGTTATTACCACACTTTCTATTCTATAGACGGGGCTGGTATTACCACACTTTGCCATTCTGTAGATGGGACTGGTATTACCATACTTTTCCATTCTATAGATGGGACTGGTATTACCATACTTTTCCATTCTATAGATGGGACAAAACAACAACATTCAGGTGGTGGTGATGATGGGGTAGGGGATGGTTGGGGGATGAGGGGGTGAAGTATGAATAAAATGCAGAATGCTATAAGAAGTCCCAAACCAAAATTATAGATACATACAACAGCTTATACGCAAACCTTGATCAGACTTTATTGCACATTTTATGGGCCATCCCAATTTGGGTTCTATGGAAGCCCAGTATTTGTTCAAGACAAAATACCTTAGGCATCCCTTTACAATATACTATAAGGAAACCAACTGCAAAATTTAGCTGAGCTAGGACAAGAAATGTAAGAGATATATACAGGTCTGTAAGCACAGCTTACACGCAAAATTTGATGTGAAATGAGACACATTTTAAGGGCAGAATTTGGGTTTCATGGGAGCCCAGGAGTTACAGGAAACGAAAGTGCTAGGATAAGAAATGTAAAAGATATAGACTTGTAAACACAGCTTACATGCAAAATTTGATGTGAAGTGGGACACATTTTAAGGGCTATCATAGTTTGGGTTCCATGGGAGCCCATGGGTTACAGGAACTAAAATTAATTGCAGCCCTTAAGATAATGTTAAAAGGAAGCCCATGGCAAAATTTGGTTGTGCTAGGATAAGAAATGTAAGAGACATAGACTTGTAAACACAGTTACACGCAAACCTTGATGTCAGACGCAAATGTCGAGGTGATTACATAAGCTCTCTTATTCTTCGAATAGTCAAGCTAATTATTAACCGAACATGATTTCTTTTAGAAGTGCCTATTTACATATTTGATATTTCTAAAACAATCTCATAACCGAAGGTTAAACGTCATTTGAATATCAGATCATCAGTCTATATTGACACAACTAAAATACATTGTCTATATATTATTCAAATATTTTGCAATAATTTACGAATTTTAGTCACAGCTTGTGACGGAGAACATGTTTTCGACGACAAAATAACAGCTAAAATCCCATTAACATGCTCTAGCATTGTTAGTTCTAAATCACCATAAAAAATACATGATTTAGAGATCGCCAAGAGACAGCATGACGTTAGCGGTATTGTCTCGCCATTCATACGATATCCCAGCATCCTCAAGAGAACCATCCAGGGGATAAAAAAGGTCACTTAACTCAAGACAATGACCATTCCTCGGAGAATAATTTTAATTACATCTTCACAAATTCGAGGGAGAGTGATCAAAAGCTTGTAAAACATGTTGACATTTTCATAAAATTGTGAGTCGTAAATTTTGAACAATTTAATATGCATTAAGAAACTGATAATGAGAATCTATGCATTACGTTATCAAAATGGCTTCTGAGAGTGTTATAAATCCACGCTGTAAGAAGAATTACAACAAAACGATGAATACCCCTACAAATACTGTTTCTGTAGTGCTGAAGTCAATGCATCGGAATAATACGCATGAAGTTTTAATCCATTCTGTGAAATTTAAATACAGTTTGCCAAAGCCTAAAAAGGGGCATAACTTTTGCCAAAACAAAACAAAAGAGTTCTGTTACTTGTTCATGGCATGTTATCTATTGACAATGTGCGAAGTTTCATTTCAATCTCAGTCAAGTGGTTTGACTTAAAATATACCAAGGCCTAAATTCATCAAATGTTTGAGCACAAGAGTCAGATTCAGACTCAAGATCTCATTTTTTTGCAAACTCTATCAACACAAAAGTGTGGGTAAGAATTGTGATTTTCCAGACATTTTCTGTTAAATTACCTTTAAAATTACTCGTTTCTGTAAGTAATTGTAAAATTGTTTTTATTTGGAATTGAAAAATTTGAGATTTTGAGTCGAGTCCGATTCTTGTGCTCAAAAGATTGATCAATATTAGGCCAGTTTATATTCAAAATATAAAAAGGGGCATGACTCTGCCAAAACTGATACAAAAAGGGGCATGATTCTGCCAAAACTGATACAAAAAGGGGCATGACTCTGCCAAAACTGATACAAAAAGGGGCATGATTCTGCCAAAACTGATACAAAAAGGGGCATGACTCTGCCAAAACTGATACAAAAAGGGGCATGACTCTGCCAAAGTCCGAGTCTGAGCTGTCTGTAAAAAATGTGATGGGACGCGACAAAGTGAAACCTATATTATAAGACCCCTCAAACTCTGTAAGTGGGGTATTAATATTGTAATATTTATATTAACCCTTAACCCGCTAAGCACAACTATAATAGCCTTTGCGTCCGTTGTAAACCCAGATCAGCCTGTGAGTAATTCGCAGGCTGATCAGGATTTACAATGTCTGGCTGCTGATCTTTCCCCAAAACATCCCTTTTTCACATAAATGGAATGGTCTTAATTCAAAGAAAGAACAGTCCATTATATATATGTAGGGGGTTAAGGGTTTAATGAAGTTGGTATGTGACATTATTACATACCTTACTATAAATAGTAACATATTTTAGTAGAAAAACAATTATTAGTCTGTTTTCAATATCCATAATTGGCACAGTAAATCAGTACACTGTGCTATTATGGATTATGGAAAACAACATGCGAATACGTCAGCGTCATTAAACAGCACGATGTCAACGTCATCAACCAACACAAAGGAGTCCTAGAGGAGCATTATGGCTGCGGAACAGACATTTAAATCTCAACTGCAATTTTCACTGCTCAGTAAATAAACGCAATGATCAGACAAGGAAGAAAAACGATTTAACGTAAATGATTAATTTAACAAAATGTATTTATCTGCCAAATAATTGTTTGTATTTTAGGTTATTTATATGTCTAAATTTAACTGCAAAAGTGCACATATTTATGTATTTTGTCATAAAAATGCTCCCGTTGTTCTTTTTCTTCTTCTACATTTACAGAAAGATATGTAATAAAAAGCCAAATATACGGCCGTGCTGTGTGCCTTTCGTAGATAATGGCACACCTTAAAGTGCATGGCCCTCGGGCCATTATTGACAACCTTAGGCACACCGCGGCCATATATTAACATATTATCATGTCGATCTGCATACTTCTGCCGAGAAACAGGGTGCCTGAGATAAAACCCTATCTCGGCAGTCACGTTCCTATCCCGTCTGGTGCACGTCTTTTGATGACGTCAGCACGTCTTTTGATGACGTCAGGGTATATATTTGATGACGTTTGTGTATTTTTTAACGGAAAAATGGGTAGAAAATGGAAAAAAGGTAAATTAAATGATTTTAAACGATCAACATGATAAACAGAATATCATGTTAGTGCCTGATCGTATTCAGTTTATCAGGTTCGGCACGAAAAAATGAGGCTCTCGGCACAGCCTCGGACTTCATTTTTTTCTCAGCCTCACCTGATAAACTGGATGTGATCAGGCACTAACGTGATATTCTCTATTTATATGACACGATAAGAAAATCTCATGTTCGTGCTATTTTAATACTAAATTCAACAAGCTGACACATCATACCATATTTGCCAACTTGTTTAATAAACTCAGTAATAAACAAGCACTCTATCTAATAAAGTAGATGCTTTCATATCAGAAATCTTAAAAGAGTATAAACAGTTTGTGACAACACACACCAGACAAATGTGTTTTCATAATGAGTAACAAGAGGAAATATTATAAATCTTACAGTAGATTTTACAAACACATGTAAAGTGGGTTCAGGTCAGATCGGACACCTAAGGTATAAATTAAAAAACAATACAATCAACGCTGTAAAGAGTGCAGAGGTCACGGAAATATACGCATTGAACTTTATTCCAGCTTTCTATATGTTTTTCATCCATGTACTGTTTTAAAAACGGGAGCCAGTGATGGTATTGTACAGTCGTCACGTTCGGGTCGTTACGGACATGTCGTCTCTATTCGGACGGACTGTCGGGTCTATTGGGACGTAGAATAAACAAATATGATATCGGGTTACTTTTGGTCCCATGCGCATACACCGGTAAAATACGCATAGTGTTTTAACTTCTTTTTATCAAGAAATCTTAACGACATAAACAACATGTATATGGTTTGTTTTTTTTAATTACATGTCAGTGTATCAGTATAAACAGTCAACATTTCAAAACAGCATTGAAAACAGAAACAGAAATGCATTTCCTATTGCCATATGATGTCATTCAGTTTGCATGTGAAACAACCCGATTTGATTAGTCAAGTTTATCCAATCTCTACCCAGAGTACACTCGTTCCTCATGTGACTCTGTGTGAGTGCAAGGAACGATAATTCTGCGTGGAGATTGAATCAACATCGGACATCTCAGACCCGGACTCATCGATACGATTTGGCACGACTACATCTGAATCTGAAGATGAAGTTGAAACAGCATTTTGTAGACCTGTCAAGTGATGGCAAGGAGAAGGTGTGTTGCACTGAGAATCTCCTTACATGGTCCGAGTATTAACTGTCGTAACTTCTCCAAGAAGCAAAATCGGGGTTGGCTGGGGTATGAAATAAAACCTTAATTAAAAAGTATGCATATTGTAAAACTTGAAAATTTTATAGGTAATTTTAAACAGGTTATCGCATTTTTTGAGTGAAAAAAAGTTTTTATAAAATGTTGTATTGTCAAAATATACGTTATAAAATCCTGCTAATATATGCTTTCCCATAACTTAATGAAATTAAGGCAGGACCACGTAATTTGGTCCAAAGGTCAAATGTCAAAAAAACTTTTTGGTGGCATTTGTCATTTCTTGTTTTAACATGTCCATTGTTATATAAGTTGAGTGGGTTCGGAAGGGGGTGGGGTGGTCAAATCTTTATTTTTATTATGTCTTATAAATTCAACCAAACTTTGTGTAGTACTTCACCACATCATGACGACGTGCAAGAGCAACATTATTTTTGAATCCGCTCAGGGGTCAAACTGTCAAATACACGAAGAAATCTTAATTTTTGAGAACGTCTTTTCCGACTACTGTTGCTAGGGAGTATGGTATCGTTTTATCATGATGTATGGCAGATACAAACTTTGGAGGTTGATTGCATTTTAGCCAGGGATGTGCATGGGACTTTTGAGAAATGTTGATGCAATGTCGGAAAACGGAACTTAGTTAAGGGGAGATAATCCATTCATCTCTGACTTGCACTTTAAAAAGGTGGGGATCTGTGATGGTTCACCATCGACTACATCTAGTATGTATTTACTTTATGTATTCCTGTAAATTATGAAGCATCTCCGTGGCCGAATGGTTAACGACGTTGCATTGTAAACCTTCGCCTCGCAACACTGTGGGTTCGAATCTCACCAACGGTGCAGACGCTCGACTTTGGTGAAATTACAATAATTGTAAACAAGGTTTCCATCAATAACATATAAGCTTTAACCAAGATTGTAAGTATAAAAGCGGCCATAATTTTGTTATAATAAAAACATGGGCTATACAAGATGCCAAATACATGTAGGAAGTTTCAATCCATTATGTAAAGTACTTTTAGAGATGTAAGTTTACATACAAACTTTAACCAAATTTTCAAAGAATAAAAGAGGCAATAATTTTGTTAAAATAAAAGCAAGCGTTATTTAACCTGGCTCTATGGTGTTGTCTAATGCTGCTGAATACAGGTGTGAAGTTTTAATCCATTATGTAAAATTTTCATGAAATTCTGTCAAGTAGTTTCAGAGGAATAGTCGCTACAACTTTTTACTATATAACTCAATGTAAACAAAGATGGCCGCTCAGGCAGCCATGTTTAATGTCAAATCATAATTTTCAACAAGGACCAACATCATGTCATGCTGATCATTTTAGAAAAAGTCCCATATCAATATCACTTATAGTTTTCAAGCAGGAGCTGATAAAAATCTTAGTTAGGACCAAGTACATGTCGCACAAGTCATTTTGGTAAAGGTTCCAAATCAGTTGCATTTTTAAAATCTATTTTTAGCAGTGGTGGCCAGCTTGAATTTCCTACCGACCTGAAATTTTGCTAGGATCAACTAGACATCAAGAGCAACATTCCTGTCAAGTTCCATGAAATTCCAAAAAGTAGTTTCAGGAGTAGTCGCCAAAAGGTTTTCCTATATAACTCCATGTAAACAAAGATGGCCACTGGTGGCCAAGTTTGACATCGAATCAAAATGAATCTTGGTTTGGACCAAGTACATGTCTCACGAGTCATTTTGGTAAAGGTTCAAATTCAATATCACTTACAGTTTTCGAAAAGTAGTCGCCACAAAGTTGCATTTTTAAAATCTATTTTTAGCAGTGGCGCCCATCTTGAATTTCCTACCGACCTAAAATTTTGCTAGACATCAAGAGCAACAGTTCAGTCAAGTTCCTTAAATTCCATGAAATTCCAAGAAGTAGTTTCAGAGGAGTAGTCGCCACAAGTTTTTCCTATATAACTCTATGTAAACAAAGATGGCCACTGGCAGCCATGTTTAACATCCAATCAAAATGAACTATGGTTAGGATTAACAACATGTCCTGCCAGTCATTTTGGTAAAAGTTCCAAATCAATATCGCTTACGGTTTTTGAGAAATAGTCCCCACAAAATCACATTTTTAAAATCTATTTTTTGCCGTGGTGGCCATCTTGAATTTCAGAGAAGTAGTGGCCATGAAAAATGCTTACAGACAGACTGACGGACAAACTGACGAATCACCACGGCACAAGCTGTGCTGATCTTTGATCAGTCGAGCTAAAAAGCAGTCTGGTGTGGGACAAGTGGTGGAACATGTTGACAGCTGGTGTCATTACTTTACCAAATTGAGATTTAAGGAGCATCTATAAGTGCCTTGTTATGAGATGTAGGTGAGATGTGGGCAAGATGTAGGCGAGATGTAGACGTCCAATACAGTGAATCTACTAGCTATCACAAGTTCAGTGCTATTCTTCTAAAACTCCAAAAACACGTCATGTGACGATATTTTAAATGTGTCTTGCTGAAGTTGCTGAATGTTAATGTTGACATGGCAGCCTGTTAACTACTTCCACTCGCTCCCTAAGCCATAACATATGTATACGTGACAACAATTCTTGAAAAATAGAAGGAAGAAGCAATAAATAGAGGATCTTACATGTCGTGCCTGTTTAACCCTTAAACCACTAAGCAGGCTGATCAGGGTTTACAATGTTACAATGTTTACAATTTACTGCTGATCTATCATTTTCCCCAAAAACACCCCTTTGTCACATAAATGGAATGGTCCTTATTCAAAGAAAGAACAGTCCATTATATATATGTAGCGGGTTAAGGGTTAATATTGAATTTATTAACTTGTTGGATAAAACTGCACAGCCAAGCATCATATCACTTTTATCCAACAAATGTGACATTATATTTATGACATAACTCAAAAAACACACTAGTAAACAACATTTTTTAGTTTAGCTGCCTATACATATATGTTGTCGTACGATGCCGAGGTATGTTGACTCGTCCTACTCCCCGTACGACATCGAACAATGGAACCACCTCATCGATTTCCGTAATATTTTAACGGTTACGAAAATCGGTATTTTAACGGTTACGGAAGTCGACGAGATAATTCCGATGTACTCCGAGCTGAACGGAAAAGTCGGCCTTCATTTGCATATTTATGTTACTAGACTGTGTAATGTGATAAATTTATTATGGATTTATTACACTCCTGCACTGCAAGTTATGTGATAAAATATTTTTCATCAACACAAATAACAACATTGTTTCCTTATAGAGTGTCCTGTTTAGGTTGCATCATGAGACAAAACATGTAATTAAATAAAACATCAGCAGATTCCACAAAGGTATTTGAAGTGAAAATACTAATAATAACAAAGTTTATTAAGACAATAGAATGGTGTTCCAAGAATACTTGTGTCACCTGCCAAAACACAAAACAAAGATTTGGTTCTAATGTGCATATTAACACATTCCTGCATATGTCTAGGAATAACTAGAATTCCATGGAATTAAATGTGTCACCTGAAATATCTATTTTTACTAACAGCGTTACAAACAGCGAACTCGACCTTGACCTCCATGACCTCAAATGCAATCCCAAACTTTCTTTACATATAAGCTACCTACACAGCAAGCTTTGTTGCAATATCTCATTCCTATCTGAATGTATTGGCGGGAAACCAATTTTCTATTTTTAGTTTCAGCGACCTTGACCACAGTTAACTCAAATGCAATACAAAGCTTCCTTTCCATATAAGCTATATCTCATTCCTATCTGAAGTTATTGGCCAGAAACCATTTTTCTATTTTTAGCAACAGCAAATACCAAGTGTCCTTTTCACATAAGCTCTGTTCTATTATTTGATTCCTGATTTAAATTATTGGCTGGAAACCATTTTTAATTTTTAATAACAGTGACCTTGACCCCAGTGACCTCAAATACAATACACAGCTGCTTTTCCATATACTGGTAAGCTACTGCACAGCAAGTTCTGTTCTAATATTTCATTCTTAATCTTAACTGAAGTTATTGGGCGGAAACCATATTTCTATTTTTAATAACAATGACCTTGACCTTGATCCCAGTAAACTCAAATGCAATACCATGCTTACTTTCCATATAAGCTACCTACAAAGCGAGTTTTATTCAAATATCGCATTCCTAACTGAAGTTATTTTCCAGAAACTGTTTTTCTATTTTAATAACAGTGACCTTGACCTTGAATCCAGCTTCTTTTATCCTGGTCAGAACTGTATACCTCCCACCGTATACCTCCCGCTATTCGTAAGACAGAACCAGTACTGTATACCTGCCGTCATTCGTAAGACAGAACCAGTACTGTATACTGTATACCTCCCGCCATTCGTAAGACAGAACCAGTACTGTATACTGTATACCTCCCGCCATTCGTAAGAATTAACACTTTCTAACTTAAAGTCGAGCTTCCAGTGGGATTCAAACCCGCAATGGTGAGAGGCGAGAAAGTTTCAAACACAGTGTCTTTACCATTCTGGCCAGGGATAGGCTCTTACAATTTGTTAAAAACTTTCCCAGTTATGATGGAGATTAGAATGTAGATTAACCATTAACCCATTACTCGCAGGCTGATCTGGGTTTACAATGGACGCAAAAGCTATTATTTTCATGCTTAGCGGGTTAAGGGTTAAAATGTGACTCCCGACATACAAAGTGATCCCTATGTGTCTGCCAAGTTCAAGCAGGCATCACAAAAATAATTAAATTAGATATCCACTGATCACCATCACCGTCAGATGGAAACCAAATCACAATTTACCAAAGTTCTTTAATGATTTGCTTGCTGCCAAAATAATAATTGTGCATGACTAAACAGCATCTCCTCCTTTTAAACTGATGGGCACCATGCGTAAGTTACTGACAAGGAAAGGTGAGAAAAAAGTTACATCACAGCTCTAGATGATTATCGAAGGAAGATTTCCAGCAGCTCACATCAGCATGTACAAAATAACAGAATAATGACCTATTTCAAAAGCATGGCAACCTGTTAATTTGATGCCAACAGAACTCAGGCGCTAGATTAACAATTTTTCACCCTGTAACTTCTGACAGACTGCTAAGCATCAATAATGAAAACGTAACAACAAACAAAGTTACGTGCATTGCATTTCTGTTATTTGATTGAAGCATAATGCAAAGCTTTTGAAAATAACAACAAAAAGATATTGGAATTTTTTTCAATGGCTTTTTATACAATAACAGACTAGGGAAATATAGAAAAAAAAATCTCTGCTTCCATGCATCATCCATCATTATCCGCCTCCGGGGAGCCGTTGAAATTATATTTGTGCTTATATTTGATAAGTGCACATGAAGGAGAAGTAATTAATGCGGAACATTTTTTTTTTTTTTTACTAATCTGAGTGAATGGTCTGATATTATATAATTACATTCTTATTGGTATCTAAATGTCGATTAAACTGTAGGTGGATTTTTTATGAATTTTATTTTGTTTTCAGCTTTGTGTGTCATTGTGTTTACTAAAACTACGATATCTCACGAATGCATGTCTATGGTATGGTACATTATTACATTAAAATAAAATCCTGAATCTTTTTACCTAATTTTTGGTAAATTGATAGCTCGGGAACCAGCCACTGGTTCTATTTTTAGAAAACATTTGTGAACGTTCACAGACTATTGGAGTGTATTTTTAGAATTCACGCTGCAGTATACACTTGCTAGCTAACGATAGATAGTATATATGATTGCAGTAATATTAACAGGACAAGATTGAAGTTTCATATTATGTTAGTCTTAAGATCAGGGCAGCATTATTATTTGCAACATTCCTACGGGCGAACTGATGTGTTGCATCAACATTTTCTTGTTTTATATCATGGCCACTATTTGTGAATTGTGAGCTACAGCAGTACTAGCTAAAGATTTGGTTATATATAAGTTGTATCAGATATGGTTAAATAAAAGTCGTCTTGACTAAATATGGTTAAATAAAAGTCGTGTTGACTAAATATGGTTAACTAAAAGTTTGTGTTGACTAAATATGGTTAAATAAAAGTTGTGTTGACTAAATATGGTTAAATAAAAGTCATCTTGACTAAATATGGTTAAATAAAAGTCATGTTGACTAAATATGGTTAAATAAAAGTTGTGTTGACTAAATATGGTTAAACAAAAGTTGTGTTGACTAAATATGGTTAAATAAAAGTTGTGTTGACTATCAATTAGACATTAAAAGCAACATTCCTGTGAAGTTTCATGAAAATCCGTCAAGTAGTTTCAGAGGAGTAGTCGTTACAAGTTTTCATTATATAACTCTATGTAAACAAAGATGGCCGCTGGTAGCCATGTTTAACGTCAAATCAAAACGATTTTCGACAAGGACCAACATCATGTCATACTGATCATTTTAGAAAAAGTCCCATATCAATATCTCTTATAGTTTTGAAGAAGTAGTCGCTACAAACTTATTTATTTTAAATCTATTTTTAGCTGTGGCGGCCATCTTGAATTTCCGGCCGACCTGAAATTTGTCTAGTATCAACTAGACATCAAGAGCAACATTCCTGTGAAGTTTCATGAACATCCGTCAAGTAGTTTCAGAGGAGTAGTCGCTACAAGTTTTTACAATATAACTCTATGTAACCAAAGATGGCCACTGGCAGCCATGTTTAACGTCGAATCAAAATAATTTTCCACAAGGATCAACATCATGTCATGCTGATCATTTTAGAAAAAGTCCCATATCAATATCACTTAATAGTTTTCAAGAAGTAGTCGCTACAAACTTATTTTTTAAAAATCTATTTTTAGCTGTGACGGCCATCTTGAATTTCTGGCAGATCTGAAATTTTGCTAGGATCAATTAGACATCAAGAGCAACATTCCTGTAAAGTTTCATGACAATCCGTCAGGTAGTTTCAGAGGAGTAGTCGCTACAAGTTTTTACTATATAACTCTATGTAAACAAAGATGGCCGGGCAGCCATGTTTAACGTTGAATCAAAACGATTTTTGACAAGGATCAACAACATGTCATGCTGATCATTTTAAAAAAAGTCCCATATCAATATCACTTATAGTTTTCAAGAAGTAGTCGCTACAAACTTGTATTTTAAAACTCTATTTTTAGCTTTGGCGGCCATCTTGGATTTCACATCAACATGAATTTTTGCTAGGATCAACTAGACTTTATGGGCAACATTTCTGTAAAGTTTCATGAATATCCATCTAGTAGTTTCAGAGGAGTTGTCGCTACAAATAAAAGTTTACGGACAGACAGACGGACAGACGGACGACGGACGCCGCACCACGGCATAAGCTCTGCTGATCTCTGATCAGTAGAGCTAAAAAAGCATCAAGGAATAAAGGACATTTTTATCAACACTTGCAACTTGGTCAACCCTGATGAGGTAAAACAAATAACTTAATTGTGAATGCAATGCAATATAGAACTGATTATTTCATGAAAAATGTTCCTTTCTTCTGGAAGAATAGAGGCATGTCTGGGTGAACCTGACATGCAGGGAAAGCTAAGGCATGCCTGCATGGTGTCTTGATTGATACAAATCAACAATAAAAACAAAAGCATGTTTCCATAGAGGTCCCTGTAATTGCGGTAATAAAGGAAAATTATGGGGTGTTTTAAGCTTCATTTTATTACCTATTCCTGTTTTACATCCAATAGATCAATTACTACTTAATCAGTGGTCATAAATAGTGACCCAAGCTAATCTTATTGTTTTACGATACAATTCTGTACTGAAATGAGTGCAATCAAAACAAAAAATATTATTGCTAGCACAAATATGTACGTTTGCTTGTTGAAAATCCTGCGAGTTACTCGCAAGCTGATCTGGGTTTACAATGGACACAAAGGCTATTATAGTCGTGCTTAGCGGGTTAAGGGTTAAATGTGTCTGTATTTAACAAGTACAGGGCGTTTATAAAGATTGTTGACATTACTAACATGTTTAGACTTTATGCTGGAATTCATGCTTTTTGTTATATCATGGAATTCATGCTTATCTTTATATGATGGAATTCACGCTTTTCATTATATGATGGAATTCATGCTTTTTGTTATATGATGGAATTCATGCTTATCTTTATACGATAGAATTCACGCTTTTCATTTTATGATGGAATTAATGCTTTTTGTTATATGATGGAATTCAAGCTTTTCATTATATGATGGAATTCACGCTTTTCATTATATGATGGAATTCACGCTTTTTGTTATATGATGGAATTCACGCTTTTTGTTATATGATGGAATTCACGCTTTTTGTTATAATTCATGCTTTTTGTTATATGATGGAATTCAAGCTTTTCATTATATGATGGAATTCATGCTTTTTGTTATATGATGGAATTCATGCTTTTTGTTATATGATGTAATTCACGCTTTTTGTTATATGATGGAATTCACGCTTTTTGTTATATGACGGAATTCACGCTTTTTGTTATATGATGGAATTCACGCTTTTTGTTATATGATGGAATTCACGCTTTTTGTTATACGATGGAATTCACGTTTTTTGTTATATGATGGAATTCACGCTTTTTGTTATAATTCATGCTTTTTGTTATATGATGGAATTCAAGCATTTCATTATATGATGGAATTCATGCTTTTTGTTATATGATGGAATTCACGCTTTTTGTTATATGATGGAATTCACGCTTTTTGTTATATGATGGAATTCACGCTTTTTGTTATATGATGGAATTCACGCTTTTTGTTATATGATGGAATTCACGCTTTTTGTTATATGATGGAATTCACGCTTTTTGTTATATGATGGAATTCACGCTTTTTGTTATATGATGGAATTCATGCTTTTTGTTATATGATGGAATTCAAGCTTTTCATTATATGACGGAATTCATGCTTTTTGTTATATGATGGAATTCAAGCTTTTCATTATATGATGGAATTCACGCTTTTCATTATATGATGGAATTCATGCTTTTTGTTATATGATGGAATTCATGGTTTTCATTATATGATGGAATTCATGCTTTTTGTTATATGACAGAATTCAAGCTTTTCGTTATATGATGGAATTCACACTTTTCATTATATGATGGAATTCATGCTTTTTGTTATATGATGGAATTCATGCTTTTTGTTATATGACAGAATTCAAGCTTTTCGTTATAAAAGCGGAATTCACGCTTTTCATTATATGAGGGAAATGCCATAAAAAAAATTACTAAATGGATATGGGTAAAGTAAGCAGACTGTCATGTTTAACAACAAAGCTGTTATACCCAACTTTACCCTTGTGTAACTTATAATGTTATGCATTTTCTGCCTATTAAAAACATAAATTTACCAACTGTTACAGCCGAACAAAAAATAGTTGAATATACATCAAAAGATTTTTCTGTATTTTCAGCATCATCATCCTGGTTTTAAAACTGTATGTAGTTAAGATGCAAGAAATGCAGTTTACACCTTCATCTTATCATCATTTAGCTTGTGATTTGCTGCCATAAAGACATTTATGTTCTCAGCTTAGCTTTTAACCTTAGTTTTGTCAGTCACATGGGGATGTTATTCCAGGGCATGTACCAATACACTGTCTACTCTTCAGAATGTAGATAATTTATTGTTCAACAACTCAGAAAACCCATTATTAGGTTATTTAGAGCTGATACCAGAGAGAGAAGAGGATGTAGACCCTTCTTGTTCCTCCATGACTAAATTGTAACTGCAGTAATAAAGGAAAATTATGGGGTGTTTTAAGCTTCATTTTATTACTTATTCCTGTTTTACATTCAAAAGATCAATTACTACTTAATCAGTGATCCAAGCTAATCTTATTGTTTTATGATACAATTCTGTACTGATCCAAGCTAATCTTATTGTTTTATGATACAATTCTGTACTGATCCATGATACAATTCTGTACTGATCGAAGCTAATCTTATTGTTTTATGATACAATTCTGTACTGATCCAAACTTAGTAATCTTATTGTTTTATGATACAATTCTGTACTGATCCAAGCTAATCTTATTGTTTTATGATACAATTCTGTACTGATCCAAGCTAATCTTATTGTTTTATGATACAACTGAAACGAGTGCAATCAAAACAAAAAATCTTATTGTTGACAATAATAATGTTTATACTTTAAGCTGGAATTCATGCTTTTTGTTATATGATGGAATTCATGCTTATCTTTATATGATGGAATAATTGTTTATCTTTATACGACGGAACTCACACTTTTGTAATATGATGGAATTCACGCTTTTGGTTATATGACGGAATTCACACTTTTTGGTATATGGCGGAATTCACACTTTTGGTTATATGATGGAATTCAGGCTTTTGGTTATATGACGGAATTCACACATTTGGTTATATGATGGAATTCACACTTTTGGTTTTATGATGGATTCAGACTTTTGGTTATATGATGGAATTCATACTTTTGGTTATATGACGGAATTCACACTTTTGGTATATGACGGAATTCACACTTTTTGGTATATGGCGGAATTCACACTTTTGGTTATATGATGGAATTCACACTTTTGGTTATATGATGGAATTCACACTTTTGGTTATATGATGGAATTCACACTATTGGTTATATGACGGAATTCACACTTTTGGTATATGAAGGAATTCACACTTTTCGGTATATGGCGGAATTCACACTTTTGGTTATATGATGGAATTCACACTTTTGGTTATATGATGGAATTCAGGCTTTTGGTTATATGATGGAATTCACGCTTTTAGTTATATGATGGAATTCACGCTTTTGGTTATATGATGGAATTCACACTTTTGGTTATATGATGGAATTCACACTTTTGGTTATATGATGGAATTCAGGCTTTTGGTTATATGATGGAATTCACACTTTTTGGTATATGGCGGAATTCACACTTTTGGTTATATGATGGAATTCACGCTTTTAGTTATATGATGGAATTCACACTTTTTGGTATATGGCGGAATTCACACTTTTGGTTATATGATGGAATTCACACTTTTTGGTATATGGCGGAATTCACACTTTTGGTTATACGATGGAATTCACACTTTTGGTTATATGATGGAATTCACGCTTTTGGTTATATGATGGAATTCACACTTTTGGTTATATGATGGAATTCAGGCTTTTGGTTATATGATGGAATTCAGGCTTTTGGTTATATGACGGAATTCACACTTTTGGTTATACGATGGAATTCACACTTTTGGTTATATGATGGAATTCACACTTTTGGTTATATGATGGAATTCACGCTTTTGGTTATATGATGGAATTCACACTTTTGGTTATATGATGGAATTCAGGCTTTTGGTTATATGATGGAATTCACGCTTTTGGTTATATGACGGAATTCACGCTTTTGGTTATACGATGGAATTCACACTTTTGGTTATATGATGGAATTCACACTTTTGGTTATATGATGGAATTCACACTTTTGGTTATATGATGGAATTCAGGCTTTTGGTTATATGATGGAATTCACGCTTTTAGTTATATGATGGAATTCACGCTTTTGGTTATATGATGGAATTCACACTTTTGGTTATATGATGGAATTCACACTTTTGGTTATATGATGGAATTCAGGCTTTTGGTTATATGATGGAATTCACACTTTTTGGTATATGGCGGAATTCACACTTTTGGTTATATGATGGAATTCACGCTTGTAGTTATATGATGGAATTCACACTTTTGGTATATGGCGGAATTCAGACTTTTGGTTATATGATGGAATTCACACTTTTTGGTATATGGCGGAATTCACACTTTTGGTTATACGATGGAATTTACACTTTTGGTTATATGATGGAATTCACGCTTTTGGTTATATGATGGAATTCACACTTTTGGTTATATGATGGAATTCAGGCTTTTGGTTATATGATGGAATTCACGCTTTTGGTTATATGACGGAATTCACACTTTTGGTTATACGATGCAATTCACACTTTTGGTTATATGATGGAATTCACACTTTTGGTTATATGATGGAATTCACGCTTTTGGTTATATGATGGAATTCACACTTTTGGTTATATGATGGAATTCAGGCTTTTGGTTATATGATGGAATTCACGCTTTTGGTTATATGACGGAATTCACACTTTTGGTTATACGATGGAATTCACACTTTTGGTTATATAATGGAATTCACGCTTTTGGTTATATGATGGAATTCACAATTTTTGGTTATATGATGGAATTCACACTTTTGGTTATATGATGGAATTCAGGCTTTTGGTTATATGATGGAATTCACGCTTTTGGTTATATGACGGAATTCACACTTTTGGTTATATGATGGAATTCACACTTTTGGTTATATGATGGAATTCACACTTTTGGTTATATGATGGAATTCAGGCTTTTGGTTATATAACGGAATTCACACTTTTTGGTATATGGCGGAATTCACACTTTTGGTTATATGATGGAATTCACGCTTTTGGTTATATGATGGAATTCACACTTTTGGTTATAGGATGGAATTCCCGCTTTTGGTTATATGACGGAATTCACACTTTTTGGTATATGCAGAATTCACACCTCTGGTTATATGATGGAATTCAGGCTTTTGGTTATATGATGGAATTCACACTTTTGGTTATATGACGGAATTCACACTTTTTGGTATATGGCAGAATTCACACTTTTGGTTATATGATGGAATTCAGGCTTTTGGTTATATGATGGAATTCACACTTTTGGTTATATGATGGAATTCACACTTTTTGGTATATGGCCGAATTCACACTTTTTGGTATATGGCCGAATTCACACTTTTTGGTATATGATGGAATTCACGCTTTTGGTTATATGATGGAATTCACACTTTTTGGTATATGGCGGAATTCACCCTTTTGGTTATATGATGGAATTCAGGGTTTTGGTTATATGATGGAATTCCCACTTTTGGTTATATGATGGAATTCACGCTTTTGGTTATATGATGGAATTCACACTTTTGGTTATAGGATGGAATTCCCGCTTTTGGTTATATGACGGAATTCACACTTTTTGGTATATGGCAGAATTCACACTTCTGGTTATATGATGGAATTCAGGCTTTTGGTTATATGATGGAATTCACACTTTTGGTTATATGACGGAATTCACACTTTTTGGTATATGGCAGAATTCACACTTTTGGTTATATGATGGAATTCAGGCTTTTGGTTATATGATGGAATTCACACTTTTGGTTATATGATGGAATTCACACTTTTTGGTATATGGCCGAATTCACACTTTCTGGTATATGGCCGAATTCACACTTTTTGGTATATGATGGAATTCACGCTTTTGGTTATATGATGGAATTCACACTTTTTGGTATATGGCGGAATTCACACTTTTGGTTATATGATGGAATTCAGGGTTTTGGTTATACGATGGAATTCACACTTTTGGTTATATGATGGAATTCACGCTTTTGGTTATATGACGGAATTCATACTTTTTGGTATATGGCGGAATTCACACTTTTTGGTATATGGCGGAATTCACACTTTTGGTTATATGATGGAATTAACGCTTTGGGATATATGACGGAATTCACACTTTTTGGTATATGGCGGAATTCACACTTTTGGTTATATGATGGAATTCAGGCTTTTGGTTATATGATGGAATTCACACTTTTGGTTATATGATGGAATTCACGCTTTTGGTTATATGACGGAATTCACACTTTTTGGTATATGGCGGAATTCACAATTTTTGGTTATATGATGGAATTCACACTTTTTGGTATATGGCGGAATTCACAATTTTTGGTTATATGATGGAATTCAGGCTTTTGGTTATATGACGGAATTCACACTTTTTGGTATATGGCGGAATTCACACTTTTTGGTATAATGGCGGAATTCACACTTTTTGGTATATGGCGGAATTCACACTTTTTGGTATATGGCGGAATTCACACTTTTTGGTACATGGCGGAATTCACACTTTTTGTTATATGGCGAAATTCACGCTTTTCGTTATATGACGGAATTGCCACAAAAAATTACTAAATGGAACTTTACCCATGTGTTACTTAAAATGTTATGCATTTTCTACCTATTTAAACCATAAATTTACCAACAGCCTATCAAAAAATAGTTGAAAATACATTAAACGATTTTTCTGTATTTTCACCATCATCATCCTGGTTTTAAAACCAGATGCAAGAAATGCAGTTTACACCTTCATCGTATCATCATTTAGCTTGATTTGCCGCCATAAAGACTTTTATGTTCTCAGCTAGGCATGAACCAATACACTGTCTACTCTTCAGAATGTAGATAATTTAATGTTCAATGTCTCAGAAAACACATTATTACGTTATTTAGAGCTGATACCAGAGAGAAAAGAGGATATAGACCCTTCTCGTTCCTCCATGATTAAATTGTAACTGCAGTAATAAAGGAAAATTATGGGGTGTTTTAAGCTTCATTTTATTACTTATTCCTGTTTTACATCCAATAAATCAATTACTATACTCATCAAAAAGTGTGTGTGTGTGTGTAATTCTATGGTTTATAGTCCCTCCGCCAACAAATACAACAAGCCCCTTGTGGAGTGTCTTGCCGTATATGGGTACAATAGAGTCTGGACTTATGCTCAGCAAAAATAGAAACGTCCCTCTTTTAAGCTGTGATTTGCATGCCCCTGCGAAACTCTGTTCTTATACTCAAGAACAGTTTGTGAACAGTTCTAGAACATTAAGAACAGTTCCTGAACTGTTCTTGATTCATTGTTCTAGAACATATGTTCTTAATATGTTCTTTAACATTTTCAAGAACTATTGAAGAACATTTCAAGAACTTTAATTTTTCTTAAGATATTCTTGAAAGGTTCTTGAACAAATTTAAAACAGTTCAAGAACCTTTAAATAGAGAAAATGTTCTAAAAATGTTCTTGAACAATTTCAAGTGCAAATCAAGAACAGTTTAGGAACTTCAGGGGTTCCTGAACTGTTCTTAATTTGTTCTTGAACAATTTAAAAAACAAATGAAAAACTGTTCAGGAACTTCAAGGGTTCTTAAACCGTTCTTAATTAGTTCTTAACTCTAAGTATTCTTAAACTTTAAGTGTTAAGCACTAATTAAGAACAGTTTAAACCCTAGAAGTTCCTAAACTGTTCTTCATTTGTTCTTGAAATTGTTTAAGAACAGTTTTAGAACATTTTCTCTATTTAAAGTTCTTCAAATGTTTTTTAAAATGTGAACTTAATTCCTTTAAATAGGAAATGTAAAATATCTACAAATGTGTTATCTTAATAAGAATGTCGTTACAGATCGATTACATCTGTGCAAATGTAAATATACATTAAATTAGTAAGCAAGTCACAATATTAACCACCTAATCACTATTGTGATCTTCCATTATTAGTCACACTACTTACTGATACAGCGTTTGAAAAATGCATTACTTTTGTAATGCTGACAGGCAGAGGTATAATAATGAAATATGAAATTTCTTTGTTTTAAGTAGCTTGAACACACCCCAAGTATACATAGTTGGCTTTTGCTGGGACATGAACACAATTACCCATAAACTTGGTCTAAAAATACATTTATTTTGTAGCACTTAAGTTTTGTGTTGATTAAATTAAAGTTCAAAAGTTTCAAATCTTTTGAGTATTTCCACAAAACAACATAATTTTATTACACTATTTCCAGAACAGGTTTTGCCATAACAAACTGAATGTTCATGAATGTTGTTTAACGGCTCATCAACACAGTATAGGTTATAAGAAAAATTAAAGTTCTTGAAATGTTCTTCAATAGTTCTTGAAAATGTTCAAGAACATATTAAGAACATATGTTCTAGAACAATGAATCAAGAACAGTTCAGGAACTGTTCTTAATGTTCTAGAAATGTTCATGAGTATAAGAACAGAGCTTTGCAGGGGTTAATCTTCATTAATTAAACAAATCTATACTAGTATTAACAAACAAATATATGATAATCATTATTGTATGAACAGTTTAATATAATAACAATATCTGGAGTTTAAAAGCCCATGTCTTCATTTATATTTGCAAAGAAAGTAGGTAAAGAAAATCACACATTTTGCCATTACCTGTATTTTACCAAATTTGTTTGAAAATTGCCAAATATTCATGTATATATGTAAGAAGTTTATATATATCAAAATACACCACATGACCACTACCATGATATCTGTAGCAAGTTTTATGAAGATATTTTTTTTAGTTTAGTAGTTTGGAAAGAAAAATGGATTGTTTTACTAATATATGACACCCGAGTGTGATACTGACAAAGATTGCAAATAAAATGCAGACACCATCTTTTGAGTTTTTGGCGGGGAAAATGGCAGTCCAACTGAAGATTGTGCTTGCACCATTTAATGATTAAATGTAAGTGCTTTGTGATAATACTTAATTACTTATTGTGTCAAAACATCTTATACATTTAATAGTTGTTTTTGAAGATGAAATTTCTAAATGTAGTCTTTAGAAACAGTATTTTAAAATGAAACCCCTATTGTCATGTGTTTTCACGGATTGACTTACTTTTTTTATTGCTGACAGAAAAATGGTATTCAGCACTGCAGATATTATTTAATTTCAGTATCATATGTAACATTTCACCAAGTTTGACCAGGCCTTCTGAAGGTTCAATTAATGAATTGTTCTTTAACTATTATGTAGGTTAAATTAGTGGCCAAGGGAGTTCTAGAACTGTGCAGGAACTGTTCTGGATAGATTGTTCGAGAACTGTGCTTCATCTGTTCTTGAGCAGTTCTAGAACGGTGCATGAACGTTAAATGAGACAAAATTTCTAGAACTTATGTTCAAGAACAGTTCTAGAACTACCTTACTGGAACTGTTCTAGGTATAGTTCTAGAACTGTTCCAGTACGGATCATTCTGGAACAGTTCTAGAACAGTTTCAGTACAGATAGTTCTAGAACTGTGCTTCATCTGTTCTTGAGCAGTTCTAGAACTGTGCATGAACGTTAAATGAGACAAAATTTCTAGAGCTAATATGTCCAAGAACAGTTCTAAGAACAGTTCCAGTACAGATAGTTCTAGAACTGTTCTAGAACAGTTTCAGTACAGATCGTTCTGGAACAGTTCTAGAACAGTTCAGGTACAGAAAGTTCTATCTTCCAGAACAGTTCAAGAATTGTTCATGCACAGATCTAGAAAATTTCGCAGGGGTAGGGTTGACTTTGTTACACTTTGTACACCAATCTAGATAAAATTTCATCATTTTATACTTATCACTCAATCATTCTGATCAATATTAATAATCATCAAACACCAAAGTTTGTCTGTTCTGCTAAAACATGTTTTATTCAAATTGCGAAATTACTATATTTTTATTATAAAGGGAGGTAATCTGAAAATATTCGTTCTTGAAAGCTGTATGGCGCAAAAAATAAGTGAAAAGATCAGCGTCTTTTCTCTGTTTATGAGGTGATGAGGTGATTCTCTGTTAATTTCAATATAACAAAACTATTTTAACTCAAAGTTTTAACCACAAGACCCGGAAATGCTGTTTAAACCAAATCAAGGGGAATAAGTTTGCCCACAAGTTTGATTCAAAGAAAATTGTTTTCATAACAGTGCTGGCCTTTAACAAAGGTATTGGCATATAAGATTAAATAAAATATAATTTCATTGTGTCTAAATCTATGGCTAAAATTGGGGACGTTTCTATTTTTGCTCAGTATAGTTAATCAATGGTCATAAATAGTGACCCAAGCTAATCTTATTGTTTTATGATACAGCAGTGACCCAAGCTAATCTTATTGTTTTATGATACAACAGTGACCCAAGCTAATCTTATTGTTTTATGATACAATAGTGACACAAGCTAATCTTATTGTTTTATGATACAACAGTGACCCAAGCTAATCTTATTGTTTTATGATACAATAGTGACCGATGCTAATCTTATTGTTTTATGATACAACAGTGATCCAAGCTAATCTTATTGTTTTGTGATACAATAGTGACCCAAGCTAATCTTATTGTTTTATGATACAATAGTGACCTAAGCTAATCTTATTGTTTTATGATACAATAGTGACCCAAGCTAATCTTATTGTTTTATGATACAACAGGGACCCAAGCTAATCTTATTGTTTTATGATATAATAGTGATCCAAGCTAATCTTATTGTTTAATGATACAACAGTGACCCAAGCTAATCTTATTGTTTTATGATACAATAGTGACCCAAGCTAATCTTATTGTTTTATGATACAATAGTGACCCAAGCTAATCTTATTGTTTTATGATACAATAGTGACCCAAGCTAATCTTATTGTGTTATGATACAATAGTGACTCAAGCTAATCTTATTGTTTTATGATACAATAGTGACCCAAGCTAATCTTATTGTTTTATGATACAATAGTGACCCAAGCTAATCTTATTGTTTTATGATACAATAGTGACCCAAGCTAATCTTATTGTTTTATGATCTTACTGATAGCACAAATATGTATGTTTGCTTCTTGAAAATATTTTCATTTGCTGTTGCTATGGAAGTTAAATTCTACCCATGCTACTTTTTCCTAATGGACTGTTCTTTCTTTGAATTAAGACCATTCCATTTATGTGACAAAGGGGTGTTTTAAGGAAAATGACTGATCAGCAGACATATATAGTAAACCCTGATCATCCTGCGAGTTATGCAAGTTTATGGACTGCCATAAACTTCATATGGACCGAAGCACCATACATTATTTGTTATATTATACCGAATCTGACCAACAAATTAAATCAATACGTTTTATGATTTATTTTGACGTTTTATTCACACGTCCGTTAATATAGCTATCGGACGGGGCGCCCGGTCAATATGCAACTTTATGGACCGGATGACATCACATTAAACAAAGAGTGGAATATGCAAATGAGGTGTAATATAACTTGATAATGGTGTGTGTGGCTATTGTTACAATGTGCACTATTCCTTAGTAGAGCGACATTAATATAGCTGCCTGACCAAGCAACAGGTATTGTATTACAAGTCATCTGACACTAATCACCGCCACTGGTTTCTGTTTCATGATACATCAAGCACTAGCAGAGTTGTAGATAATTTTTGACTGCAATGAGTATTTACTCATCAGTTTCAAAATGAATGAGTTAAACAAGCAACTCGTTCAGAGTAAACACTTGCTTTAAATAGTTTCTGCTTTCGAAATGGATGAGAATTAATACATTTTAAAAGAAGCAACTATTCATATTAAATGGAAGTTAAGTAAAAACAAAAGAAACAATGTATGACCTTAATATCAGACACATGCTTGGAACAATTTTTTTCAGGTAAATATGGAATAAACTGTTCCACAGGACAAAACATACAAATATAATACTCATGATTTTTATAAGTTATGAGTTTTTGTAGTAAGTTGATGAGTAATGATACTCATAATTTTAAAAAACTGAAGTTTTTTTGTAAAAAAAGCATAAGTAAAATACTCACTAACCATTACGTGGTCCGAGTATTAACTGTCATACCCCATCCAACCCCAACTCAAAAACATTACGTGGTCCGAGTATTAACTTTCATACCCCATCCAACCCCAACTCAAAAGCATTACGTGGTCCGAGTATTAACTTTCATACCCCATCCCACCCCAACTCAAAAAGCATTACGTGGTCCGAGTATTAACTTTCATACCCTATCCAACCCCAACTCAAAAAGCATTACGTGGTCCGAGTATTAACTTTCATACCCCATCCCACCCCAACTCAAAAAGCATTACGTGGTCCGAGTATTAACTTTCATACCCCATCCAACCCCAACTCAAAAAGCATTACGTGGTCCGAGTATTAACTTTCATACCCCATCCAACCCCAACTCAAAAAGCATTACGTGGTCCGAGTATTAACTTTCATACCCCATCCAACCACAACTCAAAAACCAGTACGTGGTCCGAGTATTAACTTTCATACCCCATCCAACCCCTTCTCCAAGAAGCGAAAACGGGGTTGGCTGGGGTATAAATAAAAAAAAAAAAAATTTGGCTTAAAAAGTTTACATATTGTAAAATTAAAACATTTAATTGGTAAATTTAAATATGTTATCACATTTTTTTTCAGTAAAAATGTTTTTAAACACGTTTTAATGTCGAAATATCCGTTATAAAATCCTGCTAATATAAGCTTTCCCATTACTTAATGGGATTTGCTCAATGGGATTTGCTTAATGGGACTAAGGCGGGACCATGTAATGCTCAGCTTATCTACAGCTCTGAAACAGTATTACAGGGTTAGAATTATCCAGTTGTCAATAAATATAACTCAATCTTGTTAAAAAGTGATAAAATTGGCAATGAAATAAACATAAAACCTCATTAAACTTGATTCAATCTTAAATGAAAAATAAAACTGGCAATTTTAAAAGATATTACTGCTTTCAGAGTGAAAACAAAATTAGGCAGTACATCAGCATTCTCAATATCTATTTTAGTCAGAACCGGCACACGCACTGTGACCTCCAACATCCATTGCCATCAATAAGACTGATCATTTTTTCCTTCAATACAATTATCTGTAGGTGACTTTATGCCTCCTGTCCCTTACCGGCCTGCAGATGACTTTATGCCTCCTATGCCTTACAAGTCTGCAGGTGACTTTATGCCTCCTATCCTATACGAGCCTGCAGGTGACTTTATGCCTCCTATCCCTTACAAGCCTGCAGGTGACTTTATGCCTCCTATCCTGTATGAGCCTGCATGTGACTTTATGCCTCCTATCCATTACAAGCCTACAGGTGACTTTATGCCTCCTTTCCTATACGAGCCTGCAGGTGACTTTATGCCTCCTATCCATTACAAGCCTGCAGGTGACTTTATGCCTCCTATCCTATATGAGACTGCAGGTGACTTTATGCCTCCTATCCCTTACAAGCCTGCAGGTGACTTTATGCCTCCTATCCATTACAAGCCTGCAGGTGACTTTATGCCTCCTATCCTATACGAGCCTGCAGGTGACTTTATGCCTCCTATCCATTACAAGCCTGCAGGTGACTTTATGCCTCCTATCCTATATGAGCCTGCAGGTGACTTTATACTTCCTATCCTATACGAGCCTGCAGGTGACTTTATGCCTCCTATCCATTACAAGCCTGCAGGTGACTGTATGCCTCCTATCCTATACGAGCCTGCAGGTCACTTTATACCTCCTATCCTATATGAGCCTGCAGGTGACTTTATGCCTCCTATCCTATACAAGCCTGCAGGTGACTTTATGCCTCCTATCCATTACAAGCCTGCAGGTCACTTAATACCTCCTATCCTATACGAGCATGTAGGTGACTTTATGCCTCCTATCCTATATGAGCCTGCAGGTGACTTTATACCTCCTATCCTATACGAGCATGCAGGTGACTTTATGCCTCCTATGCATTACAAGCCTGCAGGTGACTGTATGCCTCCTATCCTATACGAGCCTGCAGGTCACTTTATACCTCCTATCCTATATGAGCCTGCAGGTCACTTTATACCTCCTATCCTATACGAGCCTGTAGACGACTTTATGCCTCCTATCCTATATGAGCCTGCAGGTGACTTTTTACCTCCTATCCTATACGAGCATGCAGGTGACTTTATGCCTCCTATCCTATATGAGCCTGCAGATGACTTCATGCCTCCTATCCTATATGAGCCTGCAGTTGACTTTATGCCTCCTATCCCTTACAAGTCTACAGGTGACTTTATGCCTCCTATCCTATACAAGCTTGCAGGTGACTTTATACCTCCTATCCTATACGAGCCTGCAGATGACTTTATGCCTCCTATCCTATATGAGCCTGCAGGTGACTTTATGCTTCCTATCCTATATGAGCCTGCAGGTGACTTTATGCCTCCTATCCTATACGAGTCTGCAGGTGACGTTATGCCTCCTATGCCTTACAAGCCTGCATGTGACTTTATGCCTCCTATCCATTACAAGTCAACAGGTGACTTTATGCCTCCTTTCCTATATGAGCCTGCAGGTGACTTTATGCCTCCTATGCCTTACAAGCCTGCAGGTGACTTTATGCCTCCTATCCTGTATGAGTCTGCAGGTGACTTTATGCCACCTATCCCTTACAAGTCTGCAGGTGACTTTATGCCTCCTTTCCTATACGAGCCTGCAGGTGACTTTATGCCTCCTATGCCTTACAAGCCTGCATGTGACTTTATGCCTCCTATCCATTACAAGTCAACAGGTGACTTTATGCCTCCTTTCCTATATGAGCCTGCAGGTGACTTTATGCCTCCTATGCCTTACAAGCCTGCAGGTGACTTTATGCCTCCTATCCTGTATGAGTCTGCAGGTGACTTTATGCCACCTATCCCTTACAAGTCTGCAGGTGACTTTATGCCTCCTTTCCTATATGAGCCTGCAGGTGACTTTATGCCTCCTATCCTATACGAGTCTGCAGGTGACGTTATGCCTCCTATGCCTTACAAGCCTGCATGTGACTTTATGCCTCCTATCCATTACAAGTCAACAGGTGACTTTATGCCTCCTTTCCTATATGAGCCTGCAGGTGACTTTATGCCTCCTATGCCTTACAAGCCTGCAGGTGACTTTATGCCTCCTATCCTGTATGAGTCTGCAGGTGACTTTATGCCACCTATCCCTTACAAGTCTGCAGGTGACTTTATGCCTCCTTTCCTATACGAGCCTGCAGGTGACTTTATGCCTCCTATGCCTTACAAGCCTGCATGTGACTTTATGCCTCCTATCCCTTACGAGCCTGCAGGTGACTTTATGCCTCCTATCCATTACAAGCCTGCAGGTGACTTATACCTCCTATCCCTTACGGGCCTGCAGGTGACTTTATGCCTCCTATCCATTACAAGCCTGCAGGTGACTTTATGCCTCCTTTCCTATACAAGCCTGCAGACGACTTTATGCCTCCTTTCCTTTACGAGCCTGCAGGTGACTTTATGCCTCCTATGTCTTACAAGTCTGCAGGTGACTTTATGCCTCCAATCTCTTCCGAGCCTGCAGGTGACTTTATACCTCCTATCCTATACGAGCCTGCAGGTGACTTTATGCTTCCTATCCTATATGAGCCTGCAGGTGACTTTATACCTCCTATGCCTTACAAGTCTGCAGGTGACTTTATGCCTCCTATCCCTTACTAGCCTGCAGGTGACTTTATGCCTCCTATCCTATACGAGCCTGCAGGTGACTTTATGCCTCCTATCCCTTACAAGCCTGCAGGTGACTTAAGGACTCACACCACTATTATCTCCCTTGAATACTCGTGCCCTACAGATGAAGTAGGTAGATAAAACAAGAGGTCAATGACCTTGAAGCTCTACTGATTGATTTTGTTTTCAGGAAGAAGTCGCTACAAACTTGTTTTTTGAAAATCTATTTTTAGCAGTGGCAGCCATCTTGAATTTCCGGCCGACCTGAAATTTTGCTAGGATCAATTAGACATCAAGAGCAACATTCCTGTGAAGTTTCATAATAATCCGTCAAGTAGTTTCAGAGGAGTAGTCGCTACAAGTTTTCATTATATAACTCTATGTAAACAAAGATGGCCGCTGACAGCCATGTTTAACATTGAATCAAAATAATGTTCGACTCGGATAACCATCATGTCATGCTGATAATTTTAGAAAAAGTCCCATATCAATATCACTTATAGTTTTCAAGAAGTAGTCGCTACAAACTTATTTTTTTTAAATCTATTTTTAGCTGTGGCGGCCATCTTGAATTTTTGGCCGATCTGAAATTTTGCTAGGATCAATAAGACATCAAGAGCAACATTCCTGTGAAGTTTCATGAAAATCCGTCAAGTAGTTTCAGACGAGTAGTCGCTACAAGTTTTCAATATGTAACTCTATGTAAACAAAGATGGCAACTGGCAGCCATGTTTAACGTCGATTCAAAATAATGTTCGACTCGGATAACCATCATGTCATGCTGATCATTTTAGAAAAAGTCCCATATCAATATCTCTTATAGTTTTCAAGAAGTAGTCGCTACAAACTTATTTTTTAAAAATCTATTTTTAGCCGTGGCGGCCATCTTGAATTTCCGGCCGACCTGAAATTTTGCTAGGATCAATTAGACATCAAGAGCAACATTCCTGTGAAGTTTCATGAAAATCCGTCAAGTAGTTTTAGAGGAGTAGTCGCTACAAGTTTTCATTATATAACTCTATGTAAACAAAGATGGCCGCTGGCAGCCATGTTTAACGTCGAATCAAAATGATTTTCGACAAGGACCAACATCATGTCATCCTGATCATTTTAGAAAAAGTCCCATATCAATATCTCTTATAGTTTTCAAGAAGTAGTCGCTACAAACTTATTTTTTAAAAATCTATTTTTAGCCGTGGCGGCCATCTTGAATTTCCGGCCGACCTGAAATTTTGCTAGGATCAATTAGACATCAAGAGCAACATTCCTGTGAAGTTTCATGAAAATCCGTCAAGTAGTTTCAGAGGAGTAGTCGCTACAAGTTTTCATTATATAACTCTATGTAAACAAAGATGGCCGCTGGCAGCCATGTTTAACGTCGAATCAAAACGATTTTCGACAAAGACCAACATCATGTCATGCTGATCATTTTAGAAAAAGTCCCATAGCAATATCCCTTAGAGTTTTCAAGTAGTAGTCGCTACAAACTTGTTTTTTAACAAGAGGTCAATGACCTTGAAGCTCTACTGATTGATTTTGATTTCAGGAAGTAGTCGCTACAGACTTGTTTTTTGAAAATCTATTTTTAACCGTGGCGGCCATCTTGAATTTCCGGCCGACCTGAAATTTTGCTAAGATCAATAAGACATTAAGAGCAACATTCCTGTGAAGTTTCATGAAAGTCCGTCAAGTAGTTTCAGAGAAGTAGTCTTGTTGATCCTAGCAAAAATTCATGTTGATGTGAAATCCAAGATGGCCGCCAAAGCTAAAAATAGATTTTTCAAAATACAAGTTTGTAGCGACTACTTCTTGAAAACTATAAGTGATATTGATATGGGACTTTTTCTAAAATGATCAGCATGACATGATGTTGGTCCTTATCAAAAATCGTTTGATTCGACGTTAAACGTGGCTGCCTACGGCCATCTTTGTTTACATAGAGTTATATAGTAAAAACTTGTAGCCACTACTCCTCTGAAACTACTTGACGGATTGTCATGAAACTTTACAGGAATGTTGGTCTTGATGTCTAATTGATCCTAGAAAAATTTCAGGTCGGCCGGAAATTCAAGATGGCCGTCACAGCTACATGTTTTCATTATATAACTCTATGTAAACAAAAATGGCCGCTGGCAGCCATGTTTAACGTCAAATCAAAACGATTTTCGACAAGGACCAACATCATGTCATACTGATCATTTTAGAAAAAGTCCCATATCAATATCTCTTATTGTTTTGTAGAAGTAGTCGCTACAAACTTATTTTTTAAAAATCTATTTTTAGCCGTGGCGGCCATCTTAAATTTTTCGGCCGACCTGAAATTTTTCTAGGATCAACTAGACATCAAGAGCAACATTCCTGTGAAGTTTCATGAACATCCGTCAAGTAGCTTCAGAGAAGTAGTCGCTACAAGTTTTTACTATATAACTCTATGTAACCAAAGATGGCCACTGGCAGCCATGTTTAACGTCGAATCAAAATAATTTTCCACAAGGATCTACATCATGTCATGCTGATCATTTTAGAAAAAGTCCCATATCAATATCACTTATAGTTTTCAAGAAGTAGTCTCTACAAACTTATTTTTTACAAATCTATTTTTAGCTGTGATGGCCATCTTGAATTTCCGGCCGACTTGAAATTTTTCTAGAATCAATTAGACATCAAGAGCACCATTCCTGTGAGGTTTCATGACAATCCGCCAAGTAGTTTCAGAGGAGTAGTCGCTACAAGTTTTTACTATATAACTCTATGTAAACAAAGATGGCCACTGGCAGCCATGTTTAACGTCGCATCAAAATAATTTTCCACAAGGATCTACATCATGTCATGCTGATCATTTTAGAAAAAGTCCCATATCAATATCACTTATAGTTTTCAAGAAGTAGTCGCTACAAACTTATTTTTTAAAAATCTATTTTTAGCTGTGACGGCCATCTTGAATTTCCGGCCGACCTGAAATTTTTCTAGGATCAATTAGACATCAAGAGCAACGTTCCTGTAAAGTTTCATGACAATCCGTCAAGTAGTTTTAGAGGAGTAATCGCTACAAGTTTTTACTATATAACTCTATGTAAACAAAGATGGCCGCTGGCAGCCATGTTTAACGTCAAATCAAAACGATTTTCGACAAGGACCAACATCATGTCATACTGATCATTTTAGAAAAAGTCCCATATCAATATCACTTATAGTTTTCAAGAAGTAGTCGCTACAAACTTATTTTTTAAAAATCTATTTTTAGCCGTGGCGGCCATCTTGAATTTCCGGCCGACCTGAAATTTTGCTAGGATCATTTAGACATCAAGAGCAACATTCCTGTGAAGTTTCATGAAAATCCGTCAAGTAGTTTCAGAGGAGTAGTCGCTACAAGTTTTCATTATATAACTCTATGTAAACAAAGATGGCCGCTGGCAGCCATGTTTAACGTCAAATCAAAACGATTTTCGACAAGGATCAACATCATGTCATGCTGATCATTTTAGAAAAAGTCCCATATCAATATCACTTATAGTTTCCAAGAAGTAGTCGCTACAAACTTGAATTTTAAAAAATCTATTTTTAGCTTTGGCGGCCAACTTGGATTTCACATCAACATGAATTTTTGCTAGGATCAACTAGACTTCATGGGCAACATTTCTGTAAAGTTTTATGAATATCCATCCAGTAGTTTCAGAGAAGTAGTCGCTACAAATAAAAGTTAACGGACAGACGGACAGACGGACAGACAGACGGACGGACGGACGGACGACGGACGCCGCACCACGGCATAAGCTCTTCTGATCTCTGATCAGTAGAGCTAAAAACCTATTTTTAGATTTGGCGGCCATCTTGGATTTCACATCTACATGAATTTTTGCTAGGATCAACTAGACTTCATGGGCAATATTTCTGTAAAGTTTCATGAAAATCCATTCAGTAGTTTCAGAGGAGTAGTCGCTACAAAAAACAAGAGGGCCATCATGGCCCTATATCGCTCACCTGAGTAAATTTGAACCAATACAAGAGGGCCAAGATGGCCCTAAAGCGATCACATGAGTACTGGCACATTATCAAACTTCTTCGAAATCTTATGGTCATATACAATCTGTGCAAGTTTGGTTAAGATTGTTTAAGAAATGTGGGCTCTGTTGTATATAACAACATTGATATAGACAGTTTAAAACCCTGACAAAGTTTGGTAAAGATCAAATACAAAATTAAGGTGCTAGAGAGTAACACCTTGGGCAGAGCCAAATGTGACCCGAGGGCTACATGTAATATATGAGAGCTTTGTGCTTTGTGGTTTTAGAGAAGATTTTTTAAGTTTTTCCCTATACAAGTCTATGTAAAACGTGACCCCTGGGGCGGGACCAAATGCGAACCCAGGGTCACCATTTGAACAAACTTGGTAAAGGACCACAAGAGTATAGTAAATGCAAAATATTAAACCTCTGGCTTTTGTAGTTCCAGAGAAGAAGACTTTAATGTAAAACTGTGAGGGGTGGGGTCAAATTTTACCCCAGGGTCACCATTTGAACAAACTTGGTAGTGGACCATAAGCTTATAGCAAATGCAAAATATTAAACATCTGGCTCTTGCAGTTCCAGAGATTTTTTTTCAGTTTTTCCCTAAACAAGCCTATGTAAAACTGTGACCCCCGGGGCAGGGCGAAATGTGACCCCAAGGTCACCATTTGAACAAAATTGGTAGAGGACCATGAGCTTATAACAAATGCAAAATATTAAACCTCTGGCTCTTGCAGTTTCAGAGAAGAAGATTTTTAAAGTTTTTCCCTATACATGTCTATGTAAAACATGTGACCCTTGGGGCGGGGCCAAATGTGACACGAGGGTCACCATTTGAACAAACTTGGTAAAGGACCATAAGCTTACAGTAAATGCAAAATATCAAACCTCTGGCTCTTGTAGTTTCTGAGAAGATATTATTTTTTTCCTATATAAGTCTATGTAAAACTGTGACACCCGGGGTGGGGACAAATTTGACCCCTGGGTCACCATTTGAACAAACTAAGTAGAGGACCATAAGCTGATGCTACAAGTAATACATGAGAGCTCCGTGCCATGTGGTTCCAGAGAAGAAGTTTTTTTCCAGTTTTTCCCTATACAAACCTATGTAAAACTGTGACCCCCGGGGTGGGGCCAGATGTGACCCCTGGGTCACCATTTAAACAAACTCGGTAGAGGACCATAAGCTTATATAGCAAATGCAAAATATTAAACCTCTGGCTCTTGCAGTTTCAGAGAAGAAGATTTTTTAAGTTTTTCCCTATACATGTCTATGTAAAACATGTGACCCTTGGGGCGGGGCCAAATGTGACCCGAGGGTCACCATTTGAACAAAATTGGTAAAGGACCATAAGATTATAGTAAATGCAAAATATCAAACCTCTGGCTCTTGTAGTTTCCTAGAAGAAGATTTTGTAAATTTTTCCTATATAAGTCTATGTAAAACTGTGACCCCCGGGGCGGAGACAAATTTGACCCCAGGGTCACCATTTGAACAAACTTAGTAGAGGACCATAAGCTGATGCTACATGTAATACATGACACCTCTGTGCCTTGTGGTTTCAGAGAAGAAGATTTTTTAAAGTTTTTTCCTATATGTCTATATGAAAAACATGCAAAATCTCAATATACAAACTTTGGACCCCCGAGGCATGACCATTTTTGACCCCGGGGACTTCATTTGAACAAACTTGATAGTCTAGGCATTGGCGATCATTTTAAAAGAAAAACTGTAGAAATCTGTCCAGCGGTTCTTGAGAAGAAGATTTTTTAAGGTTTCGACCATATATGGTAATGGCGGCCATCTTGGATGTCGCGCTGACCTAATTTAAACAAATCTAAAAAACATTCATCTAAGGAACATCCACGTGAAGTTTGGTCAAAATTGGCCACGCGGTTTCTGAGGAGAAGTCGTTTGAAGCAAAAGTTAACGACGACGGACGACGACGTACGACGACGGACGGACGACGGACGACGGACGACGGACGAGGAGTGATCCCAATAGCTCACCTTTGAGCCTTCGGCTCAGGTGAGCTAAAAAGTTAACGGACGGACAGACGGACAGACGGACGGACGACGGACACCGCACCACGGCATAAGCTCTGCTGATCTCTGATCAGTAGAGCTAAAAAAACAAGTTTGCTTTTCTACATTTTACAGGATACATCGATTTATCTTTACCAGGTTCTAAATCTACAGCATTTTAGGAAGAGATCGCAGAAAAGTGCATGTTGATATAAGATTTCTAGCTAATTCTGCCTCATTTTACACATCATGGGTCTAATCTCCACGGGGTTGTAGTTTTGTCTAAATTTTGATAGGTGTCACGCAAACATGAAATTAAAAAAAGTTCAATCTGGTAAATATTTGTTAAAAGTTAATAACATGCAGATATTGGATCAATGAAGAATTTAAGCATAAATACATGTTGCAAAATCTTTTTTATCTCTATGCCACGAACGAAAATATTACAATGGGACCCTATGGAAAATTAATTGTGGTGTGAGACGTTAAGAAAGAGCTGCAGAATGGGTATCTTTTATTCGTTATTCTTAAGGCATTGCGGTTTAGAGCTGCAGAATGGCATTTTTATACGTCATCTCTAAGGTATTGCACTTTAGAGCTGCAGAACGGGTATCTTTCATCATTTAATGCTAAGGCATTGCGCTTTAGAGCTGCAGAACAGGTATCTTTCATCATTCATCTCTAATGCCTTGCAATTTAGAGCTTCAGAATGGGAATTTCCATCATTCATCTCTAAGCCCTTGCGCTTTAGAGCTGCAGAACGGGTATCTTACATCCTTCACCTCTAAGCATTGTTTGTGTATCTGTGAACGTTTCAGACATGTTAGGACACAGTTAACACGGTTATTCAGAAATCCCGTCTGTGTATGTATAGTTACTTCAAGTTATCTTCATATTGCAGGAATTAGCTGGAATTTTACTTGATACCATGTTTAACTAAACATTAACTATATTTTCAAAACCAATACAGGTATAAGCATAATTTTAGCTTCATTTTACAGCTATTGGCTTGTAAAACAAACACACATATCAATGAAGACAGACTACTTTGAAAAAATGTCAAAATTAAAGCGAGAGACTGATACTTTTCCTGGAAAATCAAAATGTTGACGGGTAACCCTTAGTTTGAGTTTATTATTTTCAGCATTTTTCTCGATAATCATTTCTTAAAGATCATTTTTATGCTATATTCAGATGTAGAGATGCGGTTTCATGTATATTTGAAAGTTTCAGACATAGCTGAGCACAAATGACCAGGAAAATGCAAAATTCTTATCACTACTGTAGATTTTCAAAATATTAAAGGTACTCGGCCTGAATTTCGACCAATACCCTGGGTCACTAAAACTTGAATAATTTGAAAAGCAATAAACCTGGAATCAAAATTTTAGCACTTTTCAGCATGTAATTGATTTGTATACATTTTCAATTATTATTGAGGTGATCATTAAAAAAAAAAATCACCTAAAGGACTCACACCACTATTATCTCCCTTGAATACTCGTGCCCTACAGATGAAGGAGGTAGATAAAAAAAAAACAAGTTCGCTTTTCTATATTTTACAGGATACATTGATTTATCTTTACCAGGTTCTAAATCTACAGCATTTTAGGAAGAGATTGCAGAAAAGTGCATGTTGATATAAGATTTCTAGCTAATTCTGCCTCATTTTACACATCATGGGTCTAGTCTCCATGGGGTTGTATTTTTGTCTAAATTTTGATAGGTGTCACGCAAACATGAAATTAAAAAAAGTTCAATCTGGTTAATATTTGTTAAAAGTTAATAACATGCAGATATTAGATCAATGAAGAATTTAGGCATAAATACATGTTGCAAAATCTTTTTTATCTCTATGCCACTAACGAAAATATTACAATGGGACCCTATGGAAAATTAATTGTGGTGCGAGACGTTTATGCCTCCTATCCATTACAAGCCTGCAGGTGACTTTATGCCTCCTATCCATTACAAGTCTGCAGGTGACTTTATGCCTCCTATCCATTACAAGTCTGCAGGTGACTTTATGCCTCCTATCCTATATGAGCCTGCAGGTGACTTTATGCCTCCTATCCTATATGAGTCTGCAGGTGACTTTATGCCTCCTATCCATTACAAGCCTGCAGGTGACTTTATGCCTCCTATCCTATACGAGCCTGCAGGTGACTTTATGCCTCCTATCCTATACGAGCCTGCACGTGACTTTATGCCTCCTATCCTATACGAGCCTGCAGGTGACTTTATACCTCCTATCCTATACGAGCCTGCAGGTGACTTATTGCCTCCTATCCATTACAAGCCTGCAGGTGACTATGCCTCCTATCCTATACGAGCCTGCAGGTGACTTTATACCTCCTATCCTATAAGAGCCTGCAGGTGACTTTATGCCTCCTTTCCTATACGAGCCTGCAGGTGACTTTATGCCTCCTATCCATTACGAGCCTGCAGGTGACTTTATGCCTCCTATCCATTACAAGCCTGCAGGTGACTTTATGCCTCCTATCCTATACGAGCCTGCAGGTGACTTTATGCCTCCTATCCATTACAAGCCTGCAGGTGACTTTATGCCTCCTATCCTATACGAGCCTGCAGGTGACTTTATGCCTCCTTTCCTAAACGAGCCTGCAGGTGACTTTATGCCTCCTATCCTATATGAGTCTGCAGGTGACTTTATGCCTCCTATCCATTACAAGCCTGCAGGTGACTTTATGCCTCCTATCCTATACGTGCCTGCAGGTGACTTTATGCCTCCTATCTTATATGAGTCTGCAGGTGACTGTATGCCTCCTATCCATTACAAGCCTGCAGGTGACTTTATGCCTCCTTTCCTATACGAGCCTGCAGGTGACTTTATGCCTCCTATGTCTTACAAGTCTGCAGGTGACTTAATGCCTCCATCCCTTACATGCAGATATTGGATCAATGAAGAATTTAGGCATAAATACATGTTGCAAAATCTTTTTTATCTCTATGCCACTAACAAAAACATTACAATGGGACCCTATGGAAAATTAATTGTGGTGCGAGACGTTTATGCCTCCTATCCATTACAAGCCTGCAGGTGACTTTATGCCTCCTATCCATTACAAGTCTGCAGGTGACTTTATGCCTCCTATCCATTACAAGTCTGCAGGTGACTTTATGCCTCCTATCCTATATGAGCCTGCAGGTGACTTTATGCCTCCTATCCTATATGAGTCTGCAGGTGACTTTATGCCTCCTATCCTATATGAGTCTTCAGGTGACTTTATGCCTCCTATCCATTACAAGCCTGCAGGTGACTTTATGCCTCCTATCCTATACGAGCCTGCAGGTGACTTTATGCCTCCTATTCTATACGAGCCTGCAGGTGACTTTATGCCTCCTATCCTATACGAGCCTGCAGGTGACTTATTGCCTCCTATCCATGACAAGCCTGCAGGTGACTTTATGCCTCCTATCCTATACGAGCCTGCAGGTGACTTTATGCCTCCTATCTTATATGAGTCTGCAGGTGACTTTATGCCTCCTATCCATTACAAGCCTGCAGGTGACTTTATGCCTCCTTTCCTATACGAGCCTGCAGGTGACTTTATGCCTCCTATGTCTTACAAGTCTGCAGGTGACTTTATGCCTCCTATCCCTTACGAGCTTGTAGGTGACTTTATGCCTCCTTTCCTATACAAGCCTGCAGGTGACTTTATGCCTCCTATGTCTTACAAGTCTGCAGGTGACTTTATGCCTCCTATCCCTTATGAGCCTGCAGGTGACTTTATACCTCCTATCCTATACGAGCCTGCAGGTGACTTTATGCTTCCTATCCTATATGAGCCTGCAGGTCACTTTATACCTCCTATGCCTTACAAGTCTGCAGGTGACTTTATGCCTCCTATCCCTTACGAGCATGCAGGTGACTTTATACCTCCTATCCTATACGAGCCTGCAGGTGACTTTATGCTTCCTATCCTATATGAGCCTGAAGGTCACTTTATACCTCCTATCCTATATGAGCATGCATGTGACTTTATGCCTCCTATCCTATACGAGCCTGCAGGTGACTTTATACCTCCTATTCTATATGAGCCTGCAGGTTACAAGCCTGCAGGTGACGTTATGCCTCCTATCCTATATGAGCCTGCAGGTGACTTTATGCCTCCTATGCCTTACAAGTCTGCAGGTGACTTTATGCCTCCTATCCCTTATGAGCCTGCAGGTGACTTTATACCTCCTATCCATTACAAGCCTGCAGGTAACTTTATGCCTCCTATCCCTTACGAGCCTGCAAGTGACTTTATGCCTCGTATCCACTACAAGCATGCAGGTGACTTTATGCCTCCTTTCCTATACGAGCCTGCAGGTGACTTTATGCCTCCTTTCCTATACGAGACAGCAGGTGACTTTATGCCTCCTTTCCTATATGAGCATGCATGTGACTTTATGCCTCCTATCCTATACGAGCCTGCAGGTGACTGTATGCCTCCTTTCCATTACAAGTCTGCAGGTGACTTTATGCCTCCTTTCCTATATGAGCATGCATGTGACTTTATGCCTCCTATCCTATACACGCCTGCAGGTGACTATACCTCCTATCCATTACAAGCCTGCAGGTGACTTTATGCCTCCTATCCTATATGAGACTGCAGGTGACTTTATGCCTCCTATCCTATACGAGCATGCAGGTGACTTTATGCCTCCTATCCATTACAAGTCTGCAGGTGACTTTATGCCTCCTTTCCTATATGAGCATGCATGTGACTTTATGCCTCCTATCCTATACGAGCCTGCAGGTGAGTCTATACCTCCTATCCATTACAAGCCTGCAGGTGACTTTATTCCTCCTATCCTATATGAGACTGCAGGTGACTTTATGCCTCCTATCCTATACGAGCCTGCAAGTGACTTCATGCCTCCCATCCATTACAAGCCTGCAGGTGACTTTATGCCTCCTTTCCTATACGAGCCTGCAGGTGACTTTATACCTCCTATCCATTACGAGCCTGCAGGTGACTTTATGTCTCCTATCCTTTACAAGCCTGCAGGTGACTTTATACCTCCTATCCTATACGAGCCTGCAGGTGACTTTATTCCTCCTATCCCTTATGAGTTTGCAGGTGACTTTATCCCTCCTAATTCTGTGACATGGCATGAATAATCACAATTGTCTGAAACTGTCTGTAAACTACTGAACTGTCTGCGAACTTAATGACCTTTCGAGTACAGTTTGTAAACATTAATGGGAACATTTTAAATTCATGAAATATTCTTGCAGACAGCTTCTTCAAATGCAAATCATTTGCATTCTTGGATGCATTCAGTGTTTATGCCTTCATTTAAATGCTCGAAATGAACGCAACAAAATGTGTACGTTTAAATGCACAAACGGAGAAAATGCATTTGTGTTCGTTCGTTCAGCATTTACCAATCGCAACATCTCTCAAGATTAAATTACGCATGATATCTAGGCATGCGATTTTTATCATGGGTCGATGACTTTTTATGCGATCATTATAATTCAAGAATGGGTCTTTTAGATGATGATTATTCTGTTTTCTTCCGGGTTTATGTTAGTTTCATCAAAAATGTAACATACATAACATAATATAACGATATACCGGCTGTTTTTTATCAACATTATTGTAGTTTTATATTGCAATAATTTAAAGTTTGTGCTGCACAATAAATAAAAATGTTCCCATTTTGAATCAGTAAAAATTAAAGTGAATGTGTAATCGTGCTTCAGCGGTTCTAAAACACCATTTACACAGTGTAATTCTTTATATTAAAATACTGAAAAAATGCTCTTTGTTTCGAGATTTTAAATACCATTCAAAAAAGTATTATACTAGAAGTTATCCGAAATAGCGAAATGCATTTGCATTCATTTCATTTGTTTCGTTCGTTTTCAGCTTTTAGCGTTTTAAAAAATGTATTCATCGTTCATTTTTTAAAACGATAAACACTGAAAACGAACGCACCTAACGAAATGAACGAGAATGCATTTTAGAAATATAGATCGGACAATGTTCATTTTGCGTTCGTTCTGCGTTCATTTTCCGTTCGTTCAGCGTTCGTTCTGCATTTATTAGGGGTACTTGAACGCAACTGGGTCTGTAAATGTTCATGTATTTTCCTTCCCTTAGTTCTTGATCTTTATTTATTAAAGGCCTGGGATAGAGTATAAAAACTCCAAAATGGTGCCAGAGAAGCTTTTCTGATCATTTTTATACATTATGCTGCCAGGGGCGTAGCCAGCGATACGTACTTACGCACGTGCGTAACATCGATTTGAAAAGTGAAAAAATAATTATGGCCAAAAATGGCATAAAAATCGAAGGCTTACTTAACTCCTGACATATGTTTTTTCATTTTTAAAGGAGGGCTGGCGTGGCGCAGTCGGTAGCGCGGCAGATTTGTAACCGGAGGCCCCGGGTTCAATCCTCCGTGGTGCCACTGAGTTCCGTCGGTGTGTTCTTGGGCAAGACACTTTCCCTAATAGCCTCGTCCGTCGGACGGGGACTTAAACTGGGCGGTCCCGTGTATCGGTCTATTCTCCGAGCACGTTAAAGAATAATAAGAGTAGGGCAGGTTCCCGGATTCCTATGTATCCTTCCCCTCTCTCTGGGGCGGCTCTAAATAACCTATACTGTGTTGATGAGCCGTTAAACAACATTCAATTCATTTTTAAAGAAATTATTTTACCCTAGAAGGCCATCAAAATGTGACCAAAAAACCCACCAGAGGCTGCCAAAGGATGTCTATATTTTAAAATTTTCTAGGGGGAGGCCCTTCTAAACCCCCACACCACCCCCACCCCACAGCAGGAGGGGGCAACCCCCTCCCGCACCTACCCCTACCTCCGCGCTACGTGCCAAGGGTAATGCCTTCGGCATTAAGGGTGCATACTTAAGATTTTAGCCTGGCTACGCCTCTGGCTGCTCAGACATTTAATCACACATTTCTAAATAATAAAACATAAACCATAAAATTTGGCATATAAATACACTAAACATTATACAGATATATCAAAACAATTATATAACGTATTTGTTTTCTACACTATCTAGAACAAAACTATTATTCCTTACTGTCAAATTTTTGAATTTTGGTGCATCTATTAATAGCTGAACCTGTAAAAATAAGATCAGTGATTGGTCAGAATGCTGAAGCAGACCAAATACTGATTGCAGTTTATACCTACTGTGCGTAGCACCTACTGCCCACAAGGGTTTACAGTTCTTGAATCCCACCAAAATATTCATTTTCATTAATATTTCTAAATCATTACTTCTTGATGTATGAATCTCTGTAAAAGCCTCACTAGAAGATACAAGTTTATGAATTATTCTCTAACAGGTCTTGGTCTTACATGAAGTACAGTACAATAGGTCATCAGTCTGGCATGTGTCATTCTGTGGACGAATCATGTAATATCAAAAGGCGGTCACAAGCTGATCAAGAAGTTAATTAACAGTACAAAAAGTTAAGACCTTCTGCTAATGTAGGAGCAGTTCTTCTTTATTTAATGGAAAATAGTTTAGCACATCTTTAAAGTAGCCATCAACAGGCACATTTTACAATAAATTTAAACTGTTTCTAAACCTATTGATGATGAGGTATATATATAACTAACATATTTTGAGAATCCAAACTATATAGACACAATATAAACAGCTTTAACCAGTGAAGCTAAACCCCACAACTGGAGCGTCGAATTAAGCGCTACCAACTCATAATTCATTTCACACATATTCAAGCACGGCTATTTTAAGAACCCGTGAAAAAACTATATTTTTAAGCAGCATATGTATGTTCTTATATGACTTGAACACCTGAATAGAGTTTTGATAGACGTTTTATAGTGTAATTTTGCCGTTATTTCGTGAGTTAGTTTCTTTAATGTTTTGAAATCACTAAATTCTGTTTTGATTTAAGCAAATTAACAAAATTACCACTTTTTTCCTCGAGTGACATTAATTCAGTATCAAATTTATGCTGTTGATTATACTGTTTATTATATAACTTTACGTAAAAGAAGAAATTAAAAAATATTTTAACTTTAAACCAGTGTGTTTTTTAACAAATATGTTAAAAAAGTATTGTTCCGGCAAAGTTATATCATCACTAGTGATGATATAAAAAAGTTATACATAACTTTTTTATATATAACTTTTTTTGTGTGATACTAAAATTACGTCATTCATAGTTCAAAGTAAATTTATGACAGTTATGTAATAAAATGTTTTCTTCTGACACTATACACTGTTCAAACAACAGGACATCAGTGCGAAGAAAAAAGATTTACACACAACTTAAAGATGAATGGCCAACCTCTTTGTAGTATTATCAATTAACAATTTTACTCTTAAACATCATATGCACATTTCTTGATAGTCCCGGAGAGAAACATATATTGAAAACTGCTACTAAGTTGTATGTATACAATGGGTGGGGCACATAAACTGTGTAGCATACATAATCATGGGGTGAGGCATGTAAACTGTGTAGCAAAAATATACATGGGGAGGGGCATATAAACTGTATAGCATTCATGTGGTGGGGCATCCAGATTATATGCTTAGATCTTCTTTGTAAACTATGTAGCATGTGGCTTATATTAACCCTTAACCCGTTAAGCACAACTTTAATAGCCTTTGCGTCCATTGTAAACCCTGATCAGTCTTTGAGTAACGCGGCTGCTGAACAGTTATTTCCCCCAAAACACCACTTTGTCACATACGGTAAATGGAATGGTCTTAATTGAAAGAAAGAACAGTCCATTATATATATGTAGGGGTATAAGGGTTAATAGACAAGTTCTCACAACATTAGTTATTGCCCTTCAGACAACACAATAAAACAGGCATAACATGTCAAACTCGGATGTAACAGAATATATCAAGGCAGTCTCCTGGCAAATGCTGTGAAATATTCCATGATACAGTATGCTGATATAGTACGCTGATAATTAATCTTGTTTGAAATTCTATTACTACTACAACATGTTCTTCTGAATTCCAAAACAACAACAGTTAACTGTTTTGGCATTGCATTGCCAATGTCACATATGCTTTTAATTTGTTAACGGCTGAATTCGAGAAAATTGGCAAAAGAAATTACACAAAACATAAAAGTACATTTTTTTTTTTATAAAATAGCAATTACAATCCTAAATATATCAAAGAAACACCAATTTTAGGAGAAACATTGCTTCAGCTACAAAAGTAACCAATAAAACCACACAGCAGACGAGCATTCCTCTTAAATACCACAATTCAGAAACACCAATTGCCATCATTTCTGCCAGAGCCATTGTAACTGCAGCTTAGGCCATGAGATCACTGTCTGCATGTGGGGGGTAATTTCACATAATGGCTTCTGCTGACGGTCATGCCTTGCTATTTCTATTACATAATGGGTCATCTTGGACATTTGGTTGGTGACACATTGTGTCATTCTACTAAAATTTCTCCACAGATGTCAGCCTTATTCTGATACTCAGAAGAAATAAACAGCATCAACTGTAAGAGTTTCAATACAGGCGTTAGGTGGGAGATAAGATGGCTAAATACCCATAGTTGGGAGATGTAATGCAGGGGCATAGCATGGCTAAAATCAATGTGTACGCACCATTTTTCTAGTGGGGTCCCGGATGCGTCCCCGGAAAATTTTGAAATTCTATATCTCCGCAGCTGCATTCTGAGGCATTTTGAGGCATATTTTGACGAAAAATAAAGTACATAATTTTGCAGTTTTTGCTGCACACCATACTACCTCGCTCACCCTTCAGTTTTTATTTCATTTTTGTCATTTTATATTTTCATTTTTGAGGGAAAGGTGTAGGCACCTGCCTACAGTGCCTATAGGAAGCTACGCCACTCCTGCCTACAGTGCCTATAGGAAGCTACGCCACTCCTGCCTACAGTGCCTATAGGAAGCTACACCACTCCTGCCTACAGTGCCTATAGGAAGCTACGCCACTCCTGCCTACAGTGCCTATAGGAAGCTACGCCACTCCTGCCTACAGTGCCTATAGGAAGCTACGCCACTCCTGCCTACAGTGCCTATAGGAAGCTACGCCACTCCTGCCTACAGTGCCTATAGGAAGCTACGCCACTCCTGCCTACAGTGCCTATAGGAAGCGACGCCACTCCTGCCTGCAGTGCCTATAGGAAGCTACGCCACTCCTGCCTACAGTGCCTATAGGAAGCTACGCCACTCCTGCCTACAGTGCCTATAGGAAGCTATGCCACTCCTGCCTACAGTGCCTATAGGAAGCTACGCCACTGTAATGTGTATGTGCATATTTTATGTACATGTATTTCAGGTTGTATTCCAAGTTGGGAGATAAAATATTTATACACTATTTGAGAGATTTAATGGGTATATACTCCATGTTGGAGAGATAAAATGGGTATATACTCTATGTTGGAGAGATAAATGGGTATATAACTCCATGTCGGAGAGATTAATGGGTATACTCCATGTTGGAGAGATAAATGGGTATATACTCCATGTCGGAGAGATAGATGGGTATATACTCCATGTTGGAGAGATAAATGGGTATATACTCCATGTCGGAGAGATAAATGGGTATATACTCCATGTTGGAGAGATAAATGGGTAAACTCCATGTTGGAGAATTAAATGGGTAAACTCCATGTTGGAGAGATAAATGGGTATATACTCCATGTCGGAGAGATAAATGGGTATATACTCTATGTTGGAGAGATAAATGGGTATATAACTCCATGTCGGAGAGAGATTAATGGGTATACTCCATGTTGGAGAGATAAATGGGTATATACTCCATGTCGGAGAGATAGATGGGTATATACTCCATGTTGGAGAGATAAATGGGTAAACTCCATGTTGGAGAGATAAATGGGTATATACTCCATGTTGGAGAGATAAATGGGTATATACTCTATGTCGGAGAGATTAATGGGTATATACTCTATGTCGGAGAGATAAATGGGTATATACTCCATGTCGGAGAGATAAATGGGTATATACTCCATGTCGGAGAGATAAATGGGTATATACTCTATGTTGGAGAGATAAATGGGTATATACTCCATGTTGGAGAGATAAATGGGTATATACTCCATGTCGGAGAGATAAATGGGTATATACTCCATGTTGGAGAGATAAATGGGTATATACTCCATGTCGGAGAGATAAATGGGTATATACTCCATGTCAGAGAGATAAATGGGTATATACTCCATGTCGGAGAGATAAATGGGTATATACTCTATGTTGGAGAGATAAATGGGTATATACTCCATGTTGGAGAGATAAATGGGTATATACTCCATGTCGGAGAGATAAATGGGTATATACTCCATGTTGGAGAGATAAATGGGTATATACTCCATGTCGGAGAGATAAATGGGTATATACTCCATGTCAGAGAGATAAATGGGTAAACTCCATGTCAGAGAGATAAATGGGTATATACTCCATGTCAGAGAGATAAATGGGTATATACTCCATGTCGGAGAGATAAATGGGTATATACTCCATGTCGGAGAGATAAATGGGTATATACTCCATGTCGGAGAGATAAATGGGTAAACTCCATGTTGGAGAGATAAATGGGTATATACTCCATGTCGGAGAGATAAATGGGTATATACTCCATGTTGAAGAGATAAATGGGTATATACTCCATGTTGGAGAGATAAATGGGTATATACTCCATGTCGGAGAGATAAATGGGTATATACTCCATGTTGGAGAGATAAATGGGTATATACTCCATGTCGGAGAGATAAATGGGTATATACTCCATGTCAGAGAGATAAATGGGTAAACTCCATGTCAGAGAGATAAATGGGTATATACTCCATGTCAGAGAGATAAATGGGTATATACTCCATGTCGGAGAGATAAATGGGTATATACTCCATGTTGGAGAGATAAATGGGTATATACTCCATGTCGGAGAGATAAATGGGTAAACTCCATGTTGGAGAGATAAATGGGTATATACTCCATGTCGGAGAGATAAATGGGTATATACTCCATGTTGAAGAGATAAATGGGTATATACTCCATGTCGGAGAGATAAATGGGTATATACTCCATGTCGGAGAGATAAATGGGTATATACTCCATGTTGAAGAGATAAATGGGTATATACTCCATGTCGGAGAGATAAATGGGTATATACTCCATGTTGGAGAGATAAACGGGTATGCATTTTAAGATGATAATGTGATGATTTTGTTCCATTGTCTATTTAATTATCCCTGTTCTTGCAAAACATTTTATTTGCGTATATTATAACTTCCGGTTGATCTCTTGTTTTGCAAACAGATTGAAATTGAACTAATCAAATTTATTTACCAATCACATTAATTGACCAATCAGAATGGGCAAGGCTCTATATCAGGTTCGTTGTTGCTCTGCAGCTGAATAAACCAGGCGGTTTTAGAAGTGATTCTCCTTGCACTAGAAATAGCAATTGGTAAGAACCTTGTTGTTGTGACTTTGGATGGCCTTTGGAGGTAGCCCTTATAGAGCTCGCCCCATAATCTCAGCAGTAAATGCTTGTTTACCATATTGTTTTATATACAGCAATTTAACCCTTAGCCTGCTATGAATGTATAATGGACCGTCCTTTCTTTAAATTTAGACCATTCCATTTATGTTACAAAGTTTTTTTTTTGAGAAATGACTGATGAGCAGCCAGACATTGTAAACCCTGATCTGGGTTTACAATGGACGCAAAGGCTATTATAGTCGTGCTTAATAGCGGGTTAAGGGTTAATACAATCATTTTATAATCATAGTTGCTCATCCTGTAAATTATATTGGTTGATTCTTTGTTTTGGTAGCAATCATTTTCTTGGAGCAAGTAGCTCAATCTGTAATTGGGAACAACATATTGCATTTGCGGCTCAATCACACAAGACTGCTCAGTACACATTAAAATAGATCAAATGGGTATAAAAATGACCACTACTTGTGAGGTTTAATGATGTTTTCCATGATGGGAGATAAAATGGATAAATCAAAGTACGAAGGTACTGAGAGCATGGTGAACTATGATTTGTGCATCCATGTAATGGAAGGTTTCTTTCCAATCATGCATGACATGGATGGACTGAAAATGTGTCAACTCTTCTTAATAACAATACATCATTGCATGTAATAATACATCAATGCATTGTTGTGTTTTGGCCTTAACAGAATATAATTCAATCAGTTTTGCATGTAATTTGAAAATTGTAATAAAAGGTAACATATTTGTGTTTAGATCTACTCTTGTTGTGTAATGTATATCTCTCAATGCTACAGTCATACGTTCCGAGTCCCGCTTGTTACGCGTTTGCACATTGAATGTTTGACAGCTACTCACTAATGCGCGGCAGGACTGTGGTTCTACGAGTTTGTTTCAAAACAGATGAGCTCTACCTCTACCAAATTGACGCATAGATAAAAGTCGTAAAAATCTTTAAAAAAATCCCCCCACTCTCCACACACACACACAATTTGTTTTCCGACTTAAGTCTAAAAGGGAGTACATCAGGCCTTTTATGGGGGTCTAGAGGTGTCCGATTTAAAATTTACAAATATTAATATTTTATTCTACATGACCAAAACATAATGAGCGTATAAAATCTTTTTGTGCAAAGAAATTCATTCTGCACAGTAATACGTGCTATCCTAGGTGACGCACCAGGGTTAATTTTAGCATATTACGTGCGAGTCCACCCTAGCTATATGGTGTTCTGAAACTTTAGACATCTAGCTTCACATTTTGATTGATAGTGTTTTCTATCGTGAACTGGAACAATTTTATAATTTAAGCTGTTTCTAGAAAACTTATGATGTACCCCTTTTAAGACCATTGGGTATGAATTAAACAAACTTTTTTGCATAAAAAAAATATAATTAGAATAAAAACAATTGGGTTCTGTTCAGATTCGAACCCATTCCGCTCGCTTTATAATCCATAATTTTATGGGACTGCCGCTCTCCCGACTGAGCTAATAATCCTTTACAAATTTTGATGATCTATAAGGTATTTATTCTAAAACCGCAGTGTCCGAATGATTTATACCCAGTCAGATCTTGTTGATTTGCATTCGGTATCGCCGACACGATCGGCACACATATTCAGGATTTATTTTACGACCGAAACAGTTATTTTAACTTCATAGCAAGGGAGGTAAAGACTTCAGAATATTACACAGCGTACTTCAAAATAAGCTGAAATCTTATTCCGGAGAATAGGCAGCCACAACTTTTTACAAAGGATAGTAGCTTATGCGATAACCATTACTGACCAAACCTATTAAATATTATATGAAGACTATAAAGGCCATGTATATTTCTTAAATATATAAATCCAAGAAAGTTGGAAGATATGCGTTTGATGGTGTAGCAACAAGAGAAATAAATTATAAAATTAACTGGTTACAAATCTCAATCACTATCCTAGGAGAACAATACAGCGTATGAATATATTTTACGCAAGATCACGTGATGATCATGTGATGATGATGATTGATCTATTTATAGAACGCATAGCTAAACGATGAAACAATAGATGAAATAGCTATATAAATAATATAACTTAAACAATTTATCGAGGAAATTATTTGAAATTTCTAAATGATATTACCTTATTTGTATCCGCACTAGAAAAGAAGAAACACCTGTTAAAATATGGGTCTTCTTTTTCAGGCAATGCGTCGTTTCATCAGTGAGGCTGTAGTTAGGATTCGTGAAAAAACACGGTAACTATAGCTTGGTGAACAAGTTCACCATGCTAAAAACCGTACTATGTTTTTATAACAGAGAAATATGGTAGTTTAGATTTAAAGGCAGAATATATGCTAATGAAACTGTTGATAATGTAGTCTGAAATCTCATAACAGGGAATAAGACAATACCATCAACAGAATAGAAAAGCATTTTGTGAACAATTTTAAAAATATATCATCTGAATTCCACAGAGCAAAAAAAATCTTTGAAACAACGTACTATTAAATTGTGTCCAATGAACACTGCACTTATGCATACATTATACACATTTTTACACAACACAGAGGTGACAATCCAATCACTTTAATGTTGAACAGTAAAAAAACAAACACAATGATGATTGGTAATTAGTAAAAATCTGGCTGGCTCCCTGATAAATGCTACAAAATGTGCCAGTTGTCAAATCATAACAGGGCAGTCAATAATTAGATGTAATTAGCTGTCTGAGACAATAGACATGTAGTTAGTTATACACAATAATAGTATGTCTCTCCTACTGGTTAAGGACTGGGTAAAATCACCGAGTAATAGGAAACCGTGAGAGGTATCACACTTTTATGTGGGTCTGTGTGGGAGATTTCACAAAATATTGTCTGACTTACAAAATTACCTAACGAAATTTATGCATACACATCTCATTCATGCAAATTAATTTATTAATGTTTCCTTACTTAAAGGGACTCAGGCAATCTGAAAGCATTAAAGGTGTCAATCCAAATACAAACTAATCCATCATAATGAGTCTTCAGTTTCGTCTGCAATGTGCACTGAGCTAGGCCACAATGATCTGAATATGAATGTGTGTGTCATTCTGAGGTTTAAAGCCCCTCCACCAACAAGCTCGCAAAGCCGTGAGATATCTCAACGAGAAGGGTACAGTAGAGTCTGGACTGATGATTAATATGATTTTATTATTGTCAACGAAATAGTCTGTTTTGGACAACTTTAAGACTCCTCAGCTGCAGTGTTTGCAGTATAAATCATTAACATTAATGCATATGATGCTTTATTCACAGAACACAGCGAGTCCTGTATAGGAGACACTCATGTGTTCTAAGAACACAGTGAGTTTTATTTTTTTTGCATAAACAATTTTTTTGGGTGTTTGTATCACTCAATGAGTAATGAGTTTCTTGACTCTTATGATTTGGAAAATTATAAACAAAACATAATTCTAAAATGATTTACTAGACTGTTGACAGAATATAAAACCGTAACAGTGCAGCTATAATTCTCACAGCTGATCAGGCAACAGACATTATAATTCTCTCAGTTGATCAGGCAATAGACATTATAATTCTCACAGTTGATCAGGCAATAGACATTATAATTCTCACAGTTGATCAGGCAATAGACATTATAATTCTCACAGTTGATCAGGCAATATACATTATAATTCTCACAGTTGATCATGCAATAAACAATCAACCCAGATAAACAATACAAACGTTTAATTTAAACATTACAGTGTCTATTCTAGGATGCGCGATCGCGCAATTTGCGCCTTTTTTTAAACCTAATGCACGCTGATCGCGCATACAAATGTAGAAAAAACAATTCAATTTGTTGCAAATATGCATGCGACATCGTAATCCGTAAATTTTAACTAAATAGAGACAAATTCTGGGCCCAAATTCTGATTATTGTTTATCAGAGCTAGTCTTGATAATTTTGTACGCTTGATTGTAAATACAAACGTTTGTCTTGAAAACAAGCAGATGACCTAGACTAAGCATGTAAATCGTAGCGGAGTTACCGTTATTTATGTGTTCCCGGGTTAGGTAGCGCTCGGTATCACATGGCGTGCTGACGTCACTAGATTTCAGATTGTACGGAATAATTTAGACGAAAATAAATTTAGGAACACGCTTGTTTTGCCTTGCAGTTGCAGACATTATTTTCGTTCGTTTTAAAATTTATAAAATTGCTGTTTACAGTCACATGTACGGCAAATTTAAAAGGTATCTGTCAGTTCATGTGTTTTCACATATTCCCCCCTGCTTTTTTAAAATCCCCACTATTTTTCAAGTATAAGAGGGAAATTCCCCCATACTTTTCGATTTCTAGAATAGACACTGAGCATATTTTATTTTATCATTATTTTTACAACATCATATTTGTAGGCAATAAAAGGAAAGAATTAGAACAAACACAAAATAATTGTGATTTTTTTCCCTAAATGACATTAATTGTACACAGCTGATGGCATGCACATCAATTAGTGAGTATATTCACAATATATGTGCTGGAAGTCTGAAAATGAGTAGTTATAAATTACTTAATGTACTAAAAGTCATTGTTTATAGATTCTTGATACTAAAACTCTGCTTAGCAAACATATTAGAAGGCAGAAGTGCTTACATAAAATAGTGGGAGTGAGCAACTAAAACAAATCAATGGAACACAAATAATAGAACAAACTTGAACATTTACAATTCAAAAGGAATGGAATAAGTGAATAATACAGAAATAAGCAAATAATACAGAAATAAATGAATAATACAGAAATAAGGAAATAATACAGAAATAAGCAAATAATACAGAAATAAATGAATAATACAGAAATAAGGAAATAATACAGAAATAAGTGAAAAGTAAATAATACATAAATAAGTGAATAATATATAAATAAGTGAATAATATAGAAAAATAAGTGAATAATACAGAAATAAGTGAATAATAGAAATAAAAATTAATGTAGAAATTAAAAACCTAAATTGATAATATAAATGCAGATATAGGGCACGACACAAGGGACTGGGGTTTGGGGTAGCTGCAATGCACGACACAAGGGACTGGGGTTTGGGGTAGCTGCAATGCATGACACAAAGGACTGGGGTTTGGGGAAGCTTCAATGCATGACACAAGGGACTGGAGTTTGGGGAAGCTGCAATTTAAACTCAACTATTGCCATCAAGTTGTTTTTTATAATTTTAAGTAAGCTATAACATATTGTTTTTAATATCTCTATAGTCTTTCAAAAGGAAAGTTAATTCAATATTAAATAAATAGTAACTCTTCTTCAAATTTTCGAACACTTGTTCTTTTTCAAGAATAAACACAGAAATCCATCTTTTAAGCAAAATCCATCTTTTTGTTTAAATGGCTGACGTTATGATAAAAATACCATAACGACGTCATGTCATTTCCTGTATGACGTTATATAAATGACATTACGTCGTTTAACGTAACACTCCTTCTACTTCATCACAAAACGATTTCATGAACAGTATACACTAAATATTCATAGAAGCATGAAATTATGAAGTATGAATAACATATTATTTTCACATATTTTATTTGGAAAATGACAAAACAAACCAACAAAATCGAAAATAACTTTTAAAACAGTAATTCATGTTGTTGTTGTTTTTTGTAAGTTTGTCATGAATGAAGCATTAGACAAACAACTGAACAACATTTATCACAAGCTTCCAGAACAGTTACTGCGGAACGTCGGTGGTTCTTATAATACACAGATACGCAGCTGCGTACGAACGTTTTGACAAGAAAACAATAATAATGCATTTTACAGCAATTTTAATGATTTGTTAGTATTACGCATATACTGCGTATGACGGAAAATGGTCTAGTTACGCTCCTGTTTGCCCAATTTAAACTCCTAATTTAATTATTATGATTACCAACATAGTTTTTTAACATTATAATTATATTCTTTTTGCCAATATATTTCCATTAAGATTTAATATTTTGAACATCTGAGCATATTAAATTTCCTCTTTATAATGGGAGGTACTCTACCTTTAAATTCACTGTATGAACCTGTGAGATTGGTACACTTATGGACTCCCACAAATCTTCTACACAATTTTGTATGGATAATTTCAATATCTTCAGCCTTGTGCATTCCCCAAACTTCTGCGCTACAGCTTAAAGTCAGAATATGCTTATTGTTAACCTTAACAGAGATGATAGAGACTTTGTGTCAAGTATTTGTGTATAATATTACCATCAAATTTGCATTTAATCCCCAATGCATCCAGCCGTTAATAGAAACAACTGATTAGAAATGTACTGCTTTGTTAAAAAGAAAAAGGCAGGCTCTTTAACTCTTGTGCTAACATAGACATTACCTGTGCTATAAATTAACCATTTGGATCTGCACACTTTCTGTGTTGTGCTTAGCGTCGGCGCAGCGTGTAGGGGATACAGCGTAATTAGTACACAAATATTTATTCGGCATAGCATGTAGTTTAATTTTATTCAGTTTATTTGTTAGCAAAATTCTCTAAGTTGTAACGCTTCAGAATGCTTCGTCAACTGTTTTAGTTTATGTGTTATTAAGCATATTCTTCCTTTAATGAACACACGGCAATTGTGATTTTTTAAAAACTCGGCTTCCCCTTACATACCTTGCATTTGTTCAATCAATATTATTAATTATATGAAAAGCATAATGCAAATTGTTTGAATATAACTTATTGTTGAATATATTGCACAAAAATATATTTAAACCTAGAAAAAAAGAAGAAAACATTAAAACTGAACATTTATTAAATTATATGCAAGCAGGTTTAAAGTCAAAATGATTCTAGATTAATAGATCTAGATGCTATGTTTTATTTTTTAATAAAAAAACATCAAGATTGCCGTGTGTCCCTTTAATATAGAGGCTACTTAAGTGTGTCGTAGTGTCTACATTTTTCTGAGATTGTTAATTTTATTTGATTGAATATGGAAAATAAATTAATTTATGCAATGCAAATGAAGCATGTTATTCAGAGAAATATCAAGTCTTCAGGATTGTGTTTGTATGGATGTAATTTAAAATGATTTATGAAGGTGGTCATTTTCAACCATTGTTAAGAAAGACAATAAAATTAAGAAAGACAATAAACAGTTCCATCCATTTACGTTAAGCAGTTAAATTGTAATTTGACTCAGACAGCTAGGCTACTCCATGAAAATGAAACTTTCATGAATGTTAATTCATTATTAGACCACAGAGACTTGTTAGACATGAGTAAATTTGTTTTACTGCATTATTGTTTTACAGAAGAGGATAACTTTATTGCCGTCAGTGGCTATAAAATATTCCATATAGAAATGTGCCTTTGATGTTCCAAAAGCTAATTAAAAAGAAAAAGGCAGGCTCTTTAACTCTTGTGCTATTACATAGACATTACCTGTGCTATAGATCTGCACTGTGACTTCCTGTGTTGTGCTTAGCGTTGGCGCAGCTTGTAGGGGATACAGCGTAATTAGTACACAAATATTTATTCGGCATAGCATGTACAGTTGAATTTTAAACAAGAAATCAAGGTAAACACCCAACTATTGTTCGGGACGCTTGTTTCAGCCAAAGGTTTTCATAAGTTATGAGCTTGAGCAATCTAAATAATACTACGGTACATCAGTTATATATCATCAGAAGTGGTATTTTTAGTGGTAAATAAAAACACCTTAGTTTTGAAAATCGTTTGAGAAATATTTATTTTACACCACGAATGATTTTTTGATGGGGCTTTTTCCATGTAAATACCATGTTGATGGGAGAGCAGAAAATTAAGAAATTTCAAAAACTTCAGTTAGCCTTATATTTTGCTATAAAACTTTCATGGTGTCTTAATATTCATCTAAATTTACGAATATACAACAATTTAAAACCATTTTTGCATAAATTTAAAAAAAAAAAAAAATCATGCAGTGGAATTTTGCTTTGAAAATGTCCCATCAAAAACAGCTTTCACACATGAAATTTTTATTTCTCAACTGATTTTAAAAAGTAAAGGTATTTTTATTTACCACTAAAAATGTCTGTTTCACTGATATACAGCTTACTTAGGTATGAGATGAATTTTGTCTAAAAAGTCCAAAAGATCCTAGGTGCAATGCTAGCTACCACTAGACCACATCGCTCCACTGCTGGTTTAACTAGACTATAAACTGAAGTTGATGAATACCCCACTTTTTGATCAGTTGTTATGTGTATATGAAGTTTGGGAACAACCCATTCAAAACTGTTTGAGGGATGCAAGTAATAAAAATCTGTTTCGGGACACGGTAAAAATGTGTTATGGGATGCGACGGGATGCAACAGGACATTACGGATGTGATTCATAAATAGCCCCCATCTCACTTTGTGAAAGCAAGAGCATAATAACTTCATATGGGCCCAGTTGTTCAAAGATTGGTTAACTTAATCGAGCGTTAAGTCAAAAATTTCAAATATCCCTGAATTTCTTATAAATGAATATTTCTACCAGAAAATGAGCACGTGAAAACATTATGTTCAGAAGAAATGCAAATTAACAACTTTAGTAATACAAAGCATATTTTTACGAGAAGATGTACTTTGAAAGTTTACTCTGAGGATTAAGCTAAGGCCACATAAAAAAAATATGTGTGGTTCAGGTAACCCAACCATAGACATAGATACCATTTTGATGTCTATGACCCAACCGACCCTATTTTAAGAGGCCGACCCTAAAACTTTTTAGGCAAAAATTTAAAAAAAATAATAAAAAAATAAATAAAACAAGAGGTCAATGACCTTGAAGCTCTACTGATTGATTTTGTTTTCAGGAAGAAGTCGCTACAAACTTGTTTTTTGAAAATCTATTTTTAGCAGTGGCGGCCATCTCGAATTTCCGGCCGACCTGAAATTTTGCTAGGATCAATTAGACATCAAGAGCAACATTCCTGTGAAGTTTCATGAAAATCCGTCAAGTAGTTTCAGAGGAGTAGTCGCTACAAGTTTTCATTATATAACTCTATGTAAACAAAGATGGCCGCTGACAGCCATGTTTAACATTGAATCAAAATAATGTTCGACTCGGATAACCATCATGTCATGCTGATAATTTTAGAAAAAGTCCCATATCAATATCACTTATAGTTTTCAAGAAGTAGTCGCTACAAACTTATTTTTTTTAAATCTATTTTTAGCCTTGGCCGCCATCTTGAATTTCGGACCGACCTGAAATTTTGCTAGGATCAATTAGACATCAAGAGCAACATTCCTGTGAAGTTTCATGAAAATCCGTCAAGTAGTTTCAGACGAGTAGTCGCTACAAGTTTTCATTATATAAATCTATGTAAACAAAGATGGCCACTGGCAGCCATGTTTAACGTTGAATCAAAACGATTTTCGACAAGGACCAACATCATGTCATGCTAATCATTTTAGAAAAAGTCCCATATCAATAACTCTTATAGTTTTCAAGAAGTAGTCGCTACAAACTTATTTTTTAAAAATCTATTTTTAGCTGTGGCGGCCATCTTTAATTTCCGGCCGACCTGAAAATTTGCTAGGATCAATTAGACATCAAGAGCAACATTCCTGTGAAGTTTCATGAAAATCCGTCAAGTAGTTTCAGAGGAGTAGTCGCTACAAGTTTTCATTATATAACTCTATGTAAACAAAGAGGGCCGCTGGCAGCCATGTTTAACGTCGAATCAAAACGATTTTCGACAAGGACCAACATCATGTCATGCTGATCATTTTAGAAAAAGTCCCATAGCAATATCCCTTAGAGTTTTCAAGAAGTAGTCGCTACAAACTTGTTTTTTAAAAACCTATTTTTAGATTTGGCGGCCATCTTGGATTTCACATCTACATGAATTTTTGCTAGGATCAACTAGACTTCATGGGCAACATTTCTGTAAAGTTTCATGAAAATCCATTCAGTAGTTTCAGAGGAGTAGTCGCTACAAAAAAAAAGTTAACGGACAGACGGACGGACAGACAGACGGACGGACGGACGACGGACACCGCACCACGGCATAAGCTCTGCTGATCTCTGATCAGTAGAGCTAAAAAAAAAAAAAAAAAAAAAAATTGTCGATAATGCAAAAAAATCGAACTCAAGGTATAGTAATTTAACATATTAAATTCATTATCATAATTGAAGTCGTTACTGAGAAGAAAAAAAAAAAGCCCACCTACCCAATTTTTTTTGCCAGTGTTACCTGAACCACACATATTATTTTGTTTGGCCTAACAGACCTTTGAACAGCTGGGCCCAGGAGAATGTGTATGTCAGTTGTGGTAAGTCTAAACTCTCTACTGTCTCGGTGCAGATGCAAGTGTCATCTAGGCAATTCCCGTTCTACATTGGTTTTGATGAAAATGGATTGTTCATATTGTCCAATATTTTAATCGTTCGAGTTATTATTGATGCATCCTGCTGATGTAATCATTGTAAATGTATTGCTGAGGTTCTAAATGTGTGAAATCAGAGGAAGTCGGTGGGGTGTGGGGTGGGGGATGGGGACTAATGCCACTACCATACCTCCATTATCTAAATACTGGCGGGTACTGTGGTTTCTTATTCAGCTTACTACCATAAATATAAACTCTGAAAAAAAAGTTTTGAACCATGGCAGTGTTCGAACCCGTGCAATGATCGCTGAACCATGACATTCGACCATAACCCTTAGTATCTCAGTTGATAATTCACAATAGATCAACAATCAACAATAATTATCGTTTACAATGAAAGTTTGCGAAAAAAATAATATCTTTTTATTGGTTACTCGAATGTGTCCGTAACTGTTACTTTGTATGGACTTTGCAACATTTTTTACAGACCCTTTGTGTGTTCGCGATATTTTTTTAAAATCAAATCTTGTTTGGAATTTAATGTTTCTGGTACCAAATTAACCGGGTAGGGTAGACCTTGGTTACTAAAAAAAAAGATACTTAAATTCTCTCCACTAGTTTTATTTTTATATGACTTTATATACCCTGGTCCAAAACTTTTTTTACCGAGTATATAACTAATTTGTTAATAGCAATTCAGCTGGTGATTTATGGGATGCCAGTTTTCTTGGTTGATAACCCCAGGCTAACACCCTTTTTTTTATTGATAAGACACCTTTATCATGAATAGAAACATTTTTATAAATTTAGAATTCTTCTAGAAAAGCCGGATGTACTCGCATTAAAGCTCCAGCTATACTTCAACTAGTACTTGTCATTATGTGTCATGGGTGAAGCAGTTTTAATTTGACAAAGATCAAAAAAGTTGGTATATATGCCAGAATATAATTGATTGTGTAAAATTGACTAATTAATCGAGACTTGATGAAGATTGATTAAGATTTTATTGAACTACCAACTGACTTAGATTTTACACGAGAGAACAGAGCGTGAAGGTCAAGGTCATTCTTCAGAGATATTATGAGCAACCAATTGTGTTGTTTTCGGGTGGGAACAATATTTATATTGAGGGTGGGCGTGAAAAATCTAAGTCAGTTGGTAGTTCAATAAAATCTTAATCAATCTTCATCAAGTCTCGATTAATTAGTCAATTTTATTGAACTACCAAGCTGACCTTAGATTTCCCACGAGATTTTAGAGCTGAACAACACAATTGTTTCTCACCATATATTGACAAAACTGGCAGTTTTGTCAATCATACCAGTTCCATAATCAGTAATTCGCACTAAATAATGAAAAACTCCATATTACTAAGTACGTATGTATTTCCAACTATTCTATTACATTCTAATATGTATTAATATAATATGCCGCTGCATTACATTCTTGTACATAAATTATGTATTACACATATATAATCTGCCTTAGCAGAATGATATACCACTTTGTCATTACTATAATTAAAGTATATATACCAATTGTTCCAATAATCAACAATGAGTCCAATGTTTATACATTTTTACCATTTCCTTCAAGAACCGCATTTGAAAAAGACGGTTCAACTGTTTCATGATAAAACTGTGCAAAAGTTTTTGCTGAGCTCCAACCTGCTGCCTTCATAATTGTTTCTATTTGTAATCCGTTTGCAGCTGCTCCTGATGTAGAAGCTGCACGGCAACTATGAGCTCCAAAAACAGCAATATCAATACCGGATTTGTTCAATACACTTTTAATCCACCGAGCGAATGTACTTTTTGATATTGCTTTAAATGGTTTGACAGAAGATATGAACAACTTCTGTTCCTGGCCCCTAATAACATCTGTTTTACATAAGTACGCTTTTAATGCTTCAACCAAACAAAGCTTTTTATCCTGTTGGTAACTTTGAATTTTTAATGGCTCCACATGAGTCCCTGGTTTTGACTGTTTGATCAATTCCGAAATATAACATATGACCTGGTCATGTTGTATGTCAATATCGGATAATTTTAAAATATGTATGGTTTGACATCTTTGACCCGAGAGTAGCATAAACAGCATAGCCAATTTTTCAGATAACTCTAGCAAGGTCAGATCATGATTATCTGAACACTTAGATAAATATGTTAACACAAGATTTACGTCCCATATTTTTTGATATTTTGGTAGACATGGACGTTTAGTGAAAACACCTTTCATAAACCTTTTTATCACGACTTCATTTCCTATGTCACTTCCATTTATTAAGTTGCAAATAGAAGACAAAGCTGACTTAGCAGTGTTAATTGCGCTGTAACTTAACCCTTGTTCATACAGTTCTGTTAGAAACATTAGGACCACTTTTATAGATGGATTAAAGATATCTGTTTGTCCCTTACTTGAAAAACGCATCCACTTTTTGAAATATGACCCATATTGTTTAGACGTTGATGTTTTCCATGATTGTAATATAATGTTGGAAGTGACCTCTGGTATTCCCTTATTTTTGAGCTGTTCCCGGATAATACTAGTGCAGCTAGTCTCATTTTTTGAACATGGTGTTTTTTGGAGGTATCCTGCGGAAGCACTAATACTTCCTTCTCTGGTATTATGTAGGATTGTGCACAAATGTGATGGAGCATTTGGCTGAACCATACTTGTGTTGGCCATATTGGTGCAATAAGTATTGCTCTCTCCACTCCGTCTTTGGCGATCTTTTGAATGCATCGACTGATCAGACTGAAAGGAGGAAACATGTAACAGTTGTTATAGTTCCATTGCAACGTAAAAGCATCAACTGCAATTGCTTGTGGATCAGGCCTGTAAGAAACATACTTTGCTGTTTGATAGTTAATTCTTGAAGCAAACAAATCTATGTCAACCTGCCCAACCATATGTTCTATCCTTTCAAAATATTCAGTGTTCAATTTCCATTCCATATCATGGTTTACTTTCCGTGACAGCTCATCAGCTTCACAATTGTTTGCCCCAGGTATATGAGCTGCACTCAACCAAATGTTTTTATCTTTACACCAAAACCAAATTTCTTTAGCTAATTGGTGTAATGATGGTATCTTACCGCCGAACTTATTTATATATGAAATTGCTACCGTATTGTCCATATAAATACGAATATGTAAATCGTTTGAATCTGATGCTAAAGACTGGATTGTTAAATAACCTGCTTTCAATTCCAAAAAAATTATGTGTTCTTGCTTCTCTTGCTCAGACCAAAACCCCTCTGTGTTTATATTGTCTGTGGAGTTAACCCCTCCCCATCCAGTCTTACTTGAATCACTGAACAACACCACTGATGGGTCCACCCTTATAATGGGTTTATAAGCATGAGATATGTTATCCACATACGTTTTAATATTATGTTTACTTTCTTGTGATAACACAATTTTGGAATCAAAGTTCCCCTTATACGAGCGTAACAGCTTGTCTTTTTCATGTTCTAAATCTTTATAGAACAATGGTGCATATTGCATTCCTGGTTCGCTGGCCACCATTTTCCCAATTACTCTGGCCAATTCGCGTATGGATATAAACTTTTGCAACAGCAGTTGCTCGCACATTGTTATCATATTACGTATTCTATCTGGGGTCAAGCATACAGTCATCTTAATCGAATTTAGCACAAACCCCAAAAACACAATTATCTGAACTGGATTGAAAACTGATTTTTGTGAATGAATGGTAAATCCCAAGTTATCCAACAATCCACAGGTGTCTTGGACATTTGAATTACATTCATGTACTGTTCTAGCCTTTAAAAGACTGTCATCAATATATGGTATACTTGAATGACCTTTTTTCCTTAATGATGCGTACACTGGCTTTAATAACTTTGTAAACACCCTTGGACTACAAGAAAGACCCTGAGGCAAAGTTTTAAATTGATAATGTATTCCATTCCATATAAACCTTAAATATTTCCTATCACTTTCATGAATAGGGACACTAAAGTATGCATCCTTTAAATCAATCGAAGCAAAATAATCATTTTGCTGAATGTTAGCAATAGCCGATTTTAATGTTTCCATTTTGAAATGCAATTTTTGCACGTTATCGTTGAATGCTTTTAAATTCAAAATAACCCTCACACTACCATCTTTTTTGGGTCTTATAAAAATATTAGAATAATATTGCCCATGTTCAACAGATTCAACTTTTTCAATGATATTTTTCTCTAAAAATATGTTCATTTCAATAGAAACAAGATCTCTATCTTTTTCATTAAATTGTATTGGCCTTGGTACAAATGACTGGAAGGGCCTGGCTTCTAATTCAATTTTATAGCCTTTCACCGTACTCATAATCCACGTATCTGATGTAATTTCAAACCAGTTTTCTTGAAACATAGTTAGTTTGCCCCCTTCAAAGTTTTCTGGGGTATTGGCCAATTTTAATGTACATGTACTCACATTTACTTCTTGTGATACTGGCGGCCCCTCTGGACTTTTTGATTTTGAAATCCCTGCCTCTGGAAGGGTTTCCCTTGCTTGACAGTGGCGATAACCGGGCGCATAGCTGGACGGTACTGCGGTTTGTAACCGGTGTTCCCTTTCGGGAACTTTTGCCCTAAAAAAGAGGCTGATGTCGTGCCAGCCAATTTTTGTGCACGTTTGCCTTCTTTTTCTATTTCATCCACCTTCTGATCAAGATCGTCGCCGAACAAATACTCTGTGACTGGCACCTCATTTTCACAAACCTTTTGATATTTCATAGGCACCCCTGGCTTAATGAGTGATCTACGTTTCCGGTTTATAACATTCAGACCCATCGCCAACGTGCGGAAGGCATCTTTCGTATTGTCCGCCACTTCGGTCATATTACCTTTCTTCATAAATAATTCCAAAGATTTCACTACCGGAACTATGGCCATACACATGTATTTCTGTGCAGCTTGCATAGCTAAATCACCAGCCCGACGAAGCTTTAAAGCTTGCCACAACTCTCTATTTACTTTTGGCACCACCACTTTCTTACAGTTCTCGGGTGGTAAATGTTTATCTGTCAACATTTTAATCTCCTCTTCCGAGATCGGACTATCAATTGCTGTAGTGACCAGCCTTGCTAATTTGTCGTCGATATTGGGTCCATAAATCGTTTTTTCCTCATACAGTTTCTCTAAATCAGAGAGAAAATCTCCGGTCTCCGTTTCCGTTTCGTCGTTTAGCAACAAGTCTAAATCGTCAATGTTTTCTGGTTCTTGCGAACTCGGTGACGTATCCGAGGGATTGTCGTTTGCGCATTTGTCTGCAACATTACCCTCTAATTTCTTATGCAGCTTTGCGACGCTAACAACGATGTTAGAAAGAATTTCCAAACTATCGTCTTCTTTCTTTTTCATCTGTTCCTCCATTTTGGAGATTCGCCCTTCCCAATCGAAGCCTCGATCTGGCGTGCTGACCACGAGGTTTTCACCCCGGTCTAAAATGTCCGTCATGCGGGGATTTCCCCCAGCGCTAAAAATAGACGCATTCGCCGAATCATTTAAAGGAAACCTAGTTCCATTTTCCGAGTTTATCGGTGTTTCACTGGCTTTCCCAGTTTTAATCTTTGCCAATTCTTTGGCCCTTTTTAATAACGTTCCTCGGAACGTTGTGTCCATTTCGGACGACGCCATTTCGGCAGATGCCATTTCGGCCATTTTCAGGAATCGATATTCCTGTGAAACAATCCGAACAATCCGACTTCTTACAACTTGTCAAAAGTTTCCCAATGTGTCTCTAAATGTTCCAAACACTTTCCGTTTTATAATATATAACTTTATATCCGATTAATCGCCGTAAAAACACTTAAATTAATTAAAAACTTCTCGCAATTTTTCTCTAGAATAACCCTTTCCAAGCACAATTCTGTAATGACCTTGACCTTCACGCTCTGTTCTCTCGTGGGAAATCTAAGGTCAGCTTGGTAGTTCAATAAAATATGATATTTTTAGCTAGCCTTCCTAAGTTAACATCAATAAATATACGGGCTTCTGATTAAAGTTCATAAACAAAAGTGGCTCGGAATGTGATTAAACCAGGGACATTGGAACTTGATTAAACCAGGGACATTGGAATGTGATTAAACCAGGGACACTGGAATGTGATTAAACCAGGGACATTGGAACGTGTTAAACCAGGGACACTGGAATGTGATTAAACCAGGAACATTGGAACGTGATTAAACCAGGGACATTGGAACGTGATTAAACCAGGGACATTGGAACGTGATTAAACCAGGGACATTGATACGTGATTAAACCAGGGACATTTCACTTCTTGTTGTTCTTTAACACAGCTTGTAGGTATAACGACTACACCACGAATATTTGTTCTTTAACACATGTAGGTATAACCGCTACACCACGAATACTGGTTGGTACCTAGTTGGTATTATGCGATATGATGGACTATATTATCATTACCTGATCCCGCCTTAAATTTATTAAGCGATGAGAAAGCTTATATTAGCAGGATGTTATAATGGATATTTCGACAACAAAACACGTTTAAAACATGTTTTACTGAAAGAAATGCGATTACATGTTTAAAATTACATATTTAATGTTTGATTTTTACACAATATCTAAAAGTTTTAATAAAGGTTTTATTTCATACCCCAGTCAACCCCATTTTCGCTTCTTGGAGAAGGGGTTGGATGGGGTATGAAAGTGAATACTCGGACCACGTAATGTACTGATACATCTTGAGGTGTTCTAATGTTATTTTGCATCATAATAAATGCTAACAAACACACCATGTCCTCAAGAAATCTCCATAGTTGTGGTTTAAACCTCAGCGTTTGGCAGACCCTACCACCATTATGTATACACTGTAGCCAGTAAGTATTTAGTTCAGTGGTTTAAACCCCAGCGTTTGGCAGAGCCTACCAGCATTATGTATACACTGTAGCCAGTTAGTATTTAGTTCAGTGGTTTAAACCCCAGCTTTTGGCAGACCCTACCACCATTATGTATACACTGTTGCCAGTTAGTATTTAGTTCAGTGGTTTTAACCCCAGCGTTCGATAGACCCTACCACCATTATGTATACACTGTAGCCAGTTAGTATTTAGTTCAGTGGTTTAAACCCCAGCGTTTGGCAGACCCTACCACCATTATGTATACACTGTAGCCAGTTAGTATTTAGTTCAGTGGTTTAAACCCCAGCGTTCGGTAGACCCTACCACCAGTATGTACACTCTGTAGCCAGTTAGTATTTAGATCAGTGGTTTAAACCCCAGCGTTCGGTAAACCCTACCACCATTATGTATACACTGTAGCCAGTTAGTATTTAGTTCAGTGGTTTAAACCCCAGCGTTCGGTAGACGCTAGCACCATTATGCATACACTGTAGCCAGTTAGTATTTCGTCTGCTTCAAGACAAGGGTTTCAGCTTTCTGACCAATCACTGATCTTATTTTGACAGGTAAAGCTATTAATAGATGCATCAACATTCAAAATTTGACAGTTAAAGTTTTGTTCTAGAAAGTACGAAAATAAATACATTATATACTTACTCTGATATACCTGCATAAGAGTAATTTTGAGTGTATTTACATGCCAAATTTTATGGTTTAAAAATGATTTATTATTTAGAAATTGTGATTAATTTGTGCTCTCTGAGCAGCCTAATGCATAAAATGATCAGAAAAGTTTCTCTGGGGCCTTTTTTTGTTTTTTTTATACTCAACCCTGGCCTTTAAGATCGCCTGCCTGTAAATAAGAAGGCCATTGGTTCCCGAGAGTGGCAAACCTCTTTTTTTTTGTAAGTTATAATGCCCACTAGGATATCTATAAAGTAGATGTCATGCCCGGCATTAAATTTGATCGCTTAAATATCCGAGTTTGCCATGGACTGATGAAACACGAAATTATGAGTGGCATGCAATTTAGTATAGCATCTCTAGCTTTAAGAACTACTTCTTTTGCCATCAGATGCAATAATTGGCCAGTGTCAGTCTGTATGCAAGGTAACAGTATTGGCGCTGGCTTATTAAGGCTCTTGTTGTCAGCTCTCTGTTTCAGTAACTTGGTTAATGATAATGGTTTGTATGTATTGAAGGGGACCCTGCAAAGAAATCTGATATATCCTGCATGCTTTATATCATCATAACTCAATTATGTAAATTCAATGTCACTGTGACAATCCTGTCTGAACACTCAGACAGTATCAATAATTAGGCATTTCACCTTTCCGATCCTGGAGAACAAAAAATCGAATTTTTCAGGAAATGTTGCCATACAGTAAGTAAACTTAATACAATTTATAATAAAAAAACACAGCTGGTTATAAAATCTAGAAAAAGTGGACACCAGAAAGTCGTTTCCTAATGCCTGCAGGATGTAAACTATGCTGTGACAAGTTATTAACCAGTTTCCTGTATTCATAATGCTTTTACACCCTTGTCTGTTGATTTCTGGTAGCTTACTGCAAAGACACTTTAATTATTAATATTGTTATAGTATTAAAAATAATAATATATATATAAATTTGTATTTGGCAGGCTCTGAGAAATGACGCTTCTTCTTAAAAGGTACCAATAGCCATTAACAATGGTACCAACATACTTTAATAATGGTACAAACAGCCATTAACAAGTGTACTGACAATCATTAACAATGGTACCAACAGTCATTAACAAGGGTACCAACAGCAATTAACAATGGTACCAACGGTCATTAACAAGGGTACCGACAGTCATTAACAATGGTACCAACATCAATTAACAATGGTACCAAAATCCATTAACAAGTGTATCAACACCCATTAACAATGGTACCAACAGTCATTAATAATGGTACCAACATTCATTAACAATGGTACCAATAGTCATTAACAAGGGTACCAACAGTCATTAACAAGGGTACCAATACCCATTAAAATGGTACCAACAAACAAGAGTATCAACCTTCATTAACAATGGTACCAATAGTCATTAACAATGGTACCAGCAAACAAGAGTACCAACAGTCATTAACAATGGTACCAATAGTCATAAACAATGGTACCAATAGTCATTAACAATGGTACCAATACCCACTAACAATGGTACCTACAGTCATTAACAATGGTACCAACAGTAATTAACAATGGTATCAATAGTCATTAACAATGGTACCAACAAACAAGAGTACCAACAGTCATTAACAATGGTACCAACAGTCATTAACAATGGTACCAATACCCACTAACAATGGGGTTTTGGCACCATTGTTAATTGCTGTTGGTACCCTTGTTAATGGATGTTGGTACCATTGTTAATGGGTATTGGTACCATTGTTAATGGGTGTTGGTACCCTTGTTAATGGGTATTGGTACCATTGGTAATGGGTGTTGGTACCCTAGTTAAAGGGTGTTGGTAACATTGTTAATGGTTATTGGTACCATTGTTAATGACTGTTGGTACCCTTGTTAATTGCTGTACTGTTGGTACCCTTGTTAATTGCTGTTGGTAACCTTGTTAATGGGTATTGATACCATTGTTAATGCCTGTTGGTACCATTGTTAATGACTGTAGGTACCATTGTTAATGCATCAGTGTGTTAGCCAGCCAACCCTGCAGCCGTGTTTTGGACGGCCGTTTTTCAAAAATCGGGGCCAATATTTGGAGGAGTGGGCAGAGTAAAATAAAGTCTGTTTTTTTCTTTGATAAACAACACTTCCAAACTCTTACTTTGCTCAATATTATTATGTTTTATAAAAGAAAGATGATCTAAAATGCACCTTTTTTACATTTATCTGTAAAAATAAGTTACCCCAGAGACACCCACTTGTCGCGAATCGGCACGCAAAGCATGTTAGCAAATTATTTTGCACACCATGTTGCATATTTGCACACCCAGTTCTTGAATTTATGCCTAATACACTGAAACCCATTAACAATGGTACCAACACCCTTTAACTAGGGTACCAACACCCATTACTAATGGTACCAACACCCATTATCAACGGTACCAACACCCATTAACAACGGTACCAATACCCATTAACAATGGTACCAACATCCATTAACAAGGGTACCAACAGCAATTAACGATGGTGCCAAAACCCATTAGTGTATTAGGCAGCCAACCCTGCAGCCGTGTTTTGCCCGGCCGTTTTTGAAAAATCGCGGCCAATATTTGGAGGAGTGGGCAGAGTAAAAAAAAAAAAAAAAAGTGTGTTTTTTTCTTTGCTAAACAACACTTCCAAACTCTTACTTTGCTCAATATTATTATGTTTTATAAAAGAAAGATGATCTAAAATGCACCTTTTTTACATTTATCTGTAAAAATAAGTTACCCCAGAGACACCCACTTGTCGCGAATCGGCACGCAACGCATGTTAACAAATTATTTTGCACACCATGTTTGCATATTTGCACACCCAGTTCTTGAATTTCTGCCTAATACACTGAAACCCATTACTAATGGTACCAACACCCTTTAACTAGGGTACCAACACCCATTACCAGTGGTACCAATACCCATTAACAATGGTAGCAACACCCATTAATCAGAGTACCAACAGCAATTAATAATGGTACCAAAAGCCATGGTACCAACATACTTACCAATGGTACCAACATACATTACCAATGGTACCAACAGCCATTCATTTAGAGCAGGGTTTTTATATTATATGGTCTTATATGGTCATAACAAGATGTTGTTTTTAATAAAAATAGAAGTCTCCCCACCCCTGGGGAAAGGGACATAATTCCACAAAAAAACATTCACCTGGAATACGATGACGATCATCCATGCCAAGTTTCATTGAAATCCAGCCAGTTGTTCAGGAGAACTAGTCCGGACAAAGTTTCTGTATATGGGGTGATAAAACTCAGTCAAATATCATTCAACTGGAACACGGCCAAGATATACGGAACTGGGCATGATACTCACGGATTATCCCTTCAAAGTTAGTCCGGACAAAATCTGTGTATAAAGGGCCTTCACCAAAAATCACTGAAGCGGAACACAGTGACAATATTCACAACTAAGACTGGTACTGATAATCAGGAGAACTAGTCCGGACAAACCCTTTAAAGGACCATAACTCTGCCAAAAACCATTTGACCAGAAAAAGGCGATGATATGCACAACTAGGCGTGATACCGATTATCCCTGCCAAGATTTGCTGAAATCCAGCCAGCCCGGGTTCTGGAGAACTATTCTGGACAACATTGTGTATTAAAACACTTAAAGGGCCATAACTTTGCCAAAAATCATTCAACCACAACATGACAAAGATATGCCTTAACTAGGCTTGGTACTGATCATCCCTGCCAGGTTTCGTTGAAATCCGGTCAGGGGTTCAGAAGAACTTGTCTGGACAAATTTTGTGACATACAGATGACAGAGCAAGACGGACAGCACAAAAAAATATGTCTCCCCCACAAAAAATGGGGGAGACATAAATACAGTGTATTCCCAACTGTACGGTTGTTGTGTCTACCTATAGCCCATTTCACCGGTACTTCGGAAATCTCCGTACACTGTTCGGAATTTCAGTCACGTGGAGCAAAGTCACATGACTTCAAGAACTAATCAGATGCTGGTAGTCACAGAAGTATCAACACTCACAAATTAACCAGTTTCAGTGTTTATATAATGAGTTAATGAATGCGTATTATTTCGCTAAAACACCGCAATCATTAGTGATATTCTATACAGAAACCATCTTGACTCATTCCTTGGAAACTAGATCGGATTTCAAGGCTACAGGAACACGTGTTGAATTGTTTACATTGGAGCATGTGCGCGTAAATTGGAACCGGTGTTACTATAGAAATATTCATTGTTTTCTGACAATCTCGTTTTTGAATTGTAGCAACAAACCATTTACTTTTTGTTTTTCTACAGTACCAAACACATTAATAACATAAATATGTCATGCGTTCAAGTTATGGTCTGATATTTAATAACATTTTTGTATTGTTTTTAATTCACATTGGGCACCGTTACAATGAATATTTAATGTGCCTACCAGCGTTTGATTGGTCGACCTATTTGGCTATTCGGAGAAAGTTCGTTATTATCCGTGATCGTTCGGCAAATGTCGGGGTGAAATGGGCTATAGATGTTTGGCTTACCGGGAGTTAAGATGAGAATTAAATGCGTATCGGCTCTACAAAACTGTGCAGGTGTTTGATTTTAATTACAGTTTTGAATTATATTATTTTACTAATTTTCAAATGTCATCAACCGATAGAAAGTGCAAAGAATTTCCTTTTTAGACAATTAATCTTCTTTTTTGCTATTCTGTATTAAAGATTATAGTTTGCTGGTTTAAAAACAAACTCGCTTCTTCATTAGGCAAAGAAGAACATCAAATATTGCAGCAATGTTAAATACACATAATCCGTCGTGAAAGATGATGCTATTATTTGATGTTCTTCTTTAACATTTCTAAACATAACTCACTAGATGTAATCTTCGCGGAAAGATGAAATGGCAAGGAATTGCAAGAAACAAAAAAGGATGAGATATAATTATTGTGAAGAGTGATTCGGGTTGCTAAAAATTGGTAAAATTAGAAAAAAAGTGAAAAAATGAGGAGAAAATACAAATTTCAGCGAGTTTATTTCTAAACCAGAACAATATATTCCTTATCACCGGAAACAAAAAAGAGAATCAATTGTCTAAAAGGGATATTTTATGCACTTTCTATCAGTATATGGCTTTTAAAAATCGGTAAAATTTATTCAAACTACTAATTAAAATGTAACACTACCGTTCTTTTTTTTTGTACAGCCGATACGCATTAAATGCTTGTTGAGCTGCCAGTTGATAGATACAGGAAGACAGGTCAACTATATTTTCGACTACAGCATTATTTCATAGAGCCCGGCTGTACAATTTCCATAGTAGAGCCTGGAAAACCACGAGAAAAGGCCCGGAAAACCCTGGAAAAAAAAACGGAAATCCATAGAATAAATTGATTTCTCCACATGGTGGAAATGCCATTCCAGGGTTTCCGGAGTACAGCGGAAAATTTGTGGAAAGTGACCTGGAAAGCATGAACATTTGTCCCTGGAAAAGCATGGAAAGGTGGGTGGAACTTTCTAGGGTTTTCCGGGGTACTGCATACAATTTGCAGAAAGTGACCTGGAAAGCATGAACAATGTCCCTGGAAAAGCCTGGAAAAAAAATTGACTATTCAATGCAAGATTGATAAGCCCAACAGAAAATGAAATGTCGTCTGCAAGATATTGGAAATGGGAAAAGTGGTTGTAATTTCTTTTTGGATTAAAGTATTTATATCTCAATAAAGGTAAACTATTCTGTAACCATGCTATTCAATGACAAAACATGAATTACATAATATGTATTTGAATTATGTTTAAAAACAAACTGTTCAGTACCTTGCAGTTTTGACGTTTTGTATTGGGTTTTCACGACATGTTAACATTTAAAGTGTTCCCAAGTTAAGTTTCTAAAATAGATTGATTATTTGATAGATATATACTATCAACTTATACTAATATTAAGCCAAATAAAAATAATGGTGTGTTTACTGTAACCCGATCGACCTTCTGTTTGAGCGCCCGATCATAATATTTTTACCCCACCCGCCCTAAAAATAATGTTCATAATATTTGAAGTTTTTGAAGGATTTTTTACTTTCCGGGTAGGGCTGTGATAATCCAAGGTTTTCCGGCTTTCCGGGGTGATTCCATGGTTTTCCGTGCCGATATTCTGGGGAAGCATTCCAGGGTTTCCGGGCTGATTCCAGGGTTTTCCGGGCTGATTCCAGGGTTTTTACTGGACATCATGAAGTATTTACCATGCTATTCATTGTCTTTGTTTTCCATGCTTTTCCATGGTAGGCATGGAAAACCAGTCCAAATACTCCAGTAATTTTCAAGGAATTTCCCTAGAAAACTCTAGAACATTTTCAGCCGGGCGGTACTCTTAGATGTAATCAAAGGCCGTTTATTTAGCGTTGCTCTTAAATGCATCTAGCATTTTTACCAATAGCCGTTAATTTAGTAGTAACTCTTAAATGGCACCAAGAGCCATAAGTTAACAATAATCTTAAATGGCACTCTTAAATGGCACTTTTAAATGGCACTCTTAAATGTGTTATCAGTAATCTTACATGGCATCAATATACTGTTAATCTTAAATGGCACTCTTATTTAATGTCACCAATAGTCATTAGTTTAAAAGTACTCTTAAATGTCAGTAATAGCCATTAATTTAGTAGTACTCTTAAATGTCAGTAACAGCCATTAATTTATTAGTACTCTTAAATGGCACCAATAGCCATTAATTTAGTAGTACTCTTAAATGGCACCAATAGCCATTAATTTAGTAGTATTTTTCAATCTCCACGCAGAGTTATCGTTCCTTGCACTCACATATATCTGCTAACTACTAAATTACAAGATTTTGAATTGAATTGGATTTTATAGTCGCACCAACATCTAAGGTCATATGGCGACTTTCCAGCTTCCACTGGTGGAGGAAGACCACAGGTGCCCCTCCAGGGAATTTTCGTGCACGGGCGGGCACCTGGGTGGAACCACCAACGTTTCGCAAGCCAGCTGGATAGCTTCCTCATATAAAGATTCCTAGGCCCCTACAAGATTTTGATAAAACCTGTTAAATTGGAATATGTTCGCCTGAAATTATTTATTTCTTGTGTAAATATAATTTTCAGAACATCTTCAAATTAGATGTTGCAAGATTTGAAATAATGCATGAAAACAATTTAGTTTTAATCGGGACTATTTCACTACAAAAAGAATACGTACTTAGATCTCCTCAATCGAAACGTATATGTAAACATTTCAAACCGAAGCTCGATAGCAGAAAATTACTAAAAAAGAATAACTCATAGAAATAAAAATTGAAATTATTTGATATAGGTCTATATTTTATCTTTGCAGATCACGCAAAAGGATTTATTATAAACATTGTCATAACGTTCTCGAATAATCACGTGACCTAACCATTCGCCCTACTTCCTTTGACGTTGACAGAGTCAAATGAGGAATGAGTGTACTCGGTGTAGAGATTGAGTATTTTTAAATGGCACCAATAGCCATTAATTTAGTAGTACTCTTAAATGGCACCAACAGCCATTAATTTAGTAGTAATCTTAAATGGCACCAACAGCCATTAATTTAGTAGTTCTCTTAAATGGCACCAACAGCCATTAATTTAGTAGTAATCTTAAATGGCAACAACAGCCATTAATTTAGTAGTACTCTTAAATGGCACCAATAGCCATTAAATGGCACAAATAGCCATTATTTTAGTTGTACTCTTAAATGGCACCAATATCCATTAATTGAGTAGTACTCTTAAATGGCACCAACAGCCATTAATTTAGTAGTACTATTAAATGGCACCAACAGCCATAATTTAGTTGTACTCTTAAATGGCACCAATAGCCATTAATTTAGTTGTACTCTTAAATGGCACCAACAGCCATTAATTTAGTTGTATTCTTAAATGGCACCAACAGCCATTAATTTAGTTTTCCTCTTAAATGGCACCAATAGCCATTAATTTATTAGTACTCTTAAATGGCACCAACAGCCATTAATTTAGTTGTACTCTTAAATGGCACCAATAGCCATTAATTTAGTAGAAATAGTAAATGGCAACAATAGCCATTAATTTAGTAGTTACTATTAAATGGCATCATTATAGCCATTTATTTAGTAATACTATTAAATGGCACCAATAGCCATCAATTTAGCCTCTGTATGAAATGGTACCAATACCCATTTCTATAGCATCATTCTTAAGTACTAATAAGTAGCAGAGCTACAGATAAGCTTTGTGATCAATTGGGAATTTACCCACCCATCTTTTTTTAATTGGGTATTTGGGGATTTTAATTGGGTAAAATTCAAAACGTTTGTGGCATTAACTTATTTCAATACACAAATATTGTAGTTTACTTTAAATAATTAACTGTTTTTACAATAAGTGGGTGTCCCTTCATTAGCGCATACATTTAGATGCATGCATTGCTAAATTTACTCTTATTTTTCAACGTCTGACAAGTGCTGCAAAGCAATATAATTTTTTCTTCATTTTCTACAATTATCAACTGAGGAAGCTTCGTTTTTTGTCTTTCAACGGTCAACACACGATCACCAGAATGTTGTTTTTTTATGAGTGATTTCTTGATCAAAAGTTGGACATATTATGGCAACAGTTTAGAATTGTGTTGTCTAATATATTATATAAATATTGCACCCCAGTGAGGGTGACAGTGGATATTGTCAACCTGAGGAAAATAATGTCAACCGAGGCTTCGCCTCGGTTTGACATTATTTTTTCCCGAAGGTTGACAATATCCTATGTCAACCTCACTGGGGTGCCATATTTATTTTATTATACGGAACAAAAAAAAATGTTTTGATTAAAATTTAAATATATCAATGGAAAAAAAAAAAACTTTTATTTTATTTTATTTATATTTGTATACCAGTCACTTAGTTTCGCCTTGAACGTGTTATGGCACATAGAAAATGTATTATCAGTTCTTATGTCGATGCCACATTTTTCTTTTAAATATTTTGTCACTCCATATTTTATGGAATTTAAAGAGAACTTGTCTTCAAATAATGGTGCAAACAGCTATTAATTAAGCATCATTCTTAAATGGTGCAAACAGCCATTAATTTAGCATCATTCTTAAATGGTGCAAACAGCCATTAATTAAGCATCATTCTTAAATGGTGCAAACAGCCATTAATTTAGCATCATTCTTAAATGGTAAAAACAACCATTAATTTAGCATCATTCTTAAATGGTGAAACGTCCATTAATTTATCATCTTTCTTAAATGGTACAATTAGCCATTGATTAAGCATCATTCTTAAATCGTGCAAACAGCCATTAATTATGCATTATTTTTAAATGGTAAAAACAACCATTAATTTAGCATCATTCTTAAATGGTGAAACGTCCATTAATTTATCATCTTTCTTAAATGGTACAATTAGCCATTAATTAAGCATCATTCTTAAATGGTGCAAACAGCCATTAATTAAGCATCATTCTTAAATGGTGCAAACATCCATTAATTTAGCATCATTCTTAAATGGTGAACAGCCATTAATTAAGCATCATTCTTAAATGGTACACACAGCCATTAATTTAGTATTATTCTTAAATGGTACAATTAGCCATTAATTAAGCATCATTCTTAAATGGTGACAAAAACCATTAATTTAGCATCATTCTTAAATGGCGAAACAAACATTAATTTAGCATCATTTTTAAATGGTACAATAAGCCATTACTTAAGCATAATTCTTAAAAGGCGACAAACAACCATTAATTTAGGTTCATTCTTAAATGGTGAAACAGCCATTAATTAAGCATCATTCTTAAATGGTACAAACAGCCATTAGTTAAGCATCATTCTTAAATGGTGAAACAGCCATTAATTTAGCATCATTCTTAAATGGTGCAAATAGCCATTAATTTAGCATCATTCTTAAATGGTATAAGCAGCCATTAATTAAGCATCATACTTAAATGGTGAAACAGCCATTAATTTAGCATCATTCTTAAATGGTACAAACAGCCATTAATTAAGCATCATTCTTAAATGGTACAAGCAGCCATTAATTAAGCATCATTCTTAAATGGTGAAACAGCCATTAATTTAGCATCATTCTTAAATGGTACAAACAGCCATTAATTAAGCATCATTCTTAAATGGTACACAGCCATTAATTAAGCACCATTCTTAAATGGTACAAACAGCCCTTGATTTCCAGATTTTACAACATACTCTTCTCATTGTATTGTATTGAAATATAATGTGCCTGACTAAAGAATTTGAATTGAATTTTATTTTGAACAGCCATTTACTGATTGATGTAACTGGAAACAACAGCCATTAGCATTAACTTTTCATCATAAAGCCATCTCTCATTACAATATTAACCCAATCTAATGTTTATGAACAAAAACCAGCACAAAAATTTGGTTTGAACTTGTTTTATTTCCAATAGTTCTATGAAAATTACAATGAAAATCAAGCAACCTACAAAGCAGAGCTTTTGAATGACAGTATGCTCGACTTCGCAAGGCCTTGTCTATTTATTGGGCAATTAAGTTGAAAAAGGGGCATAATTCTGTAAAATTCATAACCGAGTTATGGCTCTGGTTTGTACGAGCATCTCTTATGGTAGTGAACACATGTGTAAAGTTTCTGTCAAGCAGTTCCTGAGATATCAGCTTAACGAAAAAGTTAACAAAGAAACTGACAAAGTACAAACAAGGGCATAACTTTCTGAAAATAGGTTGCAGAGTTATGTGACTTGCACATCATGTGACTTGTGCATTGCAGGTCATCTATTTATACTGAATACATGTATGAAGTTTTATGACTTCTGGATGTTGGTTTGTGAGATTATGAGCCTAACGAACGGTAACATTAACATTGACGCAATGGCGAGTAGATTAATTTAATTTTTCTTTGAAACTAAAAAGGTTTAAAGTCTGCTCCTGATTAATTAGGATTTAATTAACCCGCAATTCATTTGTGAAAAAGTCTGCTTTTTAGAATATAATGCCCTAGCAATAGTCATCTGCACTGCAGAAAAAAACATTGTCGATTATTTGCATCATTGCTTTACAATCAACATATGAGAAAGGAACAAACAAGATGATGCAAATCAAAAAAAAAAAGAAGTAAATCTACAGGTCTGTCAGATAACGCGTCTAAACAATTATGTTGGTACTTGACTAGGATAATCCCAGTTTCCTATTTTTTTTGGCTGATACATCAATGAGGTGAGGAGTGAATAGACAAGAAAACAAGACACACAGAGAACTTTCTACATTGCATATTATGATTAATGCAAGGTGGGAATAAACAACATCATTTTCTACCAGCAGATTTCCCAGTTTGCTACGTGGTAGGAAAATAACAGCTTTAAATCATTTTAAAATTATTTTTTTGATTTATTATTTTGTGATTCCCGTTTTCAAGAAACACATTATTCAATGAGAGATACAGACAGTCTAGATACAGACAGTCTAAATCTCATTTTTTACAGTAATTTATACACTCAATCAGTTCTCAGAACTGGTTGAGTGAAAAGATGTGAGAACACAATAGTAGAAAGTGACCTCATAATACCAGGAAGTGATGCCATAATACCAGAAAGTCATGCCATGAGACTAAGAAGCAATTAAATTTTTATATTTAATTGATTGTTAATACGAATGAAGCATTGGTTTAATTACCAAAAGTGGTGAAACTCAATCAGTTCTTAGAACTGATTGAGTTTCTACTTTACACTGAGTAATGAGTTTCTTGAAATCAAAAATCACAAAATTCGAAGTATAAAATAATTCTAAAAATTAATCAGTAAACTTAATAGACTGTTAAATGTGAATTCAGTGGGAAATAAATGCCCCTACAACCACTGAAATCATCTCATATTATTTCGTTGTGTGACAAACAAGCAACTTTGTTTAAATTAGTTTCCAATTCACACACTCCCATCAAATGTCACGCATTACGAATAATAAGACCAATAAGACGGAGGATAAGTGGCTGACGCACGGCTTAGGTCCATCCCCACTCAGTATAAGCTTACAACACAAGTGCAATGAAGTGATGGCGGTGATATAAGTTGTCTTCACCATGGTCTTCATTAGATTTGTTTGTTTGTATGGTGTTTTACATCATTTTCAACACATGCAAGGTTATATATGACGGTCGATTATTTGTTGTGGAGGCAGACCACCCACTTTTCCTGGGTAGAACCAGTACTTTACACCTCCCCCATCCGTAAGAATCGACACTTCCTGACTTACAAGTGGAGCTCCCAGTGGGATTCGAACCCGCAGCGGTGAGAGGCGAGAAGGTTTACAACGCACGGTCTTTAACCCTAGTCTTTATTAGAAGGACATAAATCGGCCGGGGATGGAATGTGCAAGCAAGCAGCGATTTATTATCTAGTCTAAAGTGTCTCAGCTCAATAGAACTAGAATAGTCAAACTTCATTAGTACCCACATAAGAATGTCAGTAATCTTTTTGTGTATTTCACGCTTGATTGGAGATGTGGTTGAACTGTAAAATAATGAGTCTAAATCATCTGTATGAGGCGCCATATACATGACTATATGTTGCAAGATAAATATATACGTTGTGTATTGAAAACAAAAATATATATGATACTTCGAAAAAAGATAGTGTCCATAAAATATATATTGTAGGCGCAAATATATATGTAATTCCGAAAAATATATTCGCTTTCTAAAAATATATCGTCCCTCTGTATATATATATTGAATATATGTATATATAAAGACCTGAATACTAATTACTAAATTATTGTCTCCCCAAATGTATATATATAGATTTACATTCAGTTCATGCAGAATTATTTTGGTAAAGTGTTTTGAAAATATATACGTTAGCTCAAAGCAATCCGCATGAACAACGTACCGGAAACGCATTTTTACAAATAAACATTGTTTTGAAAATATATACGTTAGCCCAAAGCAATCCGCATTGAACAACGTACCGGAAATGCATTTTCACAAATAAATATTTGTTTTGAAAAAATATATGAGCCTAAAGCATTCCGCATGAACATCGTCCGAAGTTCGACTGCTTCACTGCGCATGGCCCGTATATCAAAAGCAAGCAAAACGCAGTTTGTTTATTGAATTTATTTCAAGGGGGTTGTATTTTTGAAATTTTCCAGAGTGGTCACTGGTGTGTTTTTCAAAAAAAAAATTGTGGTTTTGTGAGAATTAGGTTTGGAAGGGATCTATTTGAAACCGATTTTCAGTTATTAAAAAATCTACATGCTATCTAGAGGTTATTCTGTAGATTCTGTTAGAGGTTAATGTTCTTTTCCCCACCCCCCTTTTTTCTAATGTTGTTTAATCCGGTGATCAAAATCGTTTATCTAAGTGTACAGGTCATAAATAATGTATGTGTGCCAATTAAAAGTATAGTTTTTTCACAGGTTCTTAAAATATCCGTGATTAAATATATGTAAAATGTTTTCAGAGTTTTGGGGTTTGGTCTGGCTGCTTAAAGCAGTTTATATTGTGTCTATTCTCAAAATACATATGGCGGGAGGTGAACAGTACTGGTTCTACCCAGGAAAAGTGGGTGGTCTGCCTCCACCACAAATAAATCGAATGTCCTATATAACTTTATGTGTTGAAAATGACATAAAACACCATACAAACAAACAAAAAAATCAAAATATGTAGGTTCTATAATATATACTTCGACATCAGCAGTAGGTTTAGAAAGCGTATGTTGTAAAATGTGGCTGTTGTTGGCGGGATAGCTACTCAAGTCACCACCCCGGTGTCAAATATTTTCTTTTGGAGGTGAGTTTAGGTGTCCGAATGTGGCAATGGAGCAGGACGGGATTTCTGGAGTGGGTTTGTGTGGGAGGGTTGGAGGTGGAGGGGCTTAAAGGAAAAATATCCAGAGAGGTATTTCAGTTTCGTTTATATTAAAAAATCATGGATATATTTTGCGTACATTCAAGAGGGTCGGGGTTTCCTCAGGCGCGCCCACCACACCGCCCGCCCCACGCTGCCACTTGAGCCGCAAATATTATATAAAATAAAAAAATACGATATCCCCACTGTTTATATAAAACAGTAGGGGTATCATACTTTTTATATATAATATTTGGGGCTCAGGTGCCAGTGTATTGCTGATAGTAAGTTTTAAAATCACAGATTCAATCTCCATAAACATAAACAGTACTGCATTCACCATGTTCACATACACAACCTGCATACACAATCTATTAATAGATGCAAATAATTTCAAACAAATCTTATGACATGTCTCCCCTAATAATGCTTGGTTTGAATTCATTTTATTTGATCATGTTTAGGTACAGACACCGTCGTTAATTTAATTGATGGCTGTGGAGCAGTGTCTTATATAGAGAACGTAGTGTTTTTCTTAATGCGAAATGCTTTAGGCTAACGTATATATTTCCAAAACAAATATATATTTTACAAACAAATACATCCGAGAAGTAGTTTTTCTTCATGCGGAATGCTTTGGAATAACGTATATATTTTCAAACACAAATATTCTTTTGTAAAAATGCGTTACCAAAAGCTATATTTAGACACTATTTATTTATCGACATTTCATCAATATTTGTGTCTGCAATACATATATTTTTTGAAATTATATATATTTATATCTTCAATATATATTTAGAGAGACAATATGTTTTTAGAAAATGAATATACTTTTCGGAATAACATATATATTATATTTGTGCCTTAGACAATACATATTTAAGGGACAATCATTTTTTTCCCCGGAGTAACATATATTTTTGCGTCTACAAAATATATTTTAGGGACACAATATATATTTTTCGGAGTAACATATATATTTGTATCATATATATTTTCGTATTCAATATACATACACTTATTATAACTGAGTACTTTGGCATTTCGTTAAGTACTTTGAATTAGTGCATCTTTCAATGTTCCTAATTCTAAAACACGCCACCTAAAGTCATTTTGACATCATGTTTTACAAGCATTTAACCACTACAAATGCAGAAACATTAACGTTAATGCTGAAATACTTGAATTTCAAACGATCCAATGAAAATGATGATAATTTAGGATTATCCAAGTTTCATATTATTATAGATGAAACATTTGCAATAAATGGGTCTAACTTTTATGTTTTCCGACCAATCTAAAGCAGCATACAGGAGTGTAGCTGTGCCTAAATCAGTGTGTAGGCACGAGGTCTAGTGGGGTCTGGGGGTCATGCCCCCCCACCCGTGATTTTCTTTTTAGAAGGAAGCCAAATCCTGCATTCTGACGGTATTTTAATCAGCAAACAATATGTGTTTAACCCTCTATTTCAAGCCTTTTTAATCTGCGATTTCGCAACAAAACATCGTAACAGAACATAATAACATATTAATATGAATACTTGCTTCTGAAAATCTTTCGAAATTTTGCACAATCATGGTGTGCTTGGTTCCGAAAAGACAATGAGCGAAAACAGTTCGACTTTTATTTTCTGAAAAGACCACGAGTAAAAAAAATTATGACCTCCACCCACTACACCCCTCAGTTTCTATTGCGTTTTTTGGCATTTTTTATTTTTTTGATTTCTGGGGACAATGTGTAGGCACGTGCCTACAGTGCCTATAGGCAGCTAAGTCACTGCCATATATCTTTAAGCGGACTTTGATTCATGGTACGTGTTTTATCGGCACACTTAAGTTTTCATATAAAAGGGGAATGACTCTATTAAAAGATGTAACAATTTAAACAAAATATAAATATTTTACAAACTATAGGTCAAAACAAAATACTTATCACGTAACTATTCTAAAATATATTTAAACGAAGAAAATTAGTTTATATACAAACGTGAGAAATAAGGAATTTTGATCAGTGTATGGAACACCTATATTAAGCAATTAATTAACTGCTGTATGGAACACCTAAATAACTGAGAAAAATTCAGCAACTAATTAACCGAGAAAACAAATGCTCAAAGAAGACTCGAAGAAGGCTCTCACACTAAGAAGGCTCTCACACTATCAGTGCTGGAAACAATATCAGTCTCATGTCCTGGCAGTCGCAGGTGAGAGGTGATACAACATTAGATGCTGTCTGTTACAGAAGCTGAAATAACACACCCTGGTATTCTGCATTTAGATACACAAAGTAGCTCCTAAGTTTCATGAACAGTTATATAAAAGCCAATTATAGCTTATTAAGGCCTCTTGAACATTATGTGGTTGCATTTAATTTGATAAGGAAACTGAAGAGTTATTTCGTGAAATACATTCCAATTACGAAAATTTTCTACTGAAATCTTGATTTGTAAAGAAACTTGCAGCATTTGATGGATTAGTTAGTGTTTATTAGGTGGAATTTTAACAAACTAGAAACCCAAATGTAGCGACCTTACGGCACGAGTGTTGGGGATTTATTTTGTTAAACTTCCACTCAATAAACACTAACTTACTTCTTGGTTAATCTACTTGAACAATGTCATTGATATGCATGAACATTCCCACGGGCGCAGCGTACCATTGTATTCTGATGCATGCACAAATTCATACATTTCAATCAGTCTTACTGTGAAAAGATAAAAACACGAGGTGCACTATGGTCATGACAGTTTGAAAACTAGAAATGTGTACATAGGACAAGGATGCCTCCACTTAGGTCACCATGCCATAGCATTTTGATAATGAACATAAACACTGCTAAACACGTTCAACTTCGTGCGCATTTTTACATTCCTGTAAAGTTTGGCGACCATGGGCAAAATAGTAATGGAAGAGGGCGCGACTCAAGTTTTTCAGCCCCTATTTTGACTAAGTCAGGGGCCACAACTGTGGTTCTTGGTCCAAAATAAAAAATTAAAAAACTCAGGTGCACATCTTCATTTGCTGGTCAACATTCCTGTACAGTTTGGCAACTGTGGGATAAATAGTTATGGAGGATTACGCGACACAAGTTTTTCAGCCCCTATTTTGACTAAGTGGAGGGCCATAACTTTGTGGTTCTTGTTCCAAAATAAAAATGAAAACTCAAGTGCGCATCTTCAATTGAGGTCAGTCAACATTTCTGTAAAGTTTGGCGACCGCGAGTTAAATAGTAACGGAGGAAAGCATGACACAAGTTTTTCAAAACCTATTTTGACTATTCAAGGGCCATAACTCTGTGATAACATACAGATGGACTGACAAGTGCAAATCTGTCTCAATATAAACAAGAAGTTGGTTGCTATTCTCAGCAGCCCTATAACTATCAGGCTTCACCTTGTTTTTGTTTTTTTATTTGTTTTTTTACATTTTATAAAGAGTGCACCCTTGACATGTTGCATAGCGCACGGGTGCTACTATATTACGAAAAATACGCTACATGGAAAACTCATTCAGACCCCTCGGGACTATATCTTATATAATAACTGTCTATTTTCCCCATTTTCCTTTTACACCAGTCTGTCTGATTGAACATTTATGATGTTTTATGAAGTGGTAATATTTGCCAGTGTAATTGTTATGTCATAATACCACTGGGATTTCCCATTGTGGTCCAATCAGCATAACCTCCAGACCACTCAAGTAGAGTTATTTGGTCATATCTTCACCATAAAATGCAATGATCTTATACCATTAGGGTGATAAATGATAAATGTCCATAAGCTTACCTGATCTTTCCCCAGTAGAAATCAGGGCCATAAATCACCAAATATTTGACCAGTAGACCAGAGAGAGATCCAGATTTGGTCTTACCATTTCCAAATAGACAACATTCAATTTGCTTTGCCTTTGAATAAAACCTGTTGATCTTGTTTTTATAACATACAGCTGTCTTACAGCACGTCTCATCTTTTAAGTGGTTAGTGACAATCTCTAGATACTCATGAAATACCAAAGGACTGGAAACAGGCCAACATAGTACCAGTTTTTAAGAAAGGCGATAGAACAAAACCATCAAATTATAGACCTGTCAGCCTAACTGCAGTAGTCTCAAAAATGCTGGAGCATATAGTAGTCTCCCAGATCATGAATCATCTTGACAGTAACAACATACTCCACGAAAACCAACACGGGTTCCGCACAAAAAGATCATGCGAATCACAATTACTTCTCTCTACAGACGAAATCTCCCGATACATGAATCAGGGTCTCCAAGTGGATGTGGCGATACTCGATTTTGCGAAAGCTTTCGACAAGGTACCACATCGCAGACTGGCGGAGAAAATGTCATACTACGTCATTCGTAAAAATACCTTGTCGTGGGTGAGTAACCTCCCAGTGGACGCCTCCAACAGGTGGTAATAGACGGCGAAACTTCCAACCTATCCCACGTCACATCCGGCGTCCCACAGGGCACAGTGCTAGGACCGACACTTTTTCTTCTGTTTATAAACGACATTGCCACCAACATATCGTCTTCAATACGTCTATTTGCGGATGACTGTGTCGTCTATACTCCCATAACATCTCATGAAGATCACCTATTGCTTCAAAGGGACCTGAACATACTAGTGGAATGGAGTAACACCTGGCAAATGCAGTTTAATATTGACAAATGTGCAATCATGAACATAACTACAAAAAGAAACAATTCCAAATATGATTACAAAATGGAAGGTAAATCCTTAAAAGTGGTTAAAAATCACCCATACCTAGGAGTTGAACTCCATGAAAAACTGAAATACAATTTACATATAGATAACATCACGTCAAAGGCCTCCAGTGCTCTAGGATTCTTAAAACGCAATCTTAGACATTGCCCAAAAACTGTGAAAGAACGTGCCTACCAAACATTAGTCAGACCTAAACTGGAGTACAGTTCGACAATATGGAACCCGCAACAGAAAACACAAGTGGCACAAATAGAACAGATCCAACGTAATGCAGCCAGATTCGTACTTAACAAGCCCTTTAACTACCAAAATCCTAGTAGCGTAACATTAATGATACAGCAGTTGAACTGGCCGTCCCTGGAACAACGTAGACAAATCTCGGATTTAGTACTTATGTACAAAGTCGTGCATAGCCTGGTAGCAGTACCAATATCTATCCTACCAGCACTTTCAGTTCGCCATAGCATGAAGTTTATCCCATATCATTGCAAGATTAACGCTTACCAACATTCATTCTTCCCACGTGTCGCCGTTCCTTGGAATCGTTTATCGGTCCAAGTGCTTCAGCTAGACTCAGTAGACGGTTTTAAGGCTGCTCTACAGCCGGCTGTGGATGTGTAACCGGTAATATTGATATAGTGTATAGTGTAAATACAAGTTAGATATTTTAATTTCACGTTTTTTGAGGAGCATACGACCTTGCGCATGTACAGTTTCACCCAGCACCTTCACGCTATGTCCAACAGAGGATTTTGTGGAGTATCTCATCGAAGTCGAAGTCGAAGTGATTGATTGGTTAGTGATTGAAAAAGAAATCCTTTAGACATAACAAGAGGTCAATGACCTTGAAGCTCTACTCATAGATTTTGATAGCCAGATCAGCCATGGTAACCTATGAAGTTTTATGGAAATAAGACCAACACTTAAGAAGTAGTTGCCACAAGTTTTTCTACATCACTCAATGTAAACAAAGATGACTGCTGGCAGCCATGTTTGATATAGAATCAAAATTAGTTTTGTTTAGGACTAACTATATGTCATGCCAGTCATTTTAGTAAAGGTTCCAAATCAATACCACTTATGGTTTTTGAGAAGTAGTTGCCTCAAACTTGTATTTAAGCTGTGACAGCCATCTTGAATTTCCAGCCAACCTGATTTTTACTTGGGACTAACTGGACATCAAGACCAACATTCCTGTAAAGTTTTATGAAAGTAATTTTTTGGTAAAGGTATCAAACCGATACCATTTACGGTTTTAGAGAAGCAGTCAACACAAAATTGTATTTAAAATCTATTTTTGGCCATGGCAGCCATTTTGAATTTAAGGCCAACCTGATTTTTACTCAGGACCAACTAGACATCAAGAGCAACATTCCTTTATTCCTAAATATTATGATTTATTACGCAACATTACCTATGCAACATTATAATCTCATTCAATTGTATCCTATAGTCTATAGAATATATTTTTTCCAGCTTATAAAAATGTCATAATGCTACCACAAATGTTAATTATAAAGCTATATCAACAATCCATATTCATAAGTATAGCAGGTGTGTGACCAGGTCACAGGTCATGTTATGCAATTAGGTTACTATCTCACCAGTACAAGTAGACTTGCTCTTTTCTCAGTGGTTATTGAAAAATCAAAATCAAATCTTAAAATCCTCCAATTTGTTTTCAGTCTTTTTCTGAGAGCCAAAATAATCCTTACCCCCACTATCAATGTATAATGGACTGTCCTTCCTTTGCACTTGGACCAGTACATTTATAGTACAAAGGGGTGTTTCGGTCAATTGACATGAGCACCCAGACAGTGTCAACCCTGATCAGCCTGCAAGATGTCATGCCAAACATTAAATGTTGGTAAAGGTTACAATTCAATATTACTTATGGTTTTTGAGAAGAAGTCACCACAAAGTCACATTTTTTTTATTTATTTTTAGCAGTGGTGGCCATCTTGAATTTCCTACCGATCTGAATTTTTGCTAGGATCAACTAGACATCAAGAGCAATATTCCTGTCAAGGTTCATGAAATTTCATCAAGAATTTTCGAGGAGTAGTCGCCACAAGTTTTTCCTATATAACTCTATGTAAACAAAGATGGGCACTGGCGGCCATGTTTGATATCCAATCAAATGAACTTTGGTTAGGACCAACTACAAGGTGTGGCAGTCATTTTGGTAAAGGTTCCAAATAAATATCACTTACGGTTTTGAGAAGTAGTCGCTACAAAATCGTATTTTTTAAATCTATTTTTTAACCTTGGCGGCCATCTTAATTTCCGGCCGACCTGAATTTTTGCTAGGATCAACTAGACATAAAGAGCAACATTCCTGTGAAGTTTCATGAAAATCCGTGATGTAGTTTCAGAGAAGTAGTCGCCACAAGTTTTTCCTATATAATTCTATGTCAACAAGGATGGCCACTGGTACATGTCGCACCAGTCATTTTGGGAGAGGTTCCAATTCAATATCATTTACGGTTTTGGAGAAGTAGTTGTCACAAAGTCGCGTTTTTGAAATCTATTTTTAGCAGTGGCGGCCATCATGAGTTTCCTATCGACCTGAATTTGTGTTAGGATCAACTAGACATCAAGAGCAACATTCCTGTCACGTTTCATGAAATTCTATCAAGTGGTTTCAGAGAAGTAGTCGCCTCAAGTTTTTCCTATATAACTCTATGTAAACAAAGATGGCCGCTGGCAGCCATGTTTGACATTCAATCAAAATGAACTTTGGTTAGGACCAACTACATGTCGTGGCAGTCCATCAAAATGTTTGCCATCCAATCGAAATGAACTTTGGTAAGGACCAACTACATGTCATTTTGGTTAAAGTTCCAAATCATTATCACTTATGGTTTTTGAGAAGTAGTCGCCACAAAATCCCATTTTTAAAATCTATTTATAGCCGTGGTGGCCATCTTGAATTTCCAACATGAATTTTTGCTAGGATCAACTAGACATCAAGAGCAACATTCCTGTGTCTGTCAAGTAGTTTCAGAGGAGAAGTCGCCACAAAAAAGTTTAAGGACGTACGGACGGATGGATGGACGACGGACGAGGCACCACGGCATACGCTCTGCTGATCTTTGATCAGATCAGTCGAGCTAAAAAGTCAGTGTACCAATTAAGTATTCAAGGTTATCTGATGTGTCATTCGATTCAAAAAGGGAACCCGACTGTCAATTAAGTAGTTCTGCGATGAAATCCACTTATATGGTAGAATGAGGACAGTGTCGCACTGATGTCTGAGTGGGTCTTATACCAAGATCAATTCACAATTAATAAAACAGAATTAGGTTAATAGGGATATATCTGGTCTAAAGCTCAGTGACGTCACATACTGTTACCTCCCAATACGATGTCCGACATAATAAACCTATACTTTTGTATACATATCGTGTAAGTAATGAACTGTTTCTCCGAAATCATTGACCGTTTCAGTTTATTTTTAGAACATACCATATCTAAAATCGAGCCCTATTAGGTTTGAAATCTCCTTGACTTAGTAGGTGCATTAATAATTGTCCAGTTAGAATTCCAATGCAATATGTGAGACAAACAAGACCCAACAAAGAAGTATAATAGATGTGTGGTATATTCCTGTTTTATCGCTGGTTGGCCCATTCAGTGTTCATGCCCATTCAGTGTTCATCAATCATGTAATCTCCCTTCCCTACCCCCACCACCACCGCACACCCAAACCACACCCACCCCCACCCAAAATCGATTGATATAGGGACTACGTGTATATAGAGTTTGGATTCTCAAAATATGTATGGCTGGAGGCGTACAGTACTGGTTCTACCCAGGAAAAGTGGGTGATCTGCCTCCACCACAAAAAAATCGACCATCCTATATAACTTTATGAGTTGAAAATGACGTAAAACACCATACAAATAAACGAACAAATCAAAATATGTAGGTTCTATAATATATACGCCAATTAAATTAATAGATGCTGAACAATTACCAAACAAATCTTATGACATGTCTCACCTGATAATGCTTGGTTTGAATTCATTTTATTTGATCATGTTTAGGCACAGACAGGGTCGGTCGTTAATTTAATTGATGGCTGTGGAGCAGTGTCTTAGAGAATGTAGTGTTTTTCTTCATGCGGAACGTTTTGGGCTACATATATATTTCCAAAACAAATATATATTTTGCCAACAAATACTTCCGAGAAGTAGTTTTTTTCATGCGGAATAACGTATATATTTTCAAACAAATATTCATTTGTAAAAATATGTTACCAAAAGCTATATTTAAACACTATTTATTTATCGATAGGTCATCAATATTTGTGTCTGCAATACACATATTTTTTGAAATTATATATATTTATATCTTCAATATATGTTTAGAGAGACAATATATTTTTAGAAAACGAATATATTTTTCGAAATAACATATATTTAAGGGACAAGCTATTTTTTTCCAGAGTAACATATATTTTTGCGTCTATAATATACATTTTAGGGACACAATATATATTTTTCGGAGTAACATATCTGTATCATATACATTTTCATATTCAACATATTTTACACACAACGTATATATTTATCTTACAACTTATAGTCATGTATGGCGCCTCATACGTCTGCTATGATTGCATGAACACGTTTTAAGTTAATGTGTTTTCTTAGAAAAAAAAGCATAACACTTATACAACTGAGTACTTTGGCATTTCGTTAAGTACTTTGAATTAGTGCATCTTTCAATGTTCCTAATAAACATGCCACCTAAAATAATTTTGACATCATGTTTTACTATCATTCCCACTACAAATGCGTTTGCAAAAGAAAAGAAACGTTAATGTTAACGCTGAATTACTGTTACTTGAATTTCAAACGATCCAATGAAAATGATGATAATTTAGGATTATCCCTGTTTCATATTATTATAGATGAAACATTTGCAATAAATGGGTCAAACTTTTTCTTTCTTTTTTTTTTATATGTTTTCCTACCAATCTTAAGAAGCATATATTTTTAAGGACATTACGTGGTCCGAGTATTAACTTCCATACCCCATCCAACCCCTTCTCCAAGAAGTGAAAACGGGGTTCTCTTGGGTATGAAATAAAACCTTAATTTCGGCTTAAACTGTTTGCATATTTTATCACATTTTTTCATTGTAAATTTTTATTTATTTTTTTTCATTGTAAAAAATGTTTTTAAACATGTTTTATTGTCAAATTATCCATTATAAAATCCTGCTAATATAAGTTTTCCATCGCTTAATGGAATTAAGGCAGGACCACGTAATGAGACTTTGACTGATGTTATGTGTTTTATCAGCACATTTATGATTCATATATAAGGAGAATAACTAACTCTATCAAAAGATGTAACAATTTAAACAAAATATAAATATTTTACAAACTATAGGTCAGAACAAAATACTTATCACACAACTATTATCAAATATATTTAAACTAAGAAATTAGTTTATAGACAAACGTGAGTAATAAGGAATTTTGATTGGAAATACAGTGAATGGAACACCTAGCTATATTAAGCAATTAATTAACCAAGAAAAATTAAGCAATTAAAGGGCTAGTGTGGTTGTCCTGGAGAACTTTTGTGTGATTGACATGTGCTGCAGTGAAGGGGCTATTATTCCTAATCGAAGCCATAAAAATAACAGCATGGGGTGATATGGTTCAGAGTGGTCAGTACCAAGCTTAGAAGTTTAGAGATATTATCAGACAGATGGGGAGTGTTTTTATTGTGTAATAAAGACAAAATACTTTTTATCATTACATTTTAATTGTTCATTATCAGGATGATTCACTGAGAGTTACATATTTTGTAATCCACCTAATTATAATAGTTCCTTGATATACACTTTTATTCCCATATATGATCCATGTAGGGTGCTCCCTTTGGATTTGGATAAAATGTCCTCATCTGTGTCAACATACATTTTGGCATTCTGCGATGGTGAAATGCCCATTCTCCTCCATTGGCACGTGCCTGCTTTACGCGTAAATAACGTGGGTCATTCCAGCCACCTAAATTTGAAATTATTTTCCAGTAATGTGTATATTTTGCACGTCTAATGGCACTATTTTCATTACACGGAGCCTGTCCATTTCCTATCCATAAAAAGTTTCGTGATGCCAGACATGGTGCCTGGAAACTGTTCACATTCTCCATAATTCAACACTACCTCTTCCTCTACCTCTTCTTCGTGATTATCTCCGATGTGACCATTTCTTGGCTCATCTTACTGCATATATGTATATGTACCTCTTGTACAATCGTTTCTTCATCTATGTATATGTACCTCTTGTACAATGGTTACTTCATATATGTATATGTACCTTTTGTACAATGGTTAGTGCATATATGTATATATACCTCTTGTACAATGGTTACTGCATATATGTTTATGTAACTTTTGTACAATCGTTACGGCATATATGTATATATATATATATGTCCTCTTGTACAATGGTTACTTCATATATGTATATGTACCTCTTGTACAATCGTTTCTTCATATATGTATATGTACCTCTTGTGCAGTGGTTACTGCAATATGTATATGTACCTCTTGTACAATGGTTACTTCATATTTGTATATGTACCTCTTGTACAATCGTTTCTTCATATATGTATATGTATCTCTTGTGCAATGGTTACTGCAATATGTATATGTACCTCTTGTACAATGGTTACTTCATATATGTATATGTACCTCTTGTACAATCGTTTCTTCATATATGTATATGTATCTCTTGTACAATCGTTTCTTCATCTTTGTATGTGTACCTCTAGTACAATGGTTACTGCAATATGCATATGTCTCTAAATGTACAATGGTTACTTCATATATGTATATGTACCTCTTGTACAATCGTTTCTTCATATATGTATATGTACCTCTTGTACAATCGTTTCTTCATCTTTGTATATGTACCTCTTGTACAATGGTTACTTCATATATGCATATGTACCTCTTGTACAATCGTTTCTTCATCTTTGTATATGAACCTGTTATACAATGGTTACTGCAATATGTATATGTACCTCTTGTACAATGTTTACTGCATCTATGTATATGTAACTTTTGTACAATCGTTACTTCATATATATATATGTACCTCTTGTACAATTGTTTCTTCATATATGTATATGTACCTCATGTACAATGGTTACTGCATCATATGTATATGTATCTTTATTATAAATGGGTTCTGCATACTGTATGAGTCAGTTTGTATGAATGATTATAGGTGTGTTTTAATGTGCCTTTATGGGACAATTAATTAAGTTTTTCAAATATTTTTTAATTACATAACAACAGTAATCTAAGGATTTGCTTAGTATTGTTTTATTAATTTATTAAAAGTCATTGTAAAGGAATATGATTTTGTTTCATGTTTATTTACCAATTTCATTAATATTTGTTTATAATAAAATATTTCACTCCAGGTTTTTATTTGTCTGATTAATATACGTTTTTTTATAATGTTTTTCTCTATTGAAACCAAGTGATTCTCAAGTTATATTGTGTATCAAGATATAAGGGTGAAATTCCTATTTTATCGAACTGGTGAAACTTAGTTTCCCATGAGAGAACAGCTGTGAAAGGTCAAGGTCATTACAGTTTACGAATTATCAGGGTTATTCTGAGAGAAAATTAGATCGACAAAATATAGGAATTATTGTGGTTTTAAACGCACAAATTTTAATAAAATTTAGGAGATACGGACGAAAAGTGATTAGGTGTATCGGATTGATAGTGATAGACATCGGATTTTATAGTTTGCGGAAGATATTAACTTTTTTATTTTGGTGCTGAAGCTGACTTTCGTAGACAAAGGAAAAATGGCGTCCGGATCGTCCGAAATGGACACGGACATGAATCTCACAAAAATAGTGGGACAACGTGTAAAAGAGTTACACAAATTGAGGACGGGAAAAGCTAGCGAAACGCCGGCACCGTCAGGAACAAGAACTATACAGCGAAACGCTGATGAATACGGGGAAATCCCGATTCATATGGGGGAAACCCCAAGTAGTAGGAAACGTCATTGGTCAGGTGATCAGTCATGTGACAGAGAAGACGCGGGAAGTTCGCCAGACTTCGCCGTGGGCGGAAATGACGTCAACAAATTATGGGAAAAAATAAATAAAATGGAGGACACCGCTAGGAAAAATGCCAACCAACAATCGGAAATTATGGCAAATATCGCCTCCAGCATTATACAAATAAATGAATCATTTAGTAAACGTCGTCGAGTGGATAGCGGTACGCGGTGCGTTGAAAATGCGTGCGAAATCCCGACGGATCCCACTGAAATAATGATGGATCCGTCCGATCAACTGGACAGTTTGATCGATGGAAGGAACGAGGAGGAATCGACTGAGGACGATAATTTTTTTCGGGAATTAGAAGAAAGTTATGCCACGGAAAAGAAGTACGGAGGAAATATTGATGACGGGTTGGCCAGCCTTATGGAAAAGGCTATTGAAAAGCCGGTGAGTGACGAACAGGAAAAATTGATCGAACAAAAACATTTGATTCCTGAAAATTGTAAAAAATTGGAAGTACCAAAAATCAATAAAGAACTCTGGACGGCTTTCAAGTCTAAACGAGAGGCGGATTTAGGTATCCAAGGTTGTCATAGATACCTAAGTATGGCCATGGTCCCCACATTAAAGATGCTGGACATTATAAAGAATAAAGGAGAGCTGTCTCAGTTGAAGGAGTTGAGTAAAGATATATTCAAAATCCTTGCACAAGGTATTTCCACAGCCACACGGAAGCGGAAAGTCATAATAAGACCTGTGGTGCCGTCAAAATATCGACGAGCATGCGAGATTGATGCTCCGTCATCTGATTTCCTGTTTGGAGATGACTTGGATACGAAAGTAGACGAGATAGAAAAGGTAGATAGAAGGGCCCAAAAACTGTCAAACACGACAAAGCCTTTTTTTATACCACGCCCCCACGAGAACGTCAACACAGAGATCGTTCCAAGGGGGGAAATCTCAACACAAATCAATGAGCCAATATCCTCAGGTAGCTCCCACAAGCCACTATCAACCCCAAAAGCCGACGGGCTACAGTCGGGGCGGCTATGCCGGGTCCGGGAATTCAAAGAGCAATCGAGGGAAATCCTCAACTCACAAGAAATTCCACAAATAGAAGTCACGGTAGAGGTTAGTAATACCATCATAAATTTTGAAGGGGGTCAAGTAAAATACTTCAAAAATGAGTGGGAAAAAATTACTTCTGACCCTTGGATATTAGATACCGTGTCCGGTTATAAAATTGAACTGGTTAATCAACCACAACAATATTTTGTACCAAAACAAATACAATTTTCTGAAAAAGAACACAAATTAATTTCACAGGAAATTAAAAAGTTTTTACAAAAAGGGATAATTGAAGAAACTTCTGATTGTGACACAAATGAATATTATTCAAATATTTTTATGAGGCCAAAAAAGGACGGTAGGGTTAGAATTATATTGAACTTAAAATTGTTTAATGATAATGTAGCTAAACAACATTTCAAAATGGAAACATTAAAATCGGCTATGGCGAATATTCAACAAGGTGACTATTTTGGGTCAATCGATTTAAAGGATGCATATTTTAGCATACCAGTACAAGAAAGTGACAGACAATATTTAAGATTCCATTGGGCTGGAAGAAAGTTTCAGTTTTGTACGCTACCACAAGGGTTGGCTTGTAGTCCGAGAGTTTTTACCAAAGTGTTAAAACCGGTTTATGCTACACTTCGAAAACAGGGGCATTCAAACATACCTTATATTGATGACAGTTTGTTGAAGGGAAAAACTATTGAAGATTGCCAATTAAATATTAAAGACACGGTAAAGTTGGTTGATAAATTAGGATTTACAGTTCATCCTGGAAAATCAGTATTTAAACCTACTCAGATAATCGTGTTTTTGGGATTTGTATTAAATTCAATTAACATGACAGTTCGGCTAACACCAGAACGGGTAAATAACTTGGTGTCATTGTGTACATTGGTTTTACAGGGAGGTATAATTACTATAAGGGAATTTGCCAAATTAATTGGGAAAATGGTTGCTAGTGAGCCAGGTATGCAATATGCACCTTTGTATTATAAAGATCTTGAGCACATTAAAGATCTTGAGATCAGGTGGAATCATGGAAATTTTGATGCAAAAATGATTATTAGTGAGGGGGCAAGGGAGATAATCCAGTGGTGGAAAGATAATACAGAAAGCGGTTTTAAACCAATCATTCGGGAAGAGCCAACCATGGTTTTCCACAGTGACGCTTGTAACAGTGGTTGGGGGGGCGTTAATAATACACTCGGAAACAAAATAGAGGGAATCTGGTCAAGTGAAGAGAAAAATGAACACATAAATTATCTTGAGTTAAAAGCAGCATTTCTGACAGTGAAATTGTTGGCCATTAATGTAGAAAATACACATATTAGGATATATATGGATAATACAGTGGCAGTTGCGTATGTTAATAATTTTGGGGGGAAAATCCCCAAGTTACACGCATTGGCCAAAGAAATTTGGTTTTGGTGTATAAACAAAAACATTTGGATTAGTGCGGCACATGTGCCTGGAGTAGATAATTTTGAAGCCGATAGGCTCAGTAGAAGCATAAATGATGACATGGAATGGATGTTGCAACCAAGTATTTTTAGTCAGTTGGAAAATGTGGTGGGTCAGATGGATATTGATCTATTTGCATCAAGTTTAAACTATCAAAAACAACTATATGTTTCTTACAAACCAGATAAGAATGCAGTAGCAATTGATGCTTTTACTTTATCATGGAAGAATAAAGTATGTTATTTGTTTCCTCCCTTCAGCATGATCAGCAGGGCAGTTCAAAAGGTGGTAGCAGAGAAATTGGACCGAGTCATTTTAGTGGCACCGATATGGGCAACTCAAGTGTGGTTCTCCGTGGTTCTTCATCAAACATGCGAACAGTCGTACATTCTACCAGCAAGGAGTATCTACCTTCCGCAGGACATCACAAAGAAACATCCCATTCGGAATCTTCGACTGGGTGTTTTTATATTATCAGGGAAAAACTCAAAAGTCGAGGACTATCAGAAAACATTATCAATATCATATTACAGTCATGGCGAAAATCAACAAGCCAGCAATATGGGACATATCTCAAAAAGTGGATGCTTTTTTCAGATCAAAAACAAATTGATGCCTTTGATCCACCTTCCCATCAATTGCTAGAATTTTTACTACAATTATATGAACAAAAGGTAGGGTACAGTGCTATAAATACTGCAAAGTCGTCAATTTCATCGATTTGCGCGATGGTAAATGGTAGAGATATTGGTAACGAAACGTTAATAAAACGATTTATGAAAGGTATATTTGCAAACAGACCTTCTCTACCAAAATATTGTAGAATATGGGATGTTGGTGAGGTTTTTGCATACTTGTCAACATTACCTGAAAATGACAAACTATGTACATTACAGTTGTCGGGAAAACTGGCAATATTGTTAATGTTGTTGACTGGACAGAGATGCCAAACCATTCATTTATTACGGTTGGAAAATATACAGATAAAACAAGACAAAATAGTGTGTCATATATCTGATCTATTGAAACAAACAAAACCAGGGAAACATATTGAACCCTTAGAAATAGACAGTTATACAAAAAACAGCAAATTGTGTGTGGTACAAACAATGAAAGACTATATATCTGTGACAGCAGTAGTCAGGAAAGATGAACAGAGGCTTTTCATTTCCAATGTTAAACCATTTAAGGCCGGAACTAAAAGCACAATAGCCAGATGGGTAAAAACATTAATGGGGAAAGCTGGTATTGACATTGGAGTATTCGGGACACATAGTTGTCGGGCAGCATCAACATCATCTGCCGCAGAAAAAGGGCTGCAACTAGATGTCATAATGAAGGCAGCAGGTTGGAGTTCGGAAAAAACATTTAAGAGATTTTATCATAAGATAATAGAAAATTCATCATTTGCTAATACTTTGTTAAACAGTACAGTAAATGAAAATGTATGATCCTGTTGGATATTGTCAATAATGATGACTAGGTTGTATATAAAAATATACCGAAGTTGAATTTCTAGTAGTAATTGGTATCCTATATATATATATTAAAGTAAATGTTTGTGTTTAGCTCTAAAATCTCATGGGAAACTAAGTTTCACCAGTTCGATAAAATTGTATAATTAATCGAGATTAATTGAAGATTGATTATAATTTTGTCGAACTGGTGATAACTTAGATTTCACATGCCCACCCTAGTAGTACGAAGGTACTGACATGCGTAATGTATTACAAGCATGTAATTGGCCCTCCCTTGGATATAAACACAATCATTACTTCTCTAAAGAATGACCTTGACCTTTCACAGCTGTTCTCTCATGTGAAATCTAAGTTATCACCAGTTCGACAAAATTATAATCAATCTTCAATTAATCTCGATTAATTATACAATTACTGACCAGAGAACTGACCAGCTGGTGTTGGTAAACACATCTTGTGGCTAGAGAGATCAGCTCCCATAATAATCATTGAAATCTGCTGAAGCGACAGGTTAATGGGTTGATGTTGATGGGAGACTACCTCTTAATTTACAACCAAGCTAGCCCCAGAAAAAAATTGCTCTAAGAAGGATCCCACACTCAAGAAGGCTCTCACACTCATCAGTGCTGGCAACAACATCAGTCTCAGGTTCTGCCAGTCGTGGGTGAGAGGTGATACAAACATTAGATGCTGTCTGTTACACAAGCTGAAATAACACACCCTGGTATTCTGCATTTAGATACAAAAACAAAGTAGCTCCTAAGTTTCATGAACAGTTATATAAAAGCTAACTATAGCTTATTGTAGCATGGTCAGTGACATTTCCTTTGATGAACTACAACTACCGGATATTGGAATTTAGAGTACAGTCACTATTACGTCACAGTGTTACTAAGTATACCATGCTACAAAAAAGATAGAGTCTGTCTCAGCACGTTGGTTATTTAAACACCTAGATGGGCTACGCCCATCTCGGTGTTTAAATAAGCCAACTCGCTGAGACCAGACTCTATCTATTACTTAAGGCCTCTTAAACATTATGTGGTTGCATTTAATTTGATAAGAAAACTGAAGAGTTATTTTGTGAAATACATTCCAATTACGAAAATTATCTACTAAAATCTTGATTTGTAAAGAAACTTGCAGCATTTGATGGATTAGTTAGTGTTTATTAGATGGAATTTTAACAAAATAGAAACCCAAATGTAGCGACCATAGGGCGCGAGTGTTGGGGATTTATTTTGTTAAACTTCCACTCAATAAACACTAACTTACTTCTTGGTTACTCTACTTGAACAATGTCATTGATATGCAAATGAACATTCCCACGGGCGCAGCGTACCATTGTATTCTGATGCATGCACAAATTCATACTTTGCTTGAATACATTTCAATCAATCTTACTGTGAAAAGATAAAAACACAAGGTGCTCGATGGCTTAAGAGGTCATGACAGTTTGAAAACTAGAAATGTGTACATAGGATAACTTAGGTCACTATGCCATAGCATTTTGATAACGAACACAAACACTGATAAACACGTTAACTTCGTGCGCATCTTTACATTCCTATAAAGATTGGTGACCATATCAAATAGTAATGGAGGAGGACGCGACACAAGTTTTTCAGCCCCTATATTGACTAAGTCAAGGGTCACAACTCTGTGGTTCTTGGTCCAAAATAAAAATTAAAAAACTCAGGTGTACATCTCCACTTGCTGCATGGTCAACATTCTTGTAAAGTTTGGTAACCATGGGTTAAATAGTGAAATAGTTCTGGAGGATCATGCGACAAAGTTTTTCAGCCCCTAGTTTGACTAAGTCAAGGGCCATAACTCTGTGGTTCTTGGTCCAAAATAAAATGAAAACCCAGGTGTGCATCTTCACTTGCTGGTCAATATTCCTGTAAAGTTCGGCGACTGTGGGTTAAACAGTTATGGAGGATTACGCGACACAAGTTTTTTCAGCCCCTATTTTGTCTAAATCGAGGGCCATAACATTGTGGATCTTGTTCCAAAATAAAAATGAAAACCCAGGTGCGCACCTTCACTTGCTGGTCAACATTTCTGTAAAGTTTGACGACCGTGGGTTAATAGTAACGGAGGAGGGCGTGACACAAGTTTTTCAACCCCTATTTTGACTAAGTCAAGGGCCATAACTCTTGATAACGTACGGATGGACGGATAAGTGCAAATCTGGATGCTCCCCACCAACCCCCAAGTGGGGGCATAAAAACAAATAAGTTAAAAAAATACATAACCAATGAAACAAGTTTCCAAAAATATAAAATCTGGCCCACTGGGATTTGAACACATGAACCAAGGTTTTTTATGGGAAAACAAAACAACAAATGGACCATTGGTTGGTGAGAAGAAGTTGTTTAAAGATTCTGCTATTTTTAGAAACGGCGGTCATATTTATTGACGGGTATGGAAAATTTTCCTAAATCGGAGTGTTGGGTTATACAGTATGATGATTCTTTTGATCAGGTTTCAAAACAATTTCATCAAATGATACACCCCCCACCCCCCACCCCCCCCCCCACCCCACCGTGGGTTCCGAGTGGTTAACGTCTCTGACTTGAAATCACTTGCCCCTCACCGCTGTAGGTTCGATCCCTCAGGGGCCTAGGAATCTTTATGTGAGGAAGCTATCCAGCTGGCTTGCCGAACATCGGTGGTTCTACCCAGGTGCCCGCCCGTGCACGAAAATTGCCCGGAGGGGCACCTGGGTTCTTCCTCCACCAATGGAAGCTGGAAAGACGCCATATGACCTTAGCTGTTGATGCGACTATAAAATCCAATTCAATCAATCAAGAGTCCCACAGTTTCACAGTTCAAGAGTCCCACAGTTCCACAGGTCAAGAGTCCCACAGTTCGTCCCACAGTTCAAGAGTCCCACAGTTCGTCCCACAGTTCAAGAGAAGAAGTTGTTTAAAGATTTTTCTACTTTTAGTAATGGTGGCCATATTTGTTGGCAGATCAGGACAATTTATACTCATCTGAGAGAGGACCATGCAAGGATGTTTCCTGTGAAGTTTCTTCAAATTCTACCTGGAAGTTTCAGAGGAGATGTTATAGTTATTTGAAGCAAAAGTTAAATATAAGAAAGATCAAGAAGTTTGTTTATATTCTCAGCAGAGGGCTGGAGTGGTGCAGTCGGCGTAGAGCGGCGGATTTGTGGCTGGAGGCCCCGGGTTCAATCCTCCGTGGTGCCACTGAGTTTCATCGGTGTGTTCTTGGGCAAGACACTTTCCCTTAGCCCCGTCCGTCGGATGGGGACGTAAACCGGGCGGTCCCGTGTATCGGTCTATCCTCCGAGCACATTAAAGAACCATAGGAATCTATTCGATAATAAGATAGGGCACGGTTCCCGGATTCCTATGTATCCTTCCCCTCTCTCTGGGGCAGCTCTAAAAATAACCTGTACTGTGTTGATGAGCCGTTAAACAACGTTCAACAACTATTCTCAGCAGTCCTATAACTATCAGGCTTCACCTTGAGTTTGCTTTTTTTTTCTTTTTTTTTTTTACATTTTATAAGAGTGGCCCCTTAACATGTTGCATAGCACCCGGGTGCTACTATTACGAAAAATACACTACATGGAAATCTTATTCAGACCCCTCGGGACTATATCTTATATAATAACTGTCTATTTTCACCATTTTCCTTTTCATTTATGTCCATTCATGATGTTTTATGAAGTGGTAATATTTGCCAGTGTAATTGTACATTACTTACATCATAATACCACTGGCATTTCCCATTGTGGTCCAATCAGCATAACCTCCAGACCACTCAATGAGAGTTATTTGGTCATATCTTCACCATAAAATGTAATGATCTTATACCATTAGTGTGATAAATGATTAATGTCCATAACTGTATCTTTCACCAGTAGAAATCAGGAGGGAATCAGGGCCATAAATCTGCATGATAAATGAAGGAGGGAATCAGGGCTATAAATGATTTTATATTATTAATATACTTAATATTTGACTAGTAGACCTCGAGAGAGAACCAGATTTGGTCTTACCATTTCCACAGACAACATCCAATTTGCTTTGCCTTTGAATAAAACCTGTTGATCTTGTTTTTATAACATACGCTGTCTTACAGCACGTCTCATCTTTTAAGCAGCTAGTGATTGCAAAAAGAAATCCTTTAGACATAAAAAACATGCAAAACGTTAGTAGCTGGCGGCGTCAAAGCACAACACGTCTCTGATATGCAAGAAAAAGAATCTATCATGGGTATTCGGTTCAGATAGGGAATTCCAACCCTCGGTATAAGTGTTTTATACCTCGGATTGGAATTTCCAATCTTCACCGGATACCCATGAAAGATTCTTATAAGGTAAATAGGGATATATCTGGTCTAAAGCTCAACGACGTCACATACTGTGTTAAAACCTCTCAATACGATGTCTGACATAACAAACCTATACTTTTGTATACATACAGTGGAAGTAATGAACTGTTTGTCCGAAATCATTGACCGTTTCAGTTTATTTTTAGAACATACCATATCTAAAATCAAGCCCTATTAGGTTTGAAATCTCCTTGACTTGGTATGTGCATTAATAATTGTCCAGTTAGAATTTCCAGTGGAATGTGAGACAAACAAGACCCAACAGAGTAGTATAATCATGCAATCTCCCTTCCCCCGCACCCTCCCCCATCACCCACCTTTGTATATCATCAAAACAAGAAAACTGCCCACTGGCATGATATCCTGTTAATGAGATAGTTTAAAAGAAAAACTATTATTAATCAGATCTCAGAAGAACTGTCCACACTTATCAGAACACTTGTCCACACATATCAGAACACTTGTCCATACATATCAGAACACCTGTCCACAAATATCAGAACACTTGTCCACACATATCAGAACACCTGTCCACACATATCAGAACAATTGTCAATGCATATCAGAACACCTGTCCACACATATCAGAACATTTGTCCATACATATCAGAACACTTGTCCACACATATCAGAACACTTGTCCATCAGAACACTTGTTCATACACATCAGAACACATGTCCACAAATATCAGAACACTTGTCCATAAATATCAGAACACTTGTCCATACATATCAGAACTTTTGTCTACAGATATCAGAAAACTACACCTTTTTTTTCAGCTCGTCAGTCCAGTTAATTAGATTAATTAAGCATGTTGTGTCTTATTTGCTTGGAACTTTTTTTATGGCAGTGCTAATTTGTATTATGTTACAGAAATAGGTTTTATTCAATCTTACCCCAACAAGTTAAAAATATATTATGATCTTTACCTTCCCAGTTACCTTTTCAATGTCAGAGTGTTCAAAGCAGTTTTTTTAATGGTGTTTTACGTCACTTTTAGCACAATTGTTTGGCCAGATATGACGTATGGCGGTCGATTCTTTTTTATTTGTTTTTGTGGTAGTAGCAGACCATCCTATTTTCCTGGTAGAACCAGTACTGCATACCTTCCGCCATCCGTAAGAATCGACACATTCTCACTTGACAAGTCGAGCTCCCAGTGGGATTGGAACCCGTAGCAGTCCAAGCGAGGACATTTTAGACAGAGTGTTTTTACTGTTTGAAGCATCGGTAGATAGTTTAACCATGTCAGTTTATTGTCAGAATAACCACTGGAGTTTAATAAAAGAACTGGGATCCATCGTCAAATTATTGTATAGCAGATACTGGCAACCAGTACCTATTCTGGGTGTCATTGTGACCAGACTACACCAATTACCAACCAATCAGCGGGCAGGGAAAAAGTTCCAGGGTAAATTCGGAGCTATTACACAGAATCTTTAAATTTTGATTGGTTGACTGGGTAAACAAACCAAAAAATCTTGCTAAAACATTAAAATTAAACTTTTGAAGAGTGCTTATGAAGGTTAAATCACACATTTGTGCAATGTATTCATAATTTGTGGCATAATAAAAACAAGAAGTATATTTTACATTTTCCTCGTGTATCTACGTGCAAGTAGGTGGATCGCAAACCTCCGACCCAAACAGCTTTTTCAAAACATACTCAACGTATGGTTTGTGTACATTTTTTTGATAAAACTAAAATAGGTCTTTCAAAACAAGTAAGTAAAAATATAGTTTCTTTTATCATGGAACACAGTACAGATCTGAGAGCTATAATGAACTCTATGGAAAATGAATTGGTGTAGAATGACCTAATTGCGCGATGATATTTTGCAAACCTTTTTTTACAACTCTTGACTAGAAAAAAGTCATGGAGAGTTATTCATAAAAGGAACAATGGAATGGTAAACAATGGAGTGGTAAACAATGGAGTGGTAAACAATGGAGTGCTGAACAATGGAGTGCTGAACAATGGAGTGCTGAACAATGGAGTGCTAAACAATGTGCTAAACAATGGAGTGCTGAACAATGGTGTTAAACAATGGAGTGCTGAACAATGGAGTGCTAAACAATGGAGTGCTGAACAATGGAGTGCTAAACAATGGAGTGCTGAACAATGGTGTGCTGAACAATGGAGTGCTAAACAATGGAGTGCTAAACAATGGATTAGGCAGAGTTGCATTTTAATATACAAGGAAAACCGTAAATTACACAACAGAGCAATGTGTCAAGTTCTAGTTTGAAAAACGCACATACAATCCTATACTAAATTATTCCTTGGCTTAAAGAGTTCACACAATGTTTTGGCATAGTTCTAGCAAAATAATTCATGAGACATCCTGCGTGTTTCTGATTTAACTAATAATCGTCTGTGATTGGCTTCGTATTACACTTAAAAACAGTTCCTGTAGGGTTTAAACCAAGATTTTGCACTTTGTTGAACTGTTTGAGAAATTGATCGTGATATCATTAACACTTCTATTGAAGTCTCGACTCAATGTCTCATCAAGTTATTATTAACTTTAGAATTAATAAAAAATATTGTTCAAAGATAGTTAAAAAATATTTGTAAACATGATATTTCTTTCTTCGAGAAATCATCATCTCTCACCAGTCCTATAATGTAATAAAATATTCCGTATTAGTAAATTAAAACAGAAATAATTTTAATTTGTGTTTTTGACAGGAATCAAACAAAACAAGAGCTGTCGGAGAACAGCGCAGCTCGACTATTCGATTTTTCAGAGAATAATAAATTATATAGCCAGTATAATACGCCATCAGAAAACAAGGCTGAAACAATGTGGGGGTGGGGTTGTGGGGCAAGGCGGGTATAGAAACTCGGGCCGATATAAAATTATTTTTAGAATCTCATACAAATTATAGTAAAACTTGGGGCAGGGCGTGAACTTTTATTTTTTATTTTTATCAGTTTTAATCCAAAATTGCTGTCATTTTAAAGAAATTTGTGGTCGAAAGGCAACTCAGGGAGGGCGGGGATATCTGGCGATTTTTTTTATTGTGGCCTCATTTCAGTTGTTTTTTAGCTCTACTGGCCAAAGGCCAGCAGAGCTTATGGGATGGCGAGTTGTCCGTAGTCCGTCCGTCCGTCGTTAACTTTTGTCTCGTTAAGACGATAGGGCCTTCATTTTACATCCAATCTTTACCAAACTTTAACAGGTTATTAATATCAATGTAAGCTCGGACAAGTTCGAAAACCAGCCAGATCGGACCAGTAACAGCGGAGTTATGGCCCTTGATTTAGTTAAAAAGGCTATATTTTGCCTCGTTAAGACGATAGGGCCTCCATTGTTCATCCGATCTTTACCAAACTTTATCAAATTGTTAATGTCGTTAAAAGCTTGAACAAGTTCGAAAACAAGCCATATCGGACCAGTAACAGTGGAGTTATGGCCCTTGATTTAGTTAAAAATGCTATATTTTGCCTTGTTAAGACGATAGGAGCTTCATTGTTCATCCGATCTTTACCAAACTTTATCAGATTGTTAATTATAAATGAAAGCTCGGACAAGTTCGAAAACCATTCATATCGGACCAGTAACAGCGGAGTTATGGCCCTTGATTTAGTTCAGAATGCTATATTTTGCCTTGTTAAGATGATAGGGCCTTCATTTTTCATCCTATCTTTACCAAACTTAACCACATTGTTTATATCAATGAAAGCTCGGACAAGTTCGAAAGCCAGCCATATCGGACTATTAACAGCGGAGTTATGAACCTTAATTTAGTTAAAAAGGCTATATTTTGCCTCGTTAAGACGATAGAGTCTTCATTTTTCATCGGATCTTTACCAAACATTACCAGATTGTTAGTATCAATGAAAGCTTGGACAAGTTCAAAAACCAGCCAGATCGGACCAGCAACAGCGGAGTTATGGTCCTTGATTTAGTTAAAAATGATATATTACGATAGGGCCTTCGTTTTTCGTCCGATCTTTACCAAACTTTCCCAGATTGTTAAAATAAATTGAAGCTCGGAGAAGTTCGAAAACCAACCAGATCGGATCAGAACAGCGGAGTTATGGCCCTTGATTTAATTAAATATGCTATATTTTGCCGCGTTAAGACGATAGGGGCTTCATTGATCATCCGATCTTTACCAAACTTTATCAGATTGTTAATATCAATAAAAGCTCGGACAAGTTCGAAAACCATTCATATCGGACCAGTAACAGCGGAGTTATGGCCCTTGATTTAGTTCAGAATGCTATATTTTGCTTGTTACGATGATAGGGCCTTCATTTTTCATCCTATCTTTACCAAATTTAACCACATTGTTGATATCAATGAAAGCTAGGACAAGTTCGAAAACCAGCCATATCGGACTAGTAACAGCGGAGTTATGGCCCTTGATTTAGTTAAAAAGGCTATATTTTGCCTCGTTAAGACGATAGTCTTCATTTTTCATCCGATCTTTACCAAACATTACCATATCGTTAGTATCAATAAAAGCTTGGACAAGTTCGAAAACCAGCCAGATCGGACCAGCAACAGCGGAGTTATGGCCCTTGATTTAGTTAAAAATGATATATTATGATAGGGCCTTCGTTTTTCGTCCGATCTTTACCAAACTTTACCAGACTGTTAATATAAATGAAAGCTCGGACAAGTTCGAAAACCAACCAGATCGGACCAAAACAGCGGAGTTATGGCCCTTGATTTAGTTAAATATGCTATATTTTGCCTCGTTAATTCTACGATAGGGCCTTCATTTTTCATCCGATCTTTACCAAACTTTACCAGATTGTTACTATCAATAAAAGCTCCAATAAATTTCAATACCAGCCAGATTGGACCATTTACACCGGAGTTATGGCCCTTGATTTTCTGAAATATGCTATATTTTGGCCTCATTAAGAAGAAAGGGCCTTCATTTGGCCAGATTTCAGTGAAACTTTTCAAGGATGATCAGTATCAAGCCTAGTTGTACATATCGTCACCGTGTTCCCGTTGAATGATTTTGGTGGAGTTATGGCCCTTTAAAGGTTTCTGATACACAAACATGTTCCGGGCTAGTTCTCCTGAACCCCTGGCTTGATTTTAACGAAACTTGACAAGGATGATCAGTATCAGGTCTAGTTGTGCAAATCATTGCCGTGTTCCGGTTGAATGATTTTTGGCAGAGTTATGGCCCTTTAAAGGTTTTAATACACAAACTTTGTCTGGACTAGTTCTCCTGAACGCCTCCCCACATTTCAACTAAACTTTACAGAGATGATCAGCAGCAAGCATAGTTGTGTATATCATCGTGGCATTCCTGTTAACAGATTTTTGATGGAGATATGGCCCTTTAAAGGTTTTTGATACACAAACATTTTCCGGGCTAGTTCTCCTGAACCCTTGACTGGATTTTAACGAAACTTGACAAGGATGATCAGTATCAAGCCTAGTTGTGCATATCATCGCCATATTCGGGTTGAATGATTTTTGGCAGAGTTATGGACCTTTAAAGATTTTAATAGCCAAACGTTGTCCAGATTAGTCTCTTCTGAACTCCTTGCTATATTTCAACAAAACTTGATGGGGATGATCAGTACCAAGCCTAGTTGCACCTGTCATTGCCGTGTTTTGGTTAAATCAATTTTGGCAGAGTTATGACCCCTTAAAGGTTTTAATACACTAACTTTGTACAGACTAGTTCTCCTGAACCTACGGCTGGATTTCAGCGAAACTTGTCAGGGACAATCAGTACCAAGCCTAGTTGCGTATATCTTCACCATGTTCTGGTTGAACGATATTTGAAAGAGTTATGGCCCCTGATATATAAACTTTATCTAGAGCCAGTAGAGCGTCCACAGGCCCTCTTGGGCCTCTTGTTTTATTGATATTTCTGAATTTAATCTAAATTGTTTTATATGTAAATGATTGCATTAAAATTAAAATTTTAATATCCAAATAATGGAAGATAAATGAAAACAATTCCCCTCCCCCTGTCCTTTATGTGGGGGGAGCCCATAAATCAATGTGGGTCTCTTGATGGGGGGTAGTGGGGGGGGGGGCCACATGGCCCAGTGCTTACTTCAGCCACGTATATATGCAAAGAAATGTGTGTTTTGTTATATTCGTATATTGTATATATGATGTACTTTGTACAAGTCTAAATAAAATATCTGTTCTGTTCTGTTCTGTGTTTTTACCCTTTGCCAGCAACACAGACATGTAAAAAAACAAACACAAAACAACACAGACATGTAAAAAAACAACAACAAAAACATTCGGGTGGTGGGATGATAGGGTGCGGGGCATGGTTAGGGGATAGGGTGTTTGGGGGTAACACAGCTATATGTGTAAAATTTATCAAAACAACACAGAAATATGTAAAAATAATAATTAAAAAATCTGACTTTCGAGTTGTGGGGGCGAGGCGGGGAGTAGGCGGGAGGGGGGCGGTGGTGTCAACAAAGCTATTTGTGTAAGAATTGACCAAAACAACACAGAAATATGTAAAAAAAAAAAAAAAAAAAAAGATTTTCAAGTGGGGGGAGGTGGATGGGTGTGGTGGGGGGGGGGGGGGGGGGGGATGCGGGCGGGACGGTGGGGTGGTGGGGGTCAACAAAGATATATGTGTAAGAATTTACCAAAACAACACAGAAATATGAAAAAAAAGAAAAGAAAAAAAACGGGCAGCGGGGTGTGGGGTACGGTGGTTGGGTGGGGAGGGGGAGCCTGGGAGGAGGGAGCCAATGTCCCAATATGGGTGAAGTATGAATAAAATGCATAATGCTATAAAAAATCCCAAACCAAAATTATAGTTATTAACAACAGCTTACATGCAAACCTAGATCTGTCTTTACTGCACATTTTATGGGCCATCACAATTTTGGGTTGCATGGGAGCCTAGAATTTGCAGAAGACAAAATTACTTAAGCAACCCTTTACGAAACCAATTCCCAAATTTATTTGAGCTAGGACAAAAAATGTAAGAGATATATAGACCTGTAAACACAGCATACACGCAAAACTTTATGTGAAATAGACACATTGTAAAGGCTATCAGAATTAGGGTTCCATGGGAGCTCATGGGTTACAGGAACCAAAATTGCTTCTACAAATTTGGTTGTGCTAGGATAAGAAATGTAAGAGAAATAGACTTGTAAACAAAGCTTACACGCAAAATTGATGCAGGACGCTGATGCCGACGCCGTTTACATAAGCTCTCTTATTCTTCGAATAGTCGAGCTAAAAATATTAGCAACAGATATATCAACTTAATCATAATCATACTTAAGCTTGCTTCGTTCTCAAACTGGTGATGACATAATAATACCCACGGGGTGCATTCCTTCATGAATTATGCAGCAGTTTTTTTTAAAGTGTTAAAGTTTAAGAAAAGACGCATAAATCTGCATTGGCTAATTGACATGTCAATGGCACTGAATAATTGATAAAGAAAAACTGTATAAAGTTGTAAGACCATATGTCAATATATTGTCAAGTTATGAGCCTGGGTAGGCTGCAGGCTCAAGTTTTGTGAATAGGGTCATAACTCTGCCAAAATGAAGATCAGAGTTATTGGACATGAGTAACAACATTTCTTTGGGAAAGATGAAGATGTGTGTGAATTTTAGAACAAAATGTTAGAGTTATTGGTCATGGATAAATATTCTGTGTGGTACCATGAATAGGTGTGTGAAGTTTCATCAATATAGGTCAAAATTATCAGTTATGAGCTTAGTTAGGTTGCAGGTTAAAGTTTTATGAAAGTGGGCATAACCCTGTCAAAATGAAGTCCGAGTTATTGGACATGTGTAACAGCATTCCTTAGGTTAAGATGAAGATGTGTGTGAAGTTTCATGAACATGTGTCAAATACTTTTAAAGTTATGGCCAAGGTTAGGTTGCAGGTTAAAGTGTGACGGATGCAGGTGACACAATAAACCTTTCTAGTCACCCACAACCCAGTCTGTGGGATGACAATATATTCATAATTTTCCTTTGCAGTGATGTTGAGGTTTTATCTTATTTTATTTCATTTGCATGATTGATAAATTAGTGACAGGATAAATTATTGTATAACAATGGCTTAATCTGATGATTCAAAAAATAAGTCATGGAACGATATATTGGCAAACTGTTTTTGGAAGAGTGAGTTGGATGGTTAAATGAAATTGAATGGGTAGTGGGTTGATGGATAGGAGGATGGATGGTCGAATGGGTGATTGGGTGGTTCCATTTTGGTAGGCTGGAAATGTGGGTGGGTTGCTGGATGGTAGGGTGGGTAGTGGGATCATATGCTATAAATATAATAATTATGATCTGAACATATTCAATTGTATTATAATTGTATTATATTTGTATATTATTTCACGAGATTTTGTTATTTAGTGTTATTATGCCAACAACATACAGAAATTATGTTTGTTTCCATTAATACATGTGTTTTTTGCTATTCACATTAATTCAAACAAGTTTTAATTATATCATAAACTGGTTGCATTTAGCCCCGTGTGGTTCCCGGGGGCCCCCGTTTGGTCACGGGGCAAAGAATAGGGCCACTGCAGATCCCTTTGGAGGGGTAGGCAGAGGGGTAGAATCCCCCCAAATTCATGTTCATTTTATCATTTTTTGTTCATGTTCATTAAAGGTCTTCATCATGATCCCTGCATTGTTTCAGGTGCTATCTCGCTTCGACGCATCAAAAGAGCAGTGGCAGAAAAACAATAACGTGGCTCCAGTGTAAATGGAGTTTCTACGATAGAATTTACAGCAACTCTGCAGTTCAGGGTGAGAAGGTTCTAGGCCCATTTTCCATATTTTATCTCGATGTACATGGTAGATGAGCATGGCATGTTCATGCCTGTTAGGCGCCATATAACCTATTCATGTGTTGGTGCGCCTTAAAACCCCCAATTCCTTTTCAATTCAATTCATCTTAAGACACAAATGTATTGTTTCAACATGATAACTATCCCTTTAATATTTCTGAATGACCCTCACAAGGTGATGCTCAGTACAGCTGCATTGTCTCATGAGAAATGCTAACCTTAATGTGAGTCACTGACCATCTAGAAACAACATAAATGAACTTGGATACTCAAACATTAACCCCAGTGTTGAGCAATGACCATTTCGCCTGACATAAACTAGCCCAAGGGACCAAATAATCTTAGGCCAGTCCAGGCCAAGCCAGGACAGGCTAGTTAGGCCAAGTCATGTTTCAGTGTATGCCCTATTTTGCATTAATTTGGGCAATATACAGAACCCAATAAAAAATTAAAGACAAATATAGAGTGTTTTCTACTGGGTAATTACACCCGAGGCGTAATTCACTGTAGGCGATCTGGAAATTTGTAGAGGAGACTGTATTTACCAATAACCACAATTTAGATTGAATACTCGGAATACGTTCACACATAAAACTCTCCTCTGGTTAATAAGCAGAAAAAACAGGGTTTTTTTGGGGAGGGTTTCAATCAAGGGCAGTAACTCTTGACACTGCCATATATAATTTGGATTCCAGTGTGGCAGCACTATAAAGTCGAGCATTGAGCTCACTCCTACAAGAATGACTGAAAGATTGTTAAGCGATGTTAAACCCCTATATACATACATATATACCTACATTATATACCTACATATATATACATACATATATACCTACATTATCAAACGGAAAATCAACTTTTCCCTTCTGTTTTTTCTATCCGTAAGGGCAATAACTCCTGCAGTGAGGATCAGATAAGGCTGAATATCAACAAGACCTGCTTTTTCTTACAACACTACAATGTGGAAAATATGTCTAATAAACTAAAGGCAATAACCCCATGACTCTGATAACATTTCTGTCTAGCTGAAGGTCATAAATCCACCATTGTTGGGTTGTGAGATGCAACAGAGGAAATAAAATAAATCAAAGGAGAACATGGAACTATCTATAAATGAAGAAAAAATTACAATAGTTTAGCACCGACCCATGGTATTTTTATTTATTTTTAAATATTCATTGTTTTTTAGTTAAAAAAATAGTCAAAGTTGTAACATCCACAAACTAGGGGAAACAATGGGTATATTTCGTTTTTTCCCTTCAAGATGGATTAAAACACTACATATTTACCAAACATATTATTTATTATAACATTAGGTAGCTTATAATGCCAGAGTGTCTTTTAGGGATGTACGACTATAGCAATCTGTAACGAACTTGTAACAGTAATTAACACACCTTTTTGTATCATACTGCCAATTCTTGATTGCTTTAATGCAAATCTGAAATTAAGCAAACATTGATGCGAGGTGCACTCACATATGTTTTTACTACAATATCTATTAAATAGCCCCAAATGCGTTCATCACATAGCCAAGGTAACATTCAACACTAAAAAATACCAGAAAATAATTGCCTAAATCTTTTTATTTTTTTATCAACAGCTCGCCAAATATTCCATATTGTTTTGGCTTCACTATGACTGACAGAGAAACTATAAAAGACAAAATTTCTCTAGCCAGCTACAAAGTCAGTGACACCTTCCAACACTTCAGATGTTATGTAACAACAGGGTCAGGGTTTAAGGGATACCTCAGTGCTTCTGTGGCCGAGATAGTAAATATGTTGGTTTAAAACTTCCTAGCCTCTAACTGCTGCTGGTTCGAATCCTACTGGGAGCTCGACTTGTCAAGTGAGAAAGTGTCGATTCTTACAGACGGTGGAAGGTATACAGTACTGGTTCTACCCATGAACAATGGGGTCATCTGCCTCTACCACTAAAATTGATGTAAAACAATATTTTACCAATCAAACAAACAATAACCTAATATCTGCAACCTCACTCATTTCAAACAGTCTATTAAATAATTTTAGAATTATTCTATTTTTAGAATATTGTGATTCTTGGTTTCAAGAAACTCATTACTCAATGAGTGATACAAACATTCTTAACACTCAAAGCAATTAAAATGCTCCTTCAGTGGTGAGAACACACTTGAGTCGCACGATAATAGCATGATGTGATGTCATAATACCAAGGTGTGATGTCATAATACCCAGAAAGTGATGTCATGATAGAAGCAACCAATTGAAAATATGAATGAAGCATTTTGATTGGTTCAGTGATAAAAACTGGACCAATGAAACCAGTTAATTTAAAGCTCATTACATTCTCAGAACACTCTGATGTTTTAGTGGACATTGAATAATGAGGTTCTTGGAACCCGGAAACACAAAATGCTAACAATAAAATAATTCTAAAATGATTTAATAGACTGTTTTCAATGGTGTAGTAAAATAATATACGTCTGCTGCCCAATAAGTACCCCTACCTCACCCCCTGCCTCTACCCCCAACGCTTCTCCTCCCCATCCCATGATTTTCACAAAGCCCAATTTTACAATTCTTACAGATACATAATTATACTCGTGTGTCTAATCTGCCAAATGTTTAACTACTCAAAACCAAAAAAGCCAAATAAAACCTTAACTGTAGTTCAACAGACCAGTGTAGTATTTGGAAAACAATCACATGGCACCCCTCTGCATGTGACAGTGTGTTTTGCACCCCTCTGCATGTGACAGTGTGTTTGTGAGATTGTCACATGGCACCCCTCTGCATGTGACAGTGAGTTTGTGAGATTGTCACATGGCACCCCTCTGCATGTGACAGTGTGTTTGTGAGATTGTCACATGGCACCCCTCTGCATGTGACAGTGTGTTTGTGAGACTGCAATGGTTGTATTCAGTGTGTTTGTGAGACTGCAATGGTTGTATTCAGTGTGTTTGTCAGACTGCAATGGTTGTATTCAGTGTGTTTGTGAGACTGCAATGGTGTGTTTGTGAGACTGCAATGGTTGTATTCAGTGTGTTTGTGAGACTGCAATGGTGTGTTTGTGAGACTGCAATGGTTGTATTCAGTGTGTTTGTGAGACTGCAATGGTGTGTTTGTGAGACTGCAATGGTTGTATTCAGTGTGTTTGTTAGACTGCAATGGTCGTATTCAGTGTGTTTGTGAGACTGCAATGGATGTATTCAGTGTGTCTGTGAGACTGCAATGGTTGTATTCAGTGTGTCTGTGAGACTGCAATGGTTGTATTCAGTGTGTTTGTGAGACTGCAATGGTTGTATTTAGTGTGTTTGTGAGACTGCAATGGTTGTATTCAGTGTGTTTGTGAGACTGCAATGGATGTATTCAGTGTGTCTGTGAGACTGCAATGGTTGTATTCAGTGTGTCTGTGAGACTGCAATGGTTGTATTCAGTGTGTTTGTGAGACTGCAATGGTTGTATTCAGTGTGTTTGTGAGACTGCAATGGTTGTATTCAGTGTGTTTGTGAGACTGCAATGGTTGTATTCAGTGTGTTTGTGAGACCGCAATGGTTGTATTCAGTGTGTTTGTGAGACCGCAATGGTTGTATTCAGTGTGTTTTTGAGACCGCAATGGTTGTATTCAGTGTGTTTGTGAGACTGCAATGGTTGTATTCAGTGTGTTTGTGAGACTGCAATGGTTGTATTCAGGGTGTTTGTGAGACTGCAATGGTTGTATTCATGTCGAATAAACTAATCAACGGATAATGCCTAGCATACTTCAATCAGGCACCTGCAATCATTTTCTCGCTGTAACAGAACAAAAAATGCAAATCAACAGTTTTATGTGTACAATATAAATTCTTCTGACGACTGCATAAAACCATTTGGCAACGCTTCTGTAGAGTTTTCCTTTTGGGGGTCACAACTCATTATCAGTCATACCAATGCAGTTTATTTTTATGTCTGCATAATACCAACTCCACTCATAACATGTAGAGAACGTGATCATTCTGAATGAAAATCTCGGTACTTTGTACGAAGTATGAATTTGTTTGAATGGTGTTTTACCTCATTTTTAGCACAGTGAAGTAAGTATGGAGTTTAAGGTCACTTTTGATAACATTTCATTCACATCGGTGTCTACTTGTAGCAGTGTGCTCAAGGCTCAATTTTATAGGGCTGCCACACTGAAATACCATGCTGTAGACACATGGTGTGATACCCCACCCAGTCACATTACACTGACACAAGCTGACCAGTCCTACAACTTAAGAGATAACCATGCTAAGATTTTCAATCTGGGACAGTATGTGAGTGGTTTTACGATCTGAAATTTTCTTTTAGGGCGATGTGGTAGCGGAGACGATCTGAAATTTTCTTTAACGCGACGCGATAGCAGAGCCGTAAAACGTAATTACAGACCGTAAAACCAACCACATACTGTCCCAGATTGAAAATCTTAGCATGGTTATCTCGATTCTAATGCTTTTCCATTCAAATACAAATATAAAATCAAATCATACATACACACTTGTTTTTATATGAAAACTCAAATTCACGGATGCCAGCAGTTTGTTGACGTCATCCGTCGTTTGTATCGACATGATATGACGTCACATATTTTTCAGACAATGAATTGGGGGTTTTACAGTCGCAAGGACACATCAATGAAACCCAATCGTGCCAGTGAGGCGCAAACAGAATCCCTGATTCAAATTCAGTTGTGCTATCTACTGGGCCACCGTGGACGTGTAAACAGAAGTATTTGGGCATGAAATAGAAATATGTTTTGTAATATCAGCCAGTGATTTGCTGTATCTGAGACAATTAAAGGGACACATGGCAATCTTGATTTTTTAAAAAATGACGGTGTCCCGTTAGTTTTCCAACATAACGTGCATTTGTTCAGTCATTAATATTAATTATAAGGATAGTCTAAAGCAAATTGTTTTTGCATATTATTAGTTGTTGATAATATTGCACCAATAATATATTTAAAACTTATGGTAGAATACGACAAAAAATGAAAGCTCAAAATTTTATTTTAATTATATGCAAGCAAATTTAAAGTCAAAATGATTCTGGATAAATAAATCCAAACACTAAATTTAATGCTTGATGATCATTTCAAGATTGCCATGTGTGCCTTTAACATCGTTATTATTTCAACACTAGTACCAGGACGAGACATCTGAGATCATCCATGTTATCTGATTATACCACCCCTGTTTGTTATTACTGACAGTCTGTGGCAATATTTTCACCCCTGTTTGTTATTAAAGACAGTCTGTGGCAATACTTTCACCCCTGTTTGTTATTAATGACAGTCTGTGGCAATACTTCCACTCCTGTTTGTTATTAATTAATGACAGTCTGTGGCAATACTTCCGCCACTGTTTGTTATCTATGACAGTCAGTGGCAATACTTCCACCCCTGTTTGTTATTAATGACAGTCTGTGTCATTACTTCCGCCCCTGTTTGTTATTACTGACAGTCTGTGTCATTACTTCCGCCCCTGTTTGTTATTAATGACAGTCTGTGTCATTACTTCCGCCACTGTTTGTTATTACTGACAGTCTGTGTCATTACTTCCGCCACTGTTTGTTATTAATGGCAGGGTGTGGCAATACTTCCGCCACTGTTTGTTATTACTGACAGTCTGTGTCAATACTTCCGCCACTGGTTGTTATTACTGACAGTCTGTGTCATTACTTCCTCCAATGTTTGTTATTAATGGCAGGCTGTGGCAATACTTCCGCCACTGTTTGTTATTACTGACAGTCTGTGTCAATACTTCCGCCACTGTTTGTTATTAATGACAGTCTGTGTCATTACTTCCGCCCCTGTTTGTTATTACTGACAGTCTGTGTCATTACTTCCGCCACTGTTTGTTATTACTGACAGTCTGTGTCATTACTTCCGCCACTGTTTGTTATTAATGGCAGGCTGTGGCAATACTTCCGCCACTGTTTGTTATAACTGACAGTCTGTGTCAATACTTCCGCCACTGTTTGTTATTAGTGACAGTCAGTGGCAATACTTCCCCCAACATGAAATGCTCGTTATTCAAGATGTCTTTCCATCATATTCTTCTTGAGGTCAGTCATCAGGGACCGTCATTTAGAGCACGCAACTTTGTACATATTCTTTTGTTCGACTTAATTAGAGATTCTGTATGCGTCTCCACTGATTCAGAGGAATTAAGATATTCTGGATACGCGTGTCTAATGCTATTGGATTAGCGGAGGCTCGTTTTATGAAAGTCTGGAATAAATGTAATTATGGAAAGACTTACAGCCCGTATAAGGCTTGTATCGGGATATCCACCAAAACAACAAAGCTGTCATTTGTGGAAATAGCCAATATATGTCACTATTAAACATTTTACTGTCAAGATTAAGACGATTTGTAGTAAGTATTATAATACATATATTAAAAAAATATATATATACTCAGTTGCAAAAGAAAGTAGACACTGAGTTTTGTTTAGATTTAATTGTATAAAAAAAAAATAGAATTAAATTGACAAATTCCAAAATAAATATGCCATGTTTGGTACCAACATTTTTATTATTCCATTGCCAATATCATGCTGTCATTTGTTTTTCAATAGGTCAAATCATTAAGGGACTGTCGCTTGATAAAGAGGATAGGGTGTAAAGTAAAATGTTCAAAGCGTCCAGTTTCTTTTGCAACTGAGTATAGATTTACATGCTTAGCTATATCTGGAATGGACCATGCTGAATATTGTGGTTTGGCATGCATCCGTTTAAAAGTTGATAGATACAATTTAATAACAGAATAATAACAAATTATTTATTACCAAATTAGCTTTGCTTAAATGGAAATAAAAATATTTTGCTTCATCAAACAAATAATAAATAAAGGAACGTACCAGATATAAATATGTAACTGCCATCAGCAAAGACATTTAAATGTTTCATACAATAAACTATCACAAGAGCTGTTGGAGAACAGCACAGCTTGACTATTCGAATTTTCAGAGAGCAAGAAATTATACACCCGGCATACCATCAGAATAAAAAACGGTGAAAACAAAGGGGCGAGCTGGATGTGTAAAGAAGGAAAACATTGAAATTTTCATTAAATCAAGGGCCACAATTTGTCTGTGATGACGTAATTTCATAATAACCCCTTTAAAGGATATACATAACGCACATTTTAAGTTGAAAATTTGAAGAAGAAAATATGTTAAAAGTATTTAAGTGCATTTGACTTTTTGCCCCTTTTGACCTTGACCTTTCATCCAATGAAAGAAGATTTTTAAGTCTTTTTCCTACATACTTCTATGTAAAATTACGACATGTTTCATCAGTTCAGAGGCCATAATTTTGTCAAAATGAATGGAAGAGTTATGGGGATTGTTGGATAAGGTACAGAATTTGATGTGAAAAGTTTGACATTGTAATGCAGTAACTTGAATAGTTTTGCTTTAAGGTCAAGCTGGGACTAAAGACATGACAATCAACGGGCCATAATTTTGTCAAAATGTAAGGAAGAGTTATGGGGATTGTTGGATAAGGTGCAAAATTTGATGGGAAACATTGGTATAAAGGTTTAATACAATAGCTTGAGAAGTTATAAATCTATTGCACAAAAACTTTAAGGTGAAGCTGGGGACGGCATGCAACGCATTAACGCCGCCGACGATGTCGAGGTGAGTAGGATAGCTCTCACTATTCTTTGAATAGTCGAGTTAAAAATGAAGTCACTTGAAAAGGTCCAGGACTGAATGTCTAAGATTCCTCATCAACTGGAGAGTATACCAGTATCATGAAGCTTCGCTGATAATTATGTGGACCACCTTTTAGAACACTACATATACAAACAAGAGGCCCAAGAGGGCCTGTGGTTGCTCTATTGGCTAATATGGCTCTTATAACATCAATGAAGGGAGTGATCTATTCGCTAATATGTCTCTTCTAAAATCAATGAAGCGAGTGATCTATTGGCTAATATGGCTCTTCTAACATCAATGAAGCGAGTGATCTATTGGCTAATATGGCTCTTCTAACATCAATGAAGCGAGTGATCTATTGGCTAATATGGCTCTTCTTAAACATCAATGAAGCGAGTGACTATCGTCTTAAAAGAGGCAAAATATACAATTTTTAACTAAATCAAGAACCATAACTCTGCCATTACTCGTCAGATCTGGCTGGTTTTCGAAGTTGGCCAGTAGAGATAATAAAAATTACAAAAAAAAAAAAGACAAAAAAAATAAATTAAAAATTAAAAAATTTAAGAAAAAGAAGAAAAGAAATATAAAAATAATAAAAGGAAAAAAAGTCAAAAAATCTGGTAAAGTTTGGTAAAGATCAGATGAAAAATGAAGTCCCTATTGCCTTAACAAGGCAAAATATAGCATATTTAACGAAATCAATGGCCATAACTCCGCTGTTACTTGTCTGATTTGGCTGGTTTTCGAACTTGTCCGAGCTTTTATTGACATTAACAATCTGATAAAATTTGGTAAAGATCGGATGAAAAATGAAGGCCCTATCATCTTAAAGAGGCAAAATATAGAATTTTTAACTAAATCAAGGGCCATAACTCCTCTGTAACTGGTATGATCTGGCTGGTTTTTGAACTTGTCCGAGCTTTCATCGACATTAACAATATGTTAAAGTTTGGTAAAGATCAGACGAAAAATGAAGGCTGTATCGTCTTAACGAGACAAAATATAGCATATTTAACTAAATCAAGGGCCATAACTCCGCTGTTACTAGTCCTATCTGCTTGACTTTCGATCTTTTCCGAGCTTTTATTGATACTAACAATCTGGTAAAGTTTGGTAAAGATCGGATGAAAAATGGAGGCCCTATTGTCTTAACGAGGCAAAATATAGCATTTTTAACTAAATCAAGGGCCATAACTCCGCTGTTACTGGTCCGATTTGGCTGGTTTTCAAACTTGTCCGAGCTTTCATTGACATTAACAGTCTGGTTAAGTTTGGTAAAGATCAGATGAAAAATGAAGGCCCTATTGTCTTAACGAGGCAAAATATAGCATTTTTATTTAAATCAAGGGCCATAACTCCGTTTTTACTGGTCCGATCTGGCTAGTTTTCGAACTTGTCCAAGCTTTCATTGATAGTAACAATCTGGTAAAGTTTGGTAAAGATGAGGTGAAAGATGAAGGCCCTATCGTCTTAACGAGGCAAAATTTAGCATTTTTAACTAAATCAAAGGCCATAACTCTGCCGATACTGGTCCAATATGGCTGATTTTCGAACTTGTCCGAGCTTTCATTGATATTAACAACCTGTTAAAGTTTGGAAAATATTGGTTAAAATCTTCCTCAGAGCATAAAGATACCAATTTATAAGATTATATAAATTTTGAAACGGATACATATGTCATATTAATATTCATATACCTGTATATGTAGGATTTTAAAAGAATCACACATAAATACTTTTAAGTTTTACAGTAAATATCTAGGATAAAGACCTCGTCTATCACCTACCAAAAAAAGTCAGTCTACTTAGATGATGCTTTAGCAAAACTATAAGTTGTTTTATCGAAAAGAATTTATAAAGCTTATTACTTGGATATACATTTAATCTGTCAGGATTTTGTTATTTTATTTACAGTGTTATATTGTGTCCGGTCATATTAGGTGTATTATCTTATTTTCTATACATGTATATAAAAAATGAATATGCTGGATATTCATAGTCTCTTGTAATTTAATTGTTGAATCCTGGTATTTGTGCATTTTAAATGTGTTAAACCACAAACCTAATGATTTTATTCACAGATTAGTGTTTTTATGCCTATGTGTTTTAACACAGACCTAATAACAATTAATATGTCGGTGGTTTTAATGACGAGATTTAAAGAAATACTTATACAACTGCAATATACAAGTGACCGAAAATGTAACACAGTGGCTGCATATGTAACACTACCACATTAAAAACAGTCAATTTTAAAAACACTATAAAAAGCAAGTGAAATGTCAATTTCCTGTTTATCATATACAGAACTCGAATTACATAAGACGCTGCGGGCGATTTGGACTAATTGATTGGTGGACTGTGGTGTACACACCAATTAGTTGCAATCAGCAGACCAAACGCAGTCGCGTACTGGGTACACGTGTTGGTAATGTTGTTAATAATTGGGTACTAATAAAATGTATGACTTTTTTTTTGTTGAAAAAGCCGGCAATTTTAACAGAAACGCCGGTAAGCCGGTAATCTAAACAAAAAGCCGGTAATTACCGGCGCAAATCCTGAGAAATGGCAGGCCTGACGTTGTGACAAAGGTTTGTGGTACAAAATGCAGCTATTTATTTCACAATAACTGTAACATACAAAGAAGCAATGGCAGCATCAGCTGATTTTTTTTATGGAAACTGTACCAGTCAACCACATAGAATGTACACTTCAGATATTTTGGCATATATCGTCCCACTGATTGGTGCAAAAAGGTACCAAGTGACATTTTCATAGTTTTGAGAAAAACGTAATTGATGTTTTAGATTGTTGCGAAAAATCACATACTGCTATTTAAATGGTGCAACTTTGCACAACTGGGAAAAATACTATTAAGAATATGATAGTAAATGTTTATTTCACTAATATGTTTTTTACCATTTTTGTACTTGGTTCCTTTTTGCATGAAAACATTTCGGCATTGTCAGATGGTACCTTTTTGCTCCAATGGGATGATATTATAGTTGTCTTGGTAAAACTGTACATTTTAAGTGAAAAATCATCAGCTTAATTTTAAAATATTACTTTTACCCTTGCCCAAAGATCTAATAACCAAAAACACCATTAAAATGATAAATGCACAAAGGTACTAGTGTATGCAATAAGGTACCAAATGATGGTATATGTCAGTTGGCACCTTTTTGCACAAAATAAATAATATATAATGTACTGTTTTATTAAATGCAAAAAGGTAATAATGACACACTTGGTACCTTTTTGCACCAAGGAAATGACAGAAGTGTGAATGGCCTTCTTATTACATATATGTCATAAAATCCTTATTGAAGGAATATAGCTTAGATCTTTATCCAGTATGAAGATTACATGAAATTATAATGAAATATGTCAAAAAGTCTTTTTTGGCCAAAATGTCGGATGGTACCTTTTTGCACCAATGGGACGAATTATCATAACCATATTGTAAAACATCGCAACATATATGTTATGAAATATCTGTGCATATATCATGAAATATCTGGGCATATATCATGAAACATCTGGGCATATATCATGAAATATCTGGGCATATATCATGAAACATCTGGGCATATATCATGAAATATCTGGGCATATATCATGAAACATCTGGGCATCTGGGCATATATCATGAAATATCTGGGCATATATCATGAAATATCTGGGCATATATCATGAAACATCTGGGCATATATCATGAAATATCTGGGCATATATCATGAAACATCTGGGCATATATCATGAAATATCTGAGCATATATCATGAAATATCTGGGCATATATCATGAAACATCTGGGCATATATCATGAAATATCTGGGCATATATCATGAAATATCTGGGCATATATCATGAAACATCTGGGCATATATCATGAAATATCTGGGCATATATCATGAAATAATAATAATCTGGGCATATATCATGAAACATCTGGGCATATATCATGAAATATCTGGGCATATATCATGAAACATCTGGGCATATATCATGAAATATCTGGGCATATATCATGAAACATCTGGGCATATATCATGAAATATCTGAGCATATATCATGAAATATCTGGGCATATATCATGAAACATCTGGGCATATATCATGAAATATCTGGGCATATATCATGAAATATCTGGGCATATATCATGAAACATCTGGGCATATATCATGAAATATCTGGGCATATATCATGAAATAATAATAATCTGGGCATATATCATGAAACATCTGGGCATATATCATGAAATATCTGGGCATATATCATGAAACATCTGGGCATATATCATGAAATATCTGGGCATATATCATGAAACATCTGGGCATATATCATGAAATATCTGGGCATATATCATGAAACATCTGGTTAAGGATCAAGAAATATCTGGCCTTAGACACCTTGATTGTATTCCATGATGTATACTGAAACAACTTTTTTTTTCATATTCATCTTTTTCCAATATATAATAACTGTGTCTACACTTCAAAAGGAGGAAAAATTTTCAGTTAGATTTGTGACTTCCATGCTTTGTGGATCTGATCAGCTTCAAAATAAAACCATTGAAACACCCACGATGTGCTCAGGGAGGATGAACATTCCCAGTCATAACGGAGAACAATGCTTGTTAGCAGACACCCTCATGTATTGGTTTGTATTGGTTTGTTTGAACCAAAATGGTAATTTAGTATGGGGGTATTGTAATGTTCTCTTTCATTCCACTCCCACACATACAACCCTATAACTTCTACACTAAGATGAACCCTCCTGCGTTTTTGAATGGAGCGGAAGAATTTCATTGAAAATGCGGATCGAAAATGTTCTGGATTCAAAATGGCAAAAATTACAACCTCATATGTCTAAATTCAGCATATCAAATATACACGCCTGCAGCTAGAAAAACAGCTGACTTCTGTTGTTTCAAGGGTTTCAGTAGTGAAGTGTCAAAGGTACTGAATTGTTTTACTGAATTGTTTCCTTTAGATAAGAAAAGTAAATCCGTAAAAAAGACGATAGTTACAAAACTTTGGCCTAAAATTTTCTTTGCTTTAAAAGACAGTTTGTCAATATGCCATAGATGGTAAAAAGGCACGATGATGTCATCTTTCCAAGATGGCCGCTGCCATTTATGCTTCTTTGCAAATTTTCAATAGATCATATCTCCTTTATTTTTCATGGCATTTTGATAATTCTTTCAGCATTTTTCAAGTTTTTCAGAGCCCTTTAAAAACAGATGTGTTTGCAAATAGTGCATCAATTTAACCCCTTTAAGCCAGAGCAACATATAACTGATATTTTTTCCAGGTAAACAAAAGATAAAAATAAAAAGCTCACAAAGAGAAAAAGGTATGACCACACAACTGCTGATTTCTTGTTTCCTTTTAACCCTTTAACCCTTATGCCGGCCGGATCCGGCCTATACTGACTCGCCCTTATTCCGGCCGAATCCGGCCTCTACGCGCTCGCCCTTATGCCGGCCGTAACCGGCCTTGCATTAGACCATCCCAAACAAGCACCTGTTTTGCACATAGAACGGTGACGTAGTACGGTAAATTACCTCGTTTTGAACGCGGAAATAAATTTCACACAAATTGACGATCAAATCTTGGAAAAAATCAATTTTTTGATGATTTTACGGCGAAATGAAGTTGGGAAGAAATATTTGAACAGAAAACTTTCAGAACTTGGTGATTGAAGTTATTCGACGATCGAAATAATGGGATTCTCGGCAAATAAAGTGCAGGAAATGTTGATTGAAGTGACGATATTTTCCGATAGTAACTTTGTTCGGAAGAAAAGTCGCCAACTACGACAAAAGAAAGAAAATAAATCGGCTTGAAAATACCTATTTGAGTGTTATAAAAAGACTCATGACATTCAAGTTTGAAAACTATAGACACTCAAGTAAAAACCTTATGGGAAGAGACGTTCCTATGCTACTTTTGTTTTGAACTTTGTCTGCTAAGTTATGTTACCATATCTGTAGTAAAATGGATATGCAGATATACAAATATGAAGCCCAGAAAAATGAAACCTCCCCCAGATTCATAATGGGTTTACTACAAAGACGGTCGGAAGAGAAGGACATATCTGAATAGTTTCCTCATTTGTCACTTGCATTATAACTTGGCATATATGTTCCAGCCCATGAATGGTTCTGAAGAGAGGACAGTTTGGCCTTACTTGGTATGAAAATAATGTTTTGATATTTCCAACATATTTTAAAAAAGAATAACATTTTAAAACATAATATATCTTCGAAAAATGTCGCCCAATTGCCACGATTGCCCACCAACTTTTTTTTTTTTAAAACTACATAAAATTTGATTTAAAAAAGACTGTAAATATAAATAATCTTGTTGTTATATATATGGAATATTTAAATATTTATAACACTAAAATAAAATTGTAAAGAATGGCACAATGATTACGGGATACTTTATTATAAGCCAACACTCAGCACATATAAGAAAATTTTATTTTGTTTATTTTCAACTTTTGGTATTTTTCCCCCAGAAACTCCTTCTTTGACAACAAGCTGGTACAAGAAGTCGCAGCAGTTGTGTTCACTTGGATACCAATGACGATGTGTGATGCCTCCATGACCCGTCTTCAAACTGTATCAACTTTTGGAGACAGTGTGACAGACCGGTTTGGTGACAGTCACTTCTTACCTGGCGTTGACGTTTCCTGTTCATTGGTGTATTTAAAAAGTGTTTTTTGCAAAAGAAAACTAAACAAAGTGACTCAGAATGTCTAACAAAAAATAATTCAATACTAAATTCAAATGGAATAAGAAAAGTATGACCTGAAGTTGGAAAGCTCTTGTCATTTTCTTGGATTGAAGGTGTTTGTCAGGTGGGTGTCTTATTGCCCATGTGTATTGAATAATAATGGGGAAAAGCATTTGTAAATGTACATCAGTGTTAGGGTTAGTATTATACACATGAATTTATATGGAATTATGAGTGAATCTGTATATAACAGACAAACAATAAAAAAAACATTTATAAATTTAGTGGAAATATTATACTATTTTACTAAAATTAGTGATAAAAACTGGATTTGTGTTGGACTTAATTGGAATAAAAGAACAATACAACACCTGTATGTAGGTTTTTTATTTACCCACATTTCACAATTTGTTTTATTAAAATATTCCTATTTTTGCATGAGTTATGGCATGTTTACTAACATCACCTTGTTGCCTTATCTGTAATTTTGCCTCAGCAGCAGATTAATGTAAGGAAATGGACACAGTGTGATCACTGATAAGATAAGGAGATTGATCTTCTGTAAGCACTGGTTATCTAAGGGGTAAAGGGTTAACTAAGATAAAGTACTGAAATGTCAGATACTGACAATTTTCAAAACATAAAGTTACCATCATTCTGCTTCTTAGAATAGCATAAATAACCTATTTATCAATGTCTTTCACTGCCTATGTTTCCCACACGAAGGAAATACATGCTGAAGATACCAAATTGTCCCAGAAAAGACCGATTACAAAACGATATTTCAAGATTGCATGCCGATGCCACAAAACATACCAAATGCATATTCATTCATCCGATTACCCATGACAGCTTTACTTAAAATTCATCAGTGTTCAACAAAAACGTATCAATTACCATATCTGCATTAACGATTTAGCAAGATCTTCTCTTCAATATGCTTCCGTTTAAAATTCAACTATGCCCAAGGGATACAATATAGACGTTTGACAGGGGGAAAACTCATCCGAGATTGACAGAGTTGGAAATGTTGATGGATTATAGATGTAAAAGATTTGAATTAGAAATATCAAGAACTGCTTTTCACTGTTCACATGATAGCTGACAGATGAAATGTGACAATGGTTCCCTGTAACTGACAGCTACATGTGACAATGATCCACTGTAACTGACGGCTATATGTGACAATGATGCCCTGTAACTGACAGCTACATCTGACAATGATGCCCTGTAACTGACAGCTACATGTGACAATGGTCCACTGTAACTGACAGCTACATGTGACAATGGTCCACTGTAATTGAAGGCTACATGTGACAATGACACCCTGCAACTGACAGCTACATCTGACAATGATCCACTGTAACTGACAGCTACATGTGACAATGGTCCACTGTAATTGAAGGCTACATGTGACAATGACACCCTGCAACTGACAGCTACATCTGACAATGATGCCCTGTAACTGACAGTTACATGTGACAATGATCCCCGGTAACTGACAGCAACATGTGACAATGATCCCCTGTAATTGACAGCTACATGTGACATTGACACCCTGTAACTGACAGATACATCTGACAATGATCCCCTGTAACTGACAGCTACATGTGACAATGATCCACTGTAATTGACAGCTACATGTGACAATGGTCCCCTGTAATTGACAGCTACATGTGACATTGATCCTCTGTAACTGACAGCTACATGTGACAATGGTCCCCTGTAATTGACAGCTACATGTGACAATGGTCCCCTGTAACTGACAGCTACATGTGACAATGGTCCCCTGTAATTGACAGCTACAGGTGACATTGATCCCCTGTAACTGACAGCTACACGTGACAATGGTCCCCTGTAATTGACAGCTACATGTGACATTGACACCCTGTAACTGACAGCTACATGTGACAATGGTCCCCTGTAATTGACAGCTACATGTGACATTGATCCCCTGTAACTGACAGCTACACGTGACAATGGTCCCCTGTAATTGACAGCTACATGTGACAATGATCCACTGTAACTGACAGCTACATGTGACAATGGTCCCCTGTAATTGACAGCTACATGTGACATTGATCCCCTGTAACTGACAGCTACACGTGACAATGGTCCCCTGTAATTGACAGCTACATGTGACATTGACACCCTGTAACTGACAGCTACATGTGACAATGATCCCCTGTAACTGACAGCTACATGTGACAATGATCCCCTGTAACTGACAGCTACATGTGACTATGGTCCCCTGTAACTGACAGCTTCATGTGACAATGACGCCCTTTAATGTGACAATGATCCCCTGTCACTGACAGCTACATGTGACAATGATCCACAGTAACTGACAGCTACATGTGACAGTGATCCCCTGTTATTGACAGCTGGGTGTATTATAGAGGGTGCAGCTAGTCAAAGATAAAGAGAAAACAAAGGATTAACTGAATTGAAATTGTTCAGTTTGCAGGTATACTATCATAATGGTTCTGTTAATGGTCTGGGATGCATAAGTAGAACCTTCTCACCATTTCTGACAATTAAACGAAACATTTACAACTCCAATTTGAACAATTTTTATATAAAGGTTAACTCATTTATAATTCTTTTGAATTATATTGGTCAATTTTGAACCCCTCAAGTCTGAACAGGTCTTAAATCTGAAAGAACTCATATATGTTATACCTAAAGTTTCAACACACTGAATCTGGTGTAATACTTCTAAATCTCTATTTTATTTTTTGCTTGAACTGAACAGACTATTAAAGAGTTTATTCAACTTTGAATGTTAGTGGCAAGTTAAATCCATCTTATGTCAGAAACTGTTCTCAACTGTGATTCAGTCTAACTAGACGGGTGTTCCGCGGCACGTGCATCAGCGCTTTTTCAGTATAACAAGGTTTTTTGGACCCTGATAAATGACCTTGACAAACTAGCCTAAGTTTTTTGTGAGGAAATAATGAATATTTAACTCATATAATGACCTTCAGTGTGACCTTGACCTAAATATATTTGGAATGGTCATTTCGAGGTTGTCATGATGAGTATATATTGAAAGTTTGATGAAAAAATATCAAGAAGTAAAATAGTTATAGCCAATGTTAAGTTTTCATGAAGAAAAAAAGAGAGTATTTAACCCATATAATGACCTTCAGTGTGACCTTAACCTTTATATTTTAGTATGGTCATGTCGATGTTGTCATGATGAGTATCTATTGAACAATTGATGAAGAAATATCAAGAAATGAGTAAGTTATAGCCAATCTTAAAGTTTTTGTGAAGAAAAAAATGAGTATCCCACCTATATAATGACCTTCAGTGTGACCTTGACCTTTATATTTAGTATGGTCATGTCGATGTTGTCAAGATGAGTATATATTGAAAGTTTGATGAAGAAATATCAAGAAATGAGAAAGTTATAGCCAACGTTAAGTTTTTGTGAAGACAAAAATGAGTATTTAACCCATATAATGACCTTCAGTGTGACCTTGACCTTTATATTTTAGTATGGTCATGTTGATGTTGTCAGTATGAGTATATACTGAAAGTTTGATGAAGAAATATCAAGAAATGAGAGTTATAGCCAACCTAAAGTTTTCGTGAAGAAAAAAAATAGTATTTAACCCATATAATGACCTTCAGTGTGATCTTGACCTTTATATTTTAGTATGGTCATGCTGATGTTGTCAGAAGGAGTATATACTGAAAGTTTGATGAAGAAATATCAAGAAATGAGAAAGTTATAGCCAACCTTAAGTTTTCGTGAAGAAAAAAAGGAGTATTTAACCCATATAATGACCTTCAGTGTGACCTTGACCTTCATATTTTAGTATGGTCATGTCGATGTTGTCATGATGAGCATATATTGAAAGTTTGATGAAGAAATATCAAGAAATGGGAAAGTTATAGCCAACGTTAAGTTTTAGTGAAGAAAAAAAACTAGTATTTAACCCATATAATGACCTTCAGTGTGACCTTGACTTTATAGTTTGGTATGGTCATGTCTATCTTGTCATGATGAGTATATATTGAATGTCTGAGGAAGAAATATCAAGAAATGAGAAAATTATAGCCAACGTTAAGTTTTCGTGAAGAAAAAAAAAGTATTTAACCTATATAATATCCTTCAGTGTGACCGTGACCTTTATATTTTAGTATGGTCATTTCTACACAGTCATGATGAGTATATATTGAAAGTTTGATGAAGAAATATAAAGAAATGAGAAAGTTATAGCCAAAGTTAAGTTTTCGTGACGGACAGACGGACTGACGGACAGACGACAAAGTGTCTTCGAAAAAGCTTCCACATTTGTTTTGTCTGGGCATTTATAATTACACATTTTAGAACTTCGATTTTTCATCAGAACACCATTCATTAAAAAAGAGCAAAGATGGCTCACTAATGGGATGTGAGACCAATGGCACAGAAGAAGCCTGGACCAATTTTAACAATTTGAAAGTGTCTTGAAAATAAGAGATCCAAAAGGGCCTGTTGATGCACTACTCGCTAACATGGCTCTTATAACAGGGATGTAGGGGTGGTCAGATATGGCTGGTTTTTAAACTTTTCTGAGCTTGCATTAATATCAGGAAATGGCTAAGTTTGGTAAAGATAAAGCTGTTGAGTGCTAATGCAGGAAAAAATAGCTTTTATCAATAAATCAAGGGTCAAAACTCTGTTGTTATAAATCGGATCTAGATGGTTTCAAACTTGTCTCAGCTTTCATTAAACTGTCGAATCTGGAAAAAAACAAATGGAAAATGAAGTTCGCTCAGCACTAGAAAGGCAACATATAGCATTTTTAAATAATTCAAGGGCCATAACTCTGCTGTTTCTTCTCCAAAATGTTTAGTTTTGGCCTGCTTCACAGCTTTTAATGACAGATTGTGTTCTGAATGAAATACGAAAGTGCTAGTGTTAAAACAGCAATATATAGCATTTTTAAAAGATCAAATGCCATAACTCTGGTATTACTCATCCGATCTAGCTGGTGTTCGAACTTATGCTAGTTTGTTAACAAGGCAGAGTATGTCATTTTCAATAAAACAAGGGCCATAACTCTGGTGTTACTAATCGGATCTAGCTGGTTTTCAACTTGTGCATGCTTTCATTGATATAAAGACCCTGAAATTTTTTTAAAGTTAAAATGTGAAATGGAAGTAATAGAGTGTTGACAACAGAAAGTTAACGGACAACTACGACAGTGGACAACGCACCATCCCATAAACATGTTGTGCCCTTGGCCAGTAGAGCTAAAATAGGATAGATAGCCAATTATAGATAAAGCACCATCCCATAAACGTGTTTGGCCCTTGACCAGTAGAGCTAAAATAGGATAGATAGCCAATTATAGATAAAGCACCATCCCATAAACATGTTTGGCCCTTGGCTAGTGGAGCTAAAATAGGATAGATAGCCAATTATAGATAAAGCACCATCCCATAAACTTGTTTGGCCCTTGGCCAGGGGAGCTTAACTAGGATAGATAGCCAATTATAGATAAAGCACCATCCCATAAATGTGTTCAGCCCTTGACCAGTGGAGCTAAAATAGGAAAGCCAATTATAAATAAAGCACCATCCCATAAACATATTTGGCCCTTGGCCAGTGGAGCTAAATAGGATAGATAGCCAATTATAGAGAAAGCACTATCCCATAAACTTTTTTGCCCTTGGCCAGTGGAGCTAAAATAGGATAGATAGCCAATTATAGATAAAGCACCATCCCATAAACTTGTTTGCCCTTGGCCAGTGGAGCTAAAATAGGATAGATAGCCAATTATAGATAAAGCACCATCCCATAAACTTGTTTGCCCTTGGCCAGTGGAGCTAAAATAGGATAGATAGCCAATTATAGATAAAGCACCATCCCATAAACTTGTTTGCCCTTGGCCAGTGGAGCTAAAATAGGATAGATAGCCAATTATAGATAAAGCACCATCCCATAAACTTGTTTGCCCTTGGCCAGTAGAGCTAAAATAGGATAGATAGCCAATTTTAGATAAAGCACCATCCCATAAACGTGTTTGGCCCTTGGCCAGTAGAGCTAAAATAGGATAGATAGCCAATTATAGATTACACCATGGAGACATGATCCGACAGACTCCTTTTATCCATGCAGGCATATATGGGCTCGGACCGTATTCATTTGGCTCATTGAACAAATAGGGAACAAGAGCTGTCACCAGATAAACAAATCACAGTGAAAACCAGTGATATGCATTTCTGTCATTAAAAGACCTAGGAATATAATGATAAACATTGGTCCATAATCATGATTTTTGTTATTCCCCAAAATAAAATCCTGTCAGATGTGTTGACATCTGCATGACCTTTGCAGCAGGGATACAATTCACAAGAAAAGCGGCCCAGCTGGATGTATTTTACCAGTTTTTATTAGAAATAACAGTTTTCCTCATTTCAATGCCAAAAACAATGTAATCCAGCCATGAATTGCCTTTTCATAACTTGCTCCAATTGTTGGGATTATTTTTTTCAAGAGCTACTTTCGAGGACTAGCTACGACTCCGGAAGCAAAACAATACTGGTCGGACACCATATATCAATTTTGCAATTATTTATTTTCCCATTATGACTGTCAGAGACCTGGTCTAAGTAAGAAATCAATTTGTTGCTTCACAAATAATAAAAGGAAAATAACTGACAGAATGACAAAATCTATTGGGATCATAATTAATATACAATTTTTAGTGTGTGTTTTATTGTGTGTTTTTTTCCTTTCTTCTATTTGTTCTTATTGCAGAATCTGACCTTTAACCTTTTAGAATAGGTTTTAATTTGCTCTTCTTTCAGCATAAAAATTTGAGTATGCTTTTAATATGTTTACATAACTGGCTCTGTTTTAATATTTATCAAACCTTGTTTTCCTGTGTAATAAAGGGTTTATTACAAAACTTGCCTTTTAGCCATATATGACAGTCGATTTGTTTGTGGTAGAGAGACCATCTCATTTTTCCTGGTTAGAACCAGTACTGTATACCTCCTGCCATCTGTAACAAGAAGCGAATCTTTCTGGGTAATAAAGGGTTTTATCAGGTAACTTGCCTTTTTAGCCTGTTGAACTCGTTTCATATTCTGTTGTTATTTGCAGAGTTTATTTGCAGACATGCATTGCAGTCTGTATCAGTTTTAAATTAGTTGGACATCTCATTAGTAACCACTATGCAAAATAAATTGTTAACTGAAACATTACCTGGTTAAAAATCCGTCATCTACTATTGCACAGTTGTAAATCATTTAATTGAAAATAACACCTTTCAGAATAATTGTTATACTCTAAGTAATAGATAGAGTCTGGTCTCAGCGAGTTGGCTTATTTAAACACCGAGATGGGAGTCTGTCTCAGCTCGTTGGTTATTTAAACACCTCGATGGGCGTAGCGAGTTGGCTTATTTAAACACCGAGATGGGCGTAGCCCATCGAGGTGTTTAAATAACCAACGAGCTGAGACAGACTCTATCTTTTTTGTAGCATGGTGTACTTAGTAACACTGTGACGTCATAGTGACCGTACTCTAAATTCCAATATCCGGTAGTTGTATAACGGCATAGCCACGCCCCTATAGTTACCCTAAATTAAACGATTTAATGCTCTGCATTCATCAAAGGAAATGTCACCGACCATGCTACAACTACCAGTTATCGGAAGTTAGAGTATGGCAGACAGCAGAAATGGACAGGCTACAAAACAAATTTGTAGCATGGTCGGTGACATTTCCTTTGATGAATGCAGAGCATTAAATCGTTTTATTTAGGGTAACTAAAGGGGCGTGGCTATACCGTACTACAACTACCGGATATTGGAATTTTGAATTTAGAGTACAGTCACTATGACATCACAGTGTTACTAAGTACACCAGGCTAGAAAAAAGTCTCTATCTATTACAGGGTATGGTCTCATCTCGATGTTTAAATAAACCAACTCGATGAGACCATACTCTACCTATTACTTAGACACCATTAAAACACAGCATGTCTTGGATCAAGCCATTTATTCATGTTAAACCCAGGAAGTAATCAAGAATGTAATGCAATACTTAGAAAATTGGATAAAATTAATTTCCTAATGACATCAACCTTCATAAACTATTAAACACTAAACCTTCTGTTTAAAGGGGTTGTTGCACTATTCTGGAACACTAAACCTTCTGTTTAAAGGGGTTGTTGCACTATTCTGGAACTAGTTTCATTTAAACGAGCTTTAAAAACCTTGGAAAAAGCTAAAAGAATTATCAAAATATCATTTACTGAAAGGAAAAAGAAACGCATAATGGGTATTTCTACTATATATTGTATGTTTATTATGCGACTGCTAATCGAATGGTACAGGGCGACATTAGGCATGTCCTTTCGGAAAGAAGGTTTAAACAGCACCGAACACACCAATGGTTACCTCCTTTAAAGTTTCATTATCGACAGAATGCGCATGGTTGCTCAAGCAGGTGAGCAAACTTAGGCTTTAAGCGATGCAATCTCTTAACATTAAACACAATACTGAAATGGCTGGGCTTTTTCAAGCGAAACTTCAACATTTATACTTTGATTAAAAGGTCTACTACATGACAGAGTTGTCCTTTCTGTAATTAGTTGTAGCCCCTTTTGTACAAAACACGTTGAGATATATCTGGAATATTACGTGAAATTAGGTGTATATAATAGGCAATTTTTATGTGTTTCTTTTGCAAGTTTCTTTTTCTTTGTCTGACATAATCGGGCAACTGTGCGTCGTGTCTTTGTTAGTAGACAAGAAAAGTTAAAAATAAGACGAACAACCCAATTAGTCGGTATATAAGGCAGAAATCGATGCGTAAAATATCACATTTTTATTTCAGAATATATGTGATAAAAAATTTGCCACTAATGGTGTCAGACCAGTCAGGAAGTACTTCCGGGTCGTAGGGTGCTATAGTTTATTTCAAAATAAGCATATTATTAGTGTGAATGAATGATGTGAAATGTTGAAAACTGAATCGGTGTTTTATTCCAGATATGGGACCGTTCACAGAATTAAAGTGTATTTAAGCGAACGAATGTTGTGGAACTTGTGACTGATCTCCAAAAATAGCAATTTTGCATTGTGTTCAATGGGCTGATTTTCACCGGTCTGACACCTAGATGGACAAAATGCCTTTTTCTTAGTAATGGCCAAATCCAGTTGATCTTGTTTCTGCGTGAGAATTTTCTTTTTTGAATTTTACAACAGAACATGTTTGCTTTTTGCAATTGAAATAGAATGTGTGTGTTTTAGGGTGGAATTTGGGGGTCCTAGTGATTTGGAGTGGCCCTAAAGCACTTTAAGTAGGCTCTCAAGTGTCTTTAAGTGGATTAGTGGCAAAAGGTAATAGATCTGTCACAATTCCTACAATAAATGGCACTTTTATAATTTTAAGGTACCGTATGAGGCTAAAATCTGAAATGTATCGATACTGACATTTTGACATGACACGACGCTAGGAGGAATCTTACTTTGTATCGAAAGCCTGAGAACCTGTAAATTGTGTATGCAATGATGGGTTTTATAATCTGAAACTGAAATATACAGAAATTTGTGGAATTCAGCTTTTGTTTTAGTTTTTTGCTAAACATTGTGAAAATCCTACCCATTTTTCTTCATTAATTCAGATGAAATCACTATGCAATGGCATACAATTGTAATTTAACACATTAATGTCATTTTTTGTTAGATATAACGGTATAATTCACTGAAATATATACTATTCTGGTGTGTGATTCAATTTGTCTTGCTGTTGCCCAAGACTTGAATGTATTAGTTGGCTTTAAAACTGCTACAGGCATATATGGGGTAGGCTTAGTTTCTGAGTCATTACTTCCAATTTTATCTTTTTTTCTGGCATTTTATTGCCAAACTGTATATTTTATTGGACATTGTGCATGTAAATGTGCTCCAAAGCAGCATTATGGTGCCTCAAAATTGTTGGAATTTAACAGAATGTCTGTTTCTCCATGAAAAATTAAGAAATTCCATGCATGAGTGATTTTGATATCTGCACCCAACATTATGTGTATATTTTAGTTTGGTATATAGAAGGGAATATTTGAAAACTTTACTTCATGTACCAAAAGGTTCATTTATTTTGGCATTTTTTCTAGTTTTTTATAACGAGTCTTACAATCCTTGATTTCTATTAGATGAATGGTTATTTAAATGCAGGAATTGAACTGAAAAGATAATAGGTTCTTGTAAAAGCATCTGATTTTCCAATCGGTCAACCTTATTGGTCAGTTAGATGTATTCGATAAATATTTTGGACCAATGTCGCGACTCATTTAGGTGTCAGACCAGTCAGGAAGTACTTCCGGGTCGAAGGGTGCTAAAAATACAAAGTTTCTAGTTTGCTTGTGTTTTTCCCAAGATTGTTTTTATTTCATTGTTAAATCTAACCTGATTTTAAAGTATTATGTCTGTTGTCATGAATAGGAAGTATTGTCAGGATTATTTCTTTGGCAATCTTGAACTATTTATCTAAAAATGATTACAGGGAAGGGACACAGGCAATCTTGAACTATTTATCTAAAAATGATTACAGGGAAGGGACACAGGCAATCTTGAACCGTTTATAAAGGGATAGGGACACAGGCAATCTTGAACTGTTTATAAAGGGATAGGGACACAGGCAATCTTGAACTATTTATCTAAAAATGATTACAGGGAAGGGACACAGGCAATCTTGAACCGTTTATAAAGGGATAGGGACACAGGCAATCTTGAACTGTTTATAAAGGGATAGGGACACAGGCAATCTTGAACTATTTATCTAAAAATGATTACAGGGAAGGGACACAGGCAATCTTGAACTATTTATCTAAAAATGATTACAGGGAAGGGACACAGGCAATCTTGAACTATTTATCTAAAAATGATTACAGGGAAGGGACACAGGCAATCTTGAACCGTTTATAAAGGGATAGGGACACAGGCAATCTTGAACTGTTTATAAAGGGATAGGGACACAGGCAATCTTGAACTATTTATCTAAAAATGATTACAGGGAAGGGACACAGGCAATCTTGAACCGTTTATAAAGGGATAGGGACACAGGCAATCTTGAACTGTTTATAAAGGGATAGGGACACAGGTAATCTTGAACTATTTATCTAAAAATGATTACAGGGAAGGGACACAGGCAATCTTGAACCGTTTATAAAGGGATAGGGACACAGGCAATCTTGAACTGTTTATAAAGGGATAGGACACAGGCAATCTTGAACCGTTTATCGAAAATGATTACAGGGATAGGGACACAGGCAATCTTGAACTGTTCATCGAACAATGGAATTAGCGGCTCGATTTATTTATCCAGAATTATTTTGATTTAATCGAGCTTACATTTAACTAAATAAAATGATAAGTTTCCTTGTTTTCATCTTATTCTACCGTAGGTTTAAATATATTATTGGTGCAATATAATCAACAAATAATATGAAAAAACAATTTGCTTTTAACTATTCTTATAATTAATATCAACGATTGAACAAATACAACCCCAGTGAAAGTCTCTGGAATTCCAGTTGAATACTAGTGGAATAACAACAATCACTGGAATTCCACTGGATTCCACTGGATTCCACTGGTGAACAGTGAAATACCAGTGGAACTTAAAAACAGTGATATTGGAATTCCACTGGAGTCCACTGGTAAACAATGAAATTGCAGTGGACACAAATTCTAGTGGAATTTATTATTTTATAAAACAAATGGATGTAAACATTTTTTTAAAACATTTAATAGTGTTTGACAAAATAGCTGAGGAAAAAACAACAACAACAAAAAAAAAATTGTTACAAACATTCCAGTGGAATTCCACTGTATCATAACTATACCACTGGAATTCCAGTGAAAATAAGGATGTCAAAAAATATTGGAACATTCACAATTGTGAGCGAAAAAGAGAAAGTCTGGTACAAATTTGATAAAAATATGACCACTACCTTGATATGTAGCAAGTTACGAAGATAAATTGATGGATTAGGAGTTTGGAAAGAAAAATGGATTATTTGACTACGTCACCTGAATGTGATTCTGACAAAGAGTGCTAATAAAACACAAACACTCTGTTTGAATTTTTGGCAGGAAAATGGCACCAACTGTAGATTGTCTAGATTGTAGATTAGTTCTATTGTACACTGAGCAATGAGTTTCTTGAAATCAAGAATCACAAAATTCTAAATATAAAATAATTCTAAACTGAGATAATAGACTGTTTAGAATACCACTGGAATTCTGGTGGAATACCAGTGGTATTCCAGTGGCATAACAATGGTATTCCCTTGGAAATTGGCATAACAATGGTATTCCACTGGAATAAACTTCAGTGAAATTCCAGTGGATAAAATTTTGGACATATTTCAGTGGAATTCCAGTGGATTTTAACATGTAGTGGATTTCCACTGGTTTTCCACTGAAATTCCACTAGTATAACAGTAAAATATGTCCAAAGTTTACTGCTGGAATCCACTGGTATTTGCCAGTGGAATTCCAGTGCTCATTTTCACTGGAGAAATTTTGTTGAAAAACTAACAGGATGCTTTAACAATAAATGTCAACAATTTGTAAAACTTCACAACATTCACAAACTGGCATTCTTCTCGGTGTCGATGATGACATGATTTCACTGCCATGGAATTTGATGATGTATGGTGCAAGCGGAGAACAAATGAAGTATTAAACATTTACTTGAGATGTGCAAATCTGATAACAAAATCTGTGCATGACGCTCATTAATTTTGTTTACCAAATTTGCACTTCCCTCAGGAAATAAACCGATATTTTAAAAGGGAAATTCATTGTAATTCTTTATTTATTTAAAGGACTTCAGATACCATCATAATATAGCATGTGTAGTTGTGTCTGCTAAACAGGGAACTCTACTTTACTAATCAGGTCCTATAGAGAATATATTAGGTGATAATACCAATGTTCCCAGCTACAATTTCATCCTCTACTCTCCATACTCATCTTATGGTTGCACTTAAAGAACCATAGGAATCTATTTGATAATAAGAGTAGGGCACCGTTCCCGGATTCCTATGCTTCCTTCCCCTCTCTCTGGGGCAGCTCTAAATAACCTATACTGTGTTGATGAGCCGTTAAACAACATTCAATTCAATTCAATTCATCTTATGGTTGTCAAGAATATGACACAGACATCACGTGTTAACAAGCTGGGTGCCCATATAGGGCAGTGGGTACAGACATCACATGTTACCAAGTTGGGTGTCCATATAGGGCAGTGGGTACAGAAATCACGTGTTACCAAGTTGGGTGTCCATATAGGGCAGTGGGTACAGACATCACGTGTTACCAAGTTGGGTGTCCACATAGGGCAGTGGTGGATACAGACATCACGTGTTACCAAGTTGGGTGTCCATATAGGGCAGTGGGTACAGACATCACGTGTCAAGTTGGGTGTCCATATAGGGCAGTGGGTACAGACATCACATGTTACCAAGTTGGGTGTCCATATAGGGCAGTGGGTACAGACATCACGTGTTACCAAGTTGGGTGTCCATATAGGGCAGTGGGTACAGACATCACGTGTTACCAAGTTGGGTGTCCATATAGGGCAGTGGGTACAGACATCACGTGTTACCAAGTTGGGTGTCCATATAGGGCAGTGGGTACAGACATCACGTGTTACCAAGTTGGGTGTCCATATAGGGCAGTGGGTACAGACATCACGTGTTACCAAGTTGGGTGTCCACATAGGGCAGTGGATACAGACATCACATGTTACCAAGTTGGGTGTCCATATAGGGCAGTGGGTACAGACATCACGTGTTACCAAATTGGGTGTCCATATAGGACAGTTGGTACAGACATCACGTGTTACCAAGTTGGGTGTCCATATAGGGCAGTGGGTACAGACATCACGTGTTACCAAGTTGGGTGTCCATATATGGCAGTGGGTACAGTCATCACGTGTTACCAAGTTGGGTGTCCACATAGGGCAGTGGATACAGACATCACATGTTACCAAGTTGGGTGTCCATATAGGGCAGTGGGTACAGACATCACGTGTTACCAAGTTGGGTGTCCATATAGGGCAGTGGGTACAGACATCACGTGTTACCAAGTTGGGTGTCCATATAGGGCAGTGGGTACAGACATCACGTGTTACCAAGTTGGGTGTCCATATAGGGCAGTGGGTACAGACATCACGTGTTACCAAGTTGGGTGTCCATATAGGGCAGTGGGTAAAGACATCACGTGTTACCAAGTTGGGTGTCCACATAGGGCAGTGGGTACAGACATCACGTGTTACCAAGTTGGGTGTCCATATAGGGCAGTGGGTACAGACATCACGTGTCAAGTTGGGTGTCCATATAGGACAGTGGGTACAGACATTACGTGTTACCAAGTTGGGTGTCCATATAGGGCAGTGGGTACAGACATCACGTGTTACCAAGTTGGGTGTCCATATAGGGCAGTGGGTACAGACATCACGTGTTACCAAGTTGGGTGTCCATATAGGGCAGTTGGTACAGACATCACGTGTTACCAAGTTGGGTGTCCATATAGGGCAGTGGGTACAGACATCACGTGTTACCAAGTTGGGTGTCCATATAGGGCAGTGGGTACAGACATCACGTGTTACCAAGTTTGGTGTCCACATAGGGCAGTGGATACAGACATCACATGTTACCAAGTTGGGTGTCCATATAGGGCAGTGCGTACAGACATCACGTGTCAATTTGGGTGTCCATATAGGGCAGTGGGTACAGACATCACGTGTTACCAAGTTGGGTGTCCATATAGGGCAGTTGGTAAAGACATCACGTGTTACCAAGTTGGGTGTCCATATAGGGCAGTGGGTACAGACATCACGTGTTACCAAGTTGGGTGTCCATATAGGGCAGTGGGTATAGACATCACGTGTTACCAAGTTGGGTGTCCATATAGGGCAGTGGGTACAGACATCACGTGTTACCAAGTTGGGTGTCCATATAGGGCAGTGGGTACAGACATCACGTGTTACCAAGTTGGGTGTCCATATAGGGCAGTGGGTACAGACATCACGTGTTACCAAGTTGGGTGTCCATATAGGGTAGTGGGTACAAACATCATGTGTTACCAAGTTGGGTGTCCATATAGGACAGTGGGTACAGACATCATGTCTTACCAAGTTGGGTGTCCATATAGGGCAGTGGGTATGGACATCACGTGTTACCAAGTTGGGTGTCCATATAGGGCATGCAGTGCGTACAGACATCACGTGGTACCATGTTGGGTGTTCATATAGGGCAGTGGGTACAGACCAGTTTCCAGTTTCCTAAACACCACCTGTCATCCATAATATCAAATGGATTTGTATAACCTGCAGGGCTTTTTTTACTTAATGTGAAATAAAAATTTTATAACCTATTTTTTTGATAAAGTTGTTGTTGTTACAGATTTTCCAGCCAAAAACAGAAGTTTGAGCATCATCTAATGTGAAAAGTTGACATGTGTGCCAGCGGGGTCTCAGTCCCCTTTGCAAACTCTTACCAAATATGCAGTCTATGTCTGGAAATAAACATTAATGGATATCAAAAAGAAGAATAAAATAGGTCAAACACTGATTCATAGATTCTCATTAAGATTATTGGGAGCATTCTCTATACCTCACAAATTACAGGGCACTCAGAGAGACTTTTGTAATAGAAAGACCTGAAATTACTGACAACTCATCTCTTTTATCCAATTGTCCAGATATATAATGTGATAAGGTAATCAAATCTGAGAAAATGATCAAATCTAGAAATAATAAGGCTATATGAATATAATTGCAATACTTTCTAGTGTAATATATAGAGTGATGTCACCATCTTACTTAGATTGTATTATCTATTTAATTGGACAACGGGTCAATATATTAACAAGAACTAATTTGGAAAATAGACATATACTGTCTATAGAATGATACAGAAAGACAATTATGTGATGTAATGCCAGGTACATGATAACCTAAGATGAATTACGCCACATGTCGGATGATCCATTATGGAAATTAGTCTCAAAGGGAGATTGGTCTCAGCAATTATGCAGGGAGATTTGTCTCAAAAAGGGAGATTCCAGTCTTTGAATTAAAATGTTTGTGTCACTAGCCCGAATTCTTATACCTCAATGAAAACCCGTACATTTTCCTTTAGCCCGACTACATAAATTAAAAAAAAATCACCAGTCCGAATGACAGTTTACTAGCCCCGGGCTTCAGGCTAATGGGTTAAATTCGAAGACTGAGATTGGTCTCAGCAATAGGGAGATTGGTCTCAAAGGGAGATTGGTCTCAGCAATAGGCAGATTTGGACTAGAAATAGGAAGATTGGCCTCTAGAATCTGGCTTTATGACATTGCCTAATAATGCTGAAGACATCTATGAAGTTTCAATCCATTATGTGATAAATACAAAACTTTAACACTTTTTTTCTAAGTATGAAAGGGGTCATCAAAGTACATACAAAACTTTGACCATGGGAAGCAAATGCAGACAATGATCAAGTGGTGACAAAACCTCATAATTCTTTTGTCAAAAACAGACAAGCTAAAAATCTGTGTAAATTTCATTTGCAGAGAATTTCTGAACATAGCATGTATTTTGCACATGTAAAAACATAAATTTATGATGGCATTCTGGATCTTAAGAAATTGATTCAAGAGTAAAAGATCTTAAAGATGACAGATTAATTCATCTATTTTTAAAAATAATTTAAGATTGACCCCTCAAAATTGGGAGATTCTTCTACCGGCAGCAGACTAAATTGGCAGGCAATATTTCAGTGATTTCTGATTGGAAATCTCTGTCTCATCATTGACAATATTTCAATGGTATCTTGAATACTTGGTGAGTGGACGTCTTATGATTTACACTATTTTATTGGATCTCTTAACGCATCGTCTTTCTAAACAGATAGCCTTAAGTGGAGTGCGTGGTCCAGCGGTAGAGCGCCGAACGCCAGATCGAGGGTTCAATCCTCTCCGCGGCCATGTTATTTATCCTTGAGCAAGATAATTAATCCACAATGCTTAGTACTTATTACTGGTTCTACCCAGGAAGCCATCGAGAGTGATTAATCTAAGTTGCAAGAACTTGTTTCGCAATCGATGTAAAATAAATATGTTTAACTAAACTATTCTAAACAGAAGTCTGTCTCATGATTTACACTATTTGAGTGGATTTCTTGCCTGATTTTTTTTATTGAAAGTATTTCCATAATTCCCAATATTTAAGTCAATTTCTTTCCTAAAGTCTGTATAATGTTTTTGATGATGGCATTCTGTTTAGTTTTAGATGGATTAATGACTATCGTAAAAGCAAATGATAGCTACATCAGATATTGGTAACAACTTGATATCTTTTTTCCATTTCTCTTTAAACATATTAGCATATAAAACATATGATCAATAGAATATATTCACCTCAATCGTGAAGACTCGGCCAATCAAGTCATTTTTTGGGATCCCGCCTCGTGTGTATATCGAGCTTCGGTATGTTCAAAATCTTGACATTTTGTTAGCTGGAAGGCAACGGCACAGAAAATAGTGCACTGTTGCTATATAAACAATTCAGCAGCTAGCCACATTGTGTTGATATACAGTTTGTTTCATACAATGCAGATGAAGGTTGTATCACTGCTTTCATGTAAATAAACTATTGATGGAGCAATCAGCTGAATGACATTGCAAAATTTGGATGATAACTTTGATTTTGAATCTCAGAGTCTACAATGTTATCTGTCTTCTCAGAGTCTACAATGTTATCTGTCTTCTCAGAGTCTTCAATGTTATCTGTCACCTCAGAGACTACATTGGTATATGGCAGTGTCTACCTCAATGTCATATGTCACCTTAGAGTCTAACAATGTTATCTGTCTCAGAGTCTACAACGTTATCTGTCTTCTCAGAGTTACACTGTTATATGTCACCTCAGGGACTACATTGGTATATGGCAGTGTCTACATCAATGTCATCTGTTGCCTTAGAGTCTAAACTGTTATCAGGTTGTATAAGCACATTATACTGGAATGGTTACATTTTTGTTTATTCATCATTACTGGCATGTCTTTATCTTTATCATTGGATCAATTATCTTCACTGTCAAAGTTTATTGGCAAAGCTACAGCTTCTAACATTTAGACATATTCAGTGGTGTGAAATATTGGAAACAGTACCACATTAAATGGTATGCTGTTGTGGTGAAAGTCAGGGAAATCTTTCAACAGGCAAAGTGATTGAACACCATTTAATGGAGCTGTTACAGAGGTGTCAAACAATAAAACACATTGTTGGTAATGGTTAAATAGATAATTGGAAAGCTACAGGAGTAACAGAATATTCAAGGTCCTTAGCATGTTCATCTTATTTTAAATAGCACTGAACCTGGAACATAATTTGTATCAGCAACATAAAATACCATCTGTAGCAGCAAAGTGTGATTGTTGTAGTTCATCGAATGTAAACTACCTATTAAGGAAAGTGTGACCAAATTTAAATCCATTTAAATACAACGGTTAATTTTGGCAAGTAAGATTAATTAATCAAGTACCTGTGGAGTACAAGACATCACTATTAAAGTAATGAATTTGTACTCATTTGTCCCTTAGACTAAACTAGAACTATCACTGGAGGTGATGAATATCCCCGCTTTTTAAATTCTAAGTCAAACAAAGGGTCATAATTCTGTAATAAGGCAACCAACAATGGGTTGAATAAGGTCATCAGTTGTTACATGTATATGAAGTTGTGGAACACCTCATTCAAAACAGTTTGAGGAGTGCAAGTAATAACAAGAGCTGTCGGAGAACAGCGCAGCTCGACTATTCGATTTTTCAGAGATTAATAAATTATATAGCTAGTATATACCATCAGAAAACAAGGCTAAAACAATGTGGGGTGGGGTTGGGGACGCAACATAGCTATGTGTAAGAATTGATCAAAACTACAGAGAAATATGAAAAAATAAATAAATGAAAAAATCAACTTTTGAGTTGGGGTGGGAGTGGGGGTGGGGGAGAGGTTGGGTGGGGGTGGGGGGGGGGC
>JAWPHD010003214.1:0-225264 GCA_037043455.1 Cyrtodaria siliqua
GATAGGAAACTTCCTATCTTAACCAATGAAGTTACCAAAAATATCACGTGCACCTTAACTTTTCTTCTCTCTCAATTATTCACTGTTTTTTGATGAGAATACATTCAAAAGATTCATATTGAATAGCAAAATGGGTTTATAATAATTTATGTTTATTTTCAAAATAAGACATTGTATAAAAATACGTCAACATTTTTCGCTTTTTCTCTTAAAAACATGTTTTTCCGGGCTCTTGATTTCAAATGAATATATATCTATATAACTATATACTATAACTAGAATACTTTTTTAAAACATGTATCTACAGGTGCTAGCATATCCCTATTCTTGCACTAAATTATTAAAATATATTACACCTGTTTCAAACAGATGTATTATTTTTTTTATAGTCCTCCTCGTTTTCCATTTCCTTTATTTGTTATATATTAGAAATACATGTTCTTAAATAATTAGAAATACATGTTCTTAAATAAAAAATAATTATATACAAAAAAGACAATGGAAAGCAATGTTTGTAAATTTCTTAAAATTGGATTACATAATCCATGTGAAAATAAGCCAACAAAAGATTCTAATTATTGCAGTTTGCATAAATATAGATTAAAAAAAAAGTCATGCATTACCGTGTCTAAAATGTAAAAAAGGCACTTCTGCAAAATATCAAGTGTGTGTTGGTTGTGGTGCTCATTTGATTAGAAAAAAACATGAATACTGGAGGTTAAAGTCGTACACCGCTGAGTGTCTCCGATTTAGACGTATTGAGGTTTAAATCATATTTTATTGATTTCGTGTTTATTCGTTGATTTGGGTGTAAATTTAATAACAAATCAACAAATTTGTTTTGTATTAAAGAAACATTTTATAATTATAAAGATTCCAAATTTAGAATTTAAGTTGCTGAGACAAATGAAAGGTCAAAAAGTTAGTCAGCTTGATTCTAACTTGTCTGATTAAGTTATTATCGTACAGGCGATATAAAAAAAAACAAGAGGCGCAAATCTGAAAGTTTATTGGTAATCTATACGTGTGAGTTAATTCTCGTCCTCCTTAGCGTTGTACACATTAGCCCTCGATTACTTTGATTGCTAATTTATACATATATTCTAGTTTGGTTTTTAGTAGAAAAACATGTCGATTTTGTTTGGTGAACCGAGAGGTCCTGTGTATCGGTCAGTATCCGAGAAAATTGTTGATTTGGGTGTCAATTTAATAACAAATCAACAAATTTGTTTTGTATTTAAGAAACATTTTATAATTATAAAGATTCCAAATTAAGACTATTTTTGGATGTTATTTTGATAACTATTAAAAAAATCTAGGGGATGAAAATTTGTCAAATTATATAATTCAAACTTACAATCTTCACTACCCTAAGATTTTAAGAAGTTTTAATAAATCAAGTAAGGTGATTTATTATACATGTATTTTTGGGCGTTTCAGGATCAAACTCAAGTTGGTCCAGAACGCCCAAAATACATATATATGTGTAAATCAATGTTAGCCATGCAGTCGTGAGAACATTGTGATATTCAATTTTGATTCAGATTATGAGGCCCAACCAATAAAGCCTTTTTGTGTGCAGTAAAATATAAACACACAACAGAAAGTTGTTCATTTAATGCTTTGCTATTATTCTTGTTCTAGAAACAATAAAGAAATATCAGACAAGTTTTGTATTTAAACTAGCTATTATGAATATGCTTTCTAAATTACAAAGTTGTGTTTAGCTTTTCTTACCCAAGACAATATCTACTATAGCAATGTAACACAAAGAAACAATAGGTCAATGACCTTGAAGCTCTACTGATAGGTTTTTGATAGCTAGATCAGCATTCCTGTGAAGTTTCATGAACATCCGTCAAGTTGTTTCAGAGGAGTAGTGGCTACAAGTTTTCATTAATCTGCTATGTAAACAAGAAATGTCACAGTAAGTGACAAATGCCCCCGAAGTGACCTTTGACCTGTCAGTGTGACCTTGGAGTGACGGACCTGGATTTTGTGATATATATATATATATATATATATATATATATATACAGTATATTAAAATTATTAAAAAAAAAATATTTAAAAAAAATAAAAATTATTAAAAAATATATATATATATATATTAAAAATAAACAATAATAAAAAGAAATTATTTTTTTTTAAAAAAAATCAATAAATAAATAATAAAAAAATAAAAATATCACAAAAAAAAAATAACAAGATAAATTAAGAAATAAATGAGAAAAAAAAATAATGAAAAAAATAAATAATTTAAAACAAGTTATTTGAAAATCCGTCCAGGAATGCCAGAGTTATTGTCTCACACAATTTGACATTTGACCTCTAAGTGTGACCTTGAACTTGGGGCCACAGGCCTGGATTTGCGCTCGACACATCGTCTTATTGTGGTGAGCACTTGTGCCAAGTAATTTGAAAAACCGTCCAGGAATGCCAGAGTTATTGACCGGACACGATTTGACCTTTGACCTATGTGTAACCTTGATCTTGGAGCCACGGACCTGGTATTGTGCGCGACATATCATGTTGTTGTGGTGAGCACTTGTGCCAAGTTCATTCAAAATCTGTCAAGAAATGCCAGTTATTGACCGGACATGATTTGACCTTTGATCTCTAAGTGTGACCTTGAACTTGGAGCAACGGACCTGGATTTAGTACGCGACATGTCGTCTGGTCGTGCTGAGCACTTGTGCCAAGTTATTTGAATATCCGTACAGGAATGCCAGAGTTACAGACTGGACACAATTTGACCTTTGACCTCTAAATGTGACCTTGACCGTGGAGCCACGGACCTGGGTTTTGTGCACAACACGTCGTCTAGTTGTGGTGAGCAATTGTGCCAAGTTATTTGAAAATCTGTCCATGAATGTCAGAGTTATTAACCGGACACTAAAGCACTTTGTTTTGACCTTTTACCTCTAAATGTGACCTTCACCTTGGAGCCACGGAACTGGGTTTTGTTCGCAACATGTTGACTAGTTGTGGTGAACAATTGTGCCAAGTTATTTGAAAATCTACCCATGAATGTCAGAGTTATTAACCGGACACGAAAGCACTTTATTTTGACCTTTGACCTCTAAGTGTGACCTTGAACTTGGAGCCACGGACCTGGATTTTGTGCGCGACACGTCGTCTTGTTGTGGTGAGCAATTGTGCAAAGTTTTTTGAAAATCCGTCCATTATTGTCAGAGTTATAGTTATGAAGCGGACACGATTGTAAAGACGAACGGACAACCTTTGACCTCTAAGTGTGACCTTGACCTTGGAGCCACGGACCTGGATTTAGTGCGTGACACGTCGTCTTGGTCTTGTTGTGGTGAGCAATTGTGCGAAGTTATTTGAAAATCCGTCCATTATTGTCAGAGTTATGAAGCGGACACGATTGTACAGACGAACGGGGAAGAACGGCGACGAACAGGGACGAACGGAAAGACAGTGCGACTACTATATGCCACCCTTCGAGAGCATAACAAAGATGGCCACTGGCGGCCATGTTTAATGTCAAAGCAAAATAATTTTTGACACGGATCAACATCAGGTCATACTGATCATTTTAGAAAAGGTCCCATATCAATATCACCTATCACTTTCAAGAAGTAGTCGCTAGAAACTTGTATTTTGAAAATCTATTTTTAGCCATGGCGGCCATCTTGAATTTCCGGCCGACCTGAAATTTTGCAAGGATCAATAAGACCTCAAGAGCAACATTCCTGTGAAGTTTCATGAAAATCTGTCAAGTAGTTTCAGAGGAGTAGTCGCTACAAGTTTTTACTAGGTAACTCTTATGTAAACAAAGATGGCCGCTGACAGCCATGTTTAACATCGAATCAAAATGATTTTCAACAAGGACCAACATCATGTCATGCTGATCATTTTAGAAAAAGTCCCTTATCAATATCACTTATAGTTTTCAAGAAGTAGTCGCTACAAATTGTTTTTTGAAAATCTATTTTTAGCCGTGGCGGTCATCTTGAATTTCCAGCCGATCTGAAGTTTTGCTAGGATCAATTAGACATCAAGAGCAACATCCTGTGAAGTTTCATGAAAATCCGTCAAGTAGTTTCAGAGGAGTAGTCGCTACAAGTTTTCATTATATAACTCTATGTAAACAAAGATGGCCGCTGGCAGCCATGTTTAACGTCGCATCAAAATAATTTTCGACAAGGATCAACATCATTCCATACTGATCATTTTAGAAAAAGTCACATATCAATATCACTTATAGTTTTCAAGAAGTACTCGCTACCAACTTGTTTTTTGAAAATCTATTTTTAGCTGTGGCGGCCATCTTGAATTTCCGACCAACCTGAAATGTTGCTAGGTTCATTTAGACATCAAGAGCAACATTCCTGAGAAGTTTCATGGAAATCCGTCGAGTAGTTTCAGAGGAGTAGTCGCTACAAGTTTTTACTAAATAACTCTATGTAAACAAAGATGGTCGCTGTGACAGCCATGTTTAATGTCGAATCAAAACGATTTTCAACAAGGACCAACATCATGTCATGCTGATCATTTTAGAAAAAGTCCCATATCAATATCACTTAGAGTTTTCAAGAAGTAGTCACTACAATCTTGTTTTTTAAAAATCTATTTTTAGATTTGGTGGCATCTTGTATTTCACATCAACATGAATTTTTGCTAGGATCAACTAGACTTCATGGGCAACATTTCTGTAAAGTTTCATGAAAATCCATTAAGTAATTTCAGAGGAGAAGTCGCTACAAAAAAAAGTTTACGGACAGACAGACGGACGACGGACGCCGCACCACGGCATAAGCTCTGCTGATCTGTGATCAGTAGAGACAGATCAGTAGAGCTAAAAAAACTGTCAAAATCTGTTCTAGTTTTCTTGAGAAGATTTTTTAAGCATTCAATCGTTTAAAGTAACGACGGTTGCCCTATTGACCCAATTTTAACAAACTTGAAAGCCACTAATCAAAGGATCATTCATGTGAAGTTTGGTCAAAAAACCTAGCAGTTGCTTAAGCAAAAGTTAATAAGTTTGAAGAGTGATCCCAACAGCTCAATTCTGAGCCTTCAGTGAGCTAAAAACACTTTAAGACATTTAGGTCATGATTAACCTATTATTAATTTAACAGTCTTGTATTTTTTTAATACACAACTTAAAACAGGGAACAATAACACATGGTAAATGAAATGAACAATTCAATCTATGTAACAGTACGATTTTATTAGACACAAAATATCAATAATAAATTAAAACAGACTTAACAGTCAATTTCTAAATAGTTTTAATACTGAAAATCAAAATCAAACATGACAAGAGGTCAATGACCTTGAAGCTCTACAGATAGGTGTTGATAGCTAGATCAGCATTCCTGTGAAAATTCATGAAAAGTTTCGGAGGAGTAGCCCTACAAGTTTTTACTATATAATTCTATGTAAACAAAGATAGCCGCTGGCAGCCATGTTTAATGTTGAATCAAAACAATTTTCAACAATGACCAACAACATGTCATGCTGATCATTTTAGAAAAAGTCCCATATCAGTCTGGCAGCCATGTTTGACATCCAATCAAAATGAGCTTTGGTTAGAACCAACTACATGTCGTGCCAATCATTTTGGTAACGGTTCCAAATCAATATCACTTACGGTTTTTGAGAAGTAGTCACTACAAATACCACATTTTTAAAATCTATATTTAGCCGTGTGGCCATCTTGAATAGAAATTGAACTGAATTGGGGTTTTAAGGCACCAACACATGAATGGTTAAATGGCACCTAACAGGAATGAACATGCCAGGCTCATCCTCCATGTACATCGAGATAAAATATGGAGAACAGGCCTAGAAATTTCTCACTCTGAACTGCCGAGTTACTGCAAATTATATCGTTGCAATGTGAATTACACACGAACACGTGCTCGTACTCCATGCGAAAAAAGTATTTCACAGAAATATTTTACACAGGCTCAGATACCAGCTTCAACACACGAATTTGTGTGCGAAAAAAGTGATTGCTTTGTATTCAGTTGGGATCACATAAACACCAATTGAACATTATTTAAACTATGGTACAGATCTACAAAACCAGAGATGTGTAAACCAGTGGTATAGATTCACAAAACCAGAGATGGTATAGATTCACAAAACCAGACATGTGTAAACCAGTGGTATAGATTCACAAAACCAGATACCATTTTGGCTATCTACAGAGAAACAACCCTGATAATTATTAGTATTACGTATCACACATTTTTAAAAAGCACTTGTCATTTTTAAAGCTCCATAACAAACATGAAATACATTTTATTTCAAATAATACAGAGGCAAGAATGTTGGTCGGTGTTTTTTTAAAAGTTAAAAAACAACATAATGTTTTTGCTTCATATTCTATTTACATCCATATCGACATTGTTTAACTTCTCGCTCTTCTCCTCTTTTTTTTTTATTTGAATTGAATTGAATTGAATTGGGGTTTTAAGGCGCACCAACACATGAAAAGGTTATATGGCGCCTAAAAGGCATGAACATGCCAGGCTCATCTTCCATGTACATTGAGATAAAATATGGAAAATGGGCCTAGAACCTTCTCACCCTGAACTGCAGAGTTGCTGCAAATTCTATCGTAGAAACTCCATTTACGCTGGAGCCACGTTATTGTTTTTCTGCCACTGCTCTTTTGATGCGAGCGAGATAGCACCTGAAACAATGCAGGGATCATGATGAAGACCTTTAATGAACATGAACAAAAAATGATAAAATGAACATGAATTTGGGGGGATTCTACCCCTCTGCCTACCCCTCCAAAGGGATCTGCAGTGGCCGTATTCTTTGCCCCGTGACCAAACGAGGCCCCCGGCAACATTAGTGATGTAACTATAATTGTGAGGTCATGTACACAAAACCAGGGCATGTCATTAAATAACATGAGTGTACTTTTTTAGAGGAATATGTAAAAAAAAAAAATGTATTTAATCTCTTTCTATGTATTGTAATTGTCCTTGGTCACAGTCCTGTATTTGTATTTTATGCCAATAAAGCGAATTTAATTGAACTTGTAACCTTTGGGACAACCCATGTAAATATGCCTTAGATAATCAAAGTACTGCGCACTGAATGGCGAAAACATTAGTAAGCAAATGGTTTTTTGAGCTGTTTCTATAGTTAAGATTAAATATTGTATGAATTTATGATTGTTATTGGCGAAGTGATTCTTGTTATATGTTATAGATCTCTCAGCTGAGCCATCTTGCTTTGATCTTTCTCGGGGTCATGATGATTGCCTACTGATCAATAGTCTTGATCATTTACAACGCTTGTTTCAAATACAAACATTACAAGCGTCTCAAAATCTAGACAAATCATCGACTGAGATAGGTCTGGTCTTGAAAAATATGGTAACATATTTTCGCCAAAAAACCACATCACTTGAGCCTATGCAATCGTGAGTGTGAAGTCGGGTAGTGGTAGACTAATACTGCCAATGTGTGACGACTGGAACTATTGAATGAGTGCAAAATTGTTGAAAAATATGCCTGTTTTAAAGATTGATGGAGTTGAATTGCGTTTTAATGCGCACCAACTCAAAAAGGTTATATGGCGCCAACAGGAATAAACATTCCAGGCCCTTCCACCAGTTACATAGAGAAAAAAATACTTACACCATGATGATATGACATTTTTATCATGAATCAAAACATTCCTAAAATGTTAGGTTCTTTATATGAAGTGAGCTTTAAGGCACATGGTCTGTAACTTCTATTATAAAACCAAAATAAATGGTACTATCCCAAATGATTGTATCAGTTGATTGTTTTGTTTATGTGGAGCCCACACTGTGGACATCTTGTGTTATATCTTAGTCAGGGCATGAAAAGTCCATTCGTCCGCTCGCCATGACGAGTGGTAACTGGTGCAGGAGGAACAGAAATTCAGATTTAACAACATAAGTTTGACCATTCAAATATTATGTAGGATGAGTAACGCATAAACAAATTTTATTGCCCTGTTAGTCAAATTCTGTTTGTGTGGAATAACAAAAACAATAAAACCAAGGCCAAGACCATTTAAAACCATTTAAAAACCAGAGTGCAAATGATGGGAATAAACAGTATTTAAACAAGAGGCCAGTGAGGGCCTTGAATTGAATTGGGTTTTAAGGCGCACACAATGAGGGCCTGTATTGCTCTACTGCTACTGTGATTTTTCTTTTCCGATATTGGTGGTTTTCGAACTTGGCCAAGCTTTCATCAATATTACGGTAAGACTCTGGCAAAGTTTGGTAAAGATCAGCTGCCAAATGAATGAGAGTTGACAAAGCAAAATATAGCATTTTTCATTAAATCAAGGACCATAACTCGGATGTCTATAATCCTGTATTGGTGGTTCTCGAACTTGTTTTATCAATATTAAAACTCTGGTCAAGTTTGGTAAAAATTGGATACAAAATATAGGCGTTGGAGGGTGACAAGTCAAAATATAGCATTTTTTATTGAATCAAGAGCCGTAACTCTGGTATTTGTAATTTGATATTGCTGTTTTTTGATCTCATCCGAGTTTTCATCAATATTGAGTTTCTGACCAAGTTTGGTAAACATCAGATTCAAAATGAAGGTACTAGAGTGTTGACAATGCAAAATATAGAGATTATTTAACTGCTGGGATTGATTATAGGGAAATCCTTCACGAGATGGTAGACAACACACGCCTACAATCGAGTGAAGGATTTCCAAATAATCGATCACAACTATTACATAATCTATTTATTACATTTTTAATCAGATTATGTATGATTTTAACCAGAATTATTCGCTTTATTTAGCGTTATCGGCAGATGACATCAACGTCACCAACACATTATTGACGTCATAACTCACAGTTAGTTATTTTTGTGTTCGGAGTTAGTTATTAATATTTAGCGATTATGAATATTCTTTCACTGAGAAATCCCAATCTTTCACCCATAGAAATGTAATAAATAGCATTCTTCATTAAATCAAGGGCCATAACTCTGCTGTTTATTATCCAACATTGGTTGTTTTCAAAAACGTATGAGTTCTCATCAGTACTGATAAGACTCTGGCTAAGTTTGGTAAAGATAGGCTGAAGAATGAAGGTGGTAACATGAAAAAGTTAAGAAATGATGGACAAACAACGGACAACTGACCATGGCATAAGCCCTTCCTTATGGCCAATGGCCATTAGGGCTAAAAAAGTATTTTAAGAGTTTAATGTATTTTTTATCTGCGTTTATCGGAAAATAACTGCAACATCACACAGCAAATAATGATCATGTTAAGCTGTGTGATGAGACAATTGCAGTTATTTTCCGATGAATGCAGATAAAAATAAATAAAATAAATTAATTAAAAATTTATAATTGCAATTACTATCTTATAAGTACTTATTTTCTTAATTTATTAAACAAAACTATTAGAATAAATACGAGTTGCTGTTGTTTTTACGCACACCCAATGAATGGCGATGAAGTAGTTCTTCGTACTGTTCATTCGAAAATGAACGTAACTTAAATTGATCATGTGATCGTTGTTTAACCAATCACATTGTTTGTATTATCTAAATGTTTGAGTGACTGCAATTATATCCTATTAAACAATGTGGTAAAATATTTCAACTACTTTTTAAACTTATGGTAAAATTGTTACAATTGTTTTCCCAAATATGCCCAAAATTACAGACCATGTGTCTTTAAAATGTTGGTTCAAAAAAATGTTTCGAGTCCCAGTCTCATTCATATTACCAACAAGATTTTTAAGACATGTGTTGTATTGATTATAAATTATATGTTTATATGTGTACGGGCCGGTGGCAATTATCACTAATAAAGAATTGAATTGAATAAGACTGGTTCCTGTATTTACCTCCAAATCTCAATCAAATAAACAACTATTTGAATTGAATTGAATTGGGGTTTTAAGGCGCACCAACACATGAAAAGGTTATATGGCACCTAACAGGCATGAACATGCCAGGCTCATCTGCCATGTACATCGAGATAAAATATGGAAAATGGGCCTAGAACCTTCTCACCCTGAACTGCAGAGTTGCTGCAAATTCTATCGTAGAAACTCCATTTACGCTGGAGCCACGTTACTGTTTTTCTGACCAAACTATTTGAGGAAATTAAAGAAATTACATGTGACATAGAGCGTACATGGGTGCCAGCGATGTTTGCTTTCGGCGGATTTGGGCCAAGGTCCTTGGAGTAGGAAAATTTGGTTGACTGAATGTGTTTTATGCCATTTTCAGACATTTTAGGTTGTTTACGACGGTCAGATTTTTTTCGTGGTAGAGGACGACCACTCATTTTTTCCTGGGTAGAACCAGTACTTTATACATCCTTTTATCCGTAAGAACAGCAAAACTTGGTAAAAAAATGACAACTTTATAAGTTATGTGTTACGTTTATGGGGAATTTAAAATTCCAAGAAAATGTTTTAAATGCCAAAGAACTAATAATAATAGGTAAGTAATACTTGCAACTAACTGTAAAGGCAGTATTCTTTGCTGAAGTCAACATGTAAAAATAAAAAGACAGGTGTGTTTTGTTTTGTGTTTTTTAATTTTTGGGGAAAAAACTATTCATTTCAAAATTGAGAATGGGGCTAAATAATGCTCCCGACTCCACCCACAACAACACTCCCACTAACACACAAGTTTTGCAACATCACAGCAAATTATATAGAACATAATTAGTCTACAAAAGTTGTTTAATTCATTAAATGGTTAGATATTCACTGGCTTGCTTTCATATAATTCAATCATTCAACCATTTCTGGGTTCTTTGATATTCTTCTATTCCAATAGCTGAATACTAATTATATAAGTATAATAACTGGAAATAGTAACTGTATGACACAAGAGGCAAGATTATCAAATTGGCAGCCATGGAAATAACAGGCTATTAACACGCCTCAGTCAAACTGACCATACTATTATATACTGAACAAAAAAAGAAACGTCCGACTTTTTTGTTGGTATTTCCATAGGTCAGTTTTTGAGGGCCGCCCGGCGTATAAAAGCGTAAAAAAAATGTTTGATGTGTGTAAGCACCCTTAAGTGAATACTAAATATCCCATTAAACAGTTTCAAATTCGCCAAGCAATAATCAATTTATGGACGATATGGAAATGTTGAAGTGAGGTAATTTGATGATTGTTGATAATCAAAAGATGGCATCTACACAATCACAATTTTTGGTAAGGAACATATAGAGAATATTGTCTCGGACAAATTTCGGTAATTTTCGTAGAATTAATTTGTTTTTGTGGCCAAAATTCATGTTTTAAGGAAAAGGCAGCTAACTCCCTTGTATACTGACCTTTTCAAAAACATCTTTGTTTGGACTTTTGCTGGCCGTCTATCTAATTATTCTTAAAACATCATTAATTGTTTCCTGTTTTGCTGTCTAGACAATCAGCATCAACAGACGTTTATTTTTTTGTTCAGTATATATACTCAAAACTTAAAAGGCAACACATCCCATTTCCCTTCTATTTTCAATGAAAATATGCAGTATTGATGATTGGTCAAAATGAAATATAAGTAATAACTGTACAATTTTGTCAATAGTTGTGTGCTATGTTAAGCAAAATGAATTCATCTTATATTCTGAAAGGAGAAAATAATGTTTTCTGTTAGCCAATTTCAGAACCCAGCATTTTAATTTTCATCGAAAATCAACAAAATCGTTAACCCATAACCCGCTACAAATATCTATTATAATGGACTGTTTTTAGGACAATTTTGTCATAGTTTTGTGCAATGTTAAGTAAAATGATTTCAACTTATATTCTGAACGGAGAACATAACGTTTCCTGTTAGCCAATTTCAGAATCCAGCATTTTAATTTTCATCAAAAATCATTAACCCTTAACCCACTACATATATATAATGGACTGTTCTTTCTTTGCATTCCATTTATGTGACAAAGGGGTGTTTTGGGGAATGACTTATCAGCAGCCAGACATTGTAAGTTACTTGCAGGCTGATCTGGGTCTACAATCGATGCAAAGGCTATTATAGTCGTGCTTAGCTTGTTAAGGGTTAATGAATTCCATAGGATTTACACTGAATTCATTCCGTTGAGATTTCATTCAAAAATAAAGCCCTCAGTTCTGCAGATTACGACAAGCAAAAATTGTTTCACACTGATGCATTACATGACTGATTGTTGTTCAAATTCAAATCAACAAAATTAATTTATTTTATAATATATGAAAATGCATGTGTAGTACATGTGTTAATCAGCCAGTAATCAGCCCAATGTAAATGTTTACATCGAAAACTGAAGGAGAAACGGGCATGCTGCATTATAAGTTTGTATAGTCAGGGAGTAAAGTATACAGGAAGGAGACACGGACCATTTTATGTTGTCGCGTGTTTCACAACTGCGTGAAAATGACTATTTCCCGTTGTTGCGCGAGTGTGTGAAAAATAGCAAATTCTTATAAATTAGTACACTTACAAACTCAATAAAGGTGCGAAATGTAAACATAAGTATTATTTATTCACACTGTCCTCTGATACAGAGCGTATATTTGTTTGCATGTATAAAAGCATATTTTACCAGACTGTTTCGTGTATAAAAAATGGTGACAGTGTTTAGCTATTGCAAACAAGATACGAGACTACGGGTTAAATTAAGCATTAATAATAATAAAAAGTGAATAGTAGACAACGCCTAAAAAGAGGTGATGAAAATAAATGCCTTTTCAGCTGAAATTTAAAAATTTTCAAATTAAAAATAGTGCAGAGCTATTGCAAAGGAGATACGATGTACGAGTTATATTAGGCATTAATAATAACAAAACGTGAATAGTAGTCATATTTATCTTTGTCAAGAATGTAATTTCGTGATGTTGATTATAACAGAAAGCCATAAAAAAATAGAGGCTTTAAAAACAGCCTATTTTGAGATGTTGCCTGAAATGTTAACTTTTCAAATGTAACGCGCTTACGATCAATGTACCTGTATCGATAAAATAGTAAATGGCGCTGCGGTGTTTTAACGCGACAACATAAATCGATAAACTAGAGCGTTTATGAACCCGTGTCTCCTCCCTGTATACTTACTCCCTGATATAGTATACAAGCATGCATGGGGCAAGAATAAATTGGCAGCTTTGAAAAAATATGTTTTCATAATAATATCATAATTAATTTTGGGCTTAAAGGGACACTGTCCGTAAGTAAGCAGATATTGAGCATAACCAAATAACTGTCTGACTTTTATTCAGTGAAATATATACATGAAAACACGAGCAAAGACACTAAGAAGTCTGTAGTAATACATTCGTGAGTTTGAGAAAAAAAGCTTAAATTATTATTTGTAAATAAAGTGGGACCCACCGTATTTACCTTTTCTGCGATCACGTGACTTCTATTAGCGCATTAGGTTTTCACCATAGTATTTAGTGCGTAATATGTAAAGCCCGCTTAGCTCAGTCGGGAGCTAGGGCGACCAGTTTACGTTCACTATTATTACCGCAAGTGTAATTTTAGTTTGGGCTGCGAGTTCAACGCCCGAAATGGTTTCTCTTTTTTTTGTGCCGCGATTTGAATTCCGTCAAGCAATCCTGCTTTAATTAGTAAATATTCAGTAATGATTGGTGTGTAATGTTTGCGAACATAATTAGTGTGTGTTTTATAAGCTTAAAGTTACGGACAGTGTCCCTTTAACAATTTATTACAAATCCAATATTAAATGGAGTTTTAAAGTTTAATAATTCAATGTGAATTATTATTTTATTTCATGCAACATAATTAGGCCAAATAAAAAAGTACCTTTTTTCCGCTAACATAGGCCAAAGAAATGAGTAGGAATACTTTTTTATTTTAGAAAGTATTTTTTACAGGCTGTATTTATATAATTAGCAGATCCTGACTTTTACAATGCATGCTAACTTTTGTCATAAGGGCTATTTCATGAAGACATACTTGGATCGCCAGGCATCTATGGGTGAACCCTATTTTCCGTAATTTGGTTCATTAAACTCAATTTTGCATCTATGGGTCAATGCTTTCCTGGGGTCCCATGTATGTTTTAATGGAATTAGAGGGAGGGCTAAAATTTTGAGCAGGTAGGGTGAGCAGAAAATGTCATATTTTCTTTGGCCTTTCCATTATTTTAATGCAAGCATTGGACACAACTTAATACGGCAATGACCCTCTTGATTTCTTAAAAAAAACAGAGATTTCAAAAGATTAAAATCAGGAGTTTTATCTAGAACCGATGTCCATGGGTCACAGATGCCCCGCTTTAGCGCTGTCAGTCACATAAAATAAAACCTCAATGTAAAGTCTGAAAAGTAGGTCAAGGTCATTCATATTGACCTTTTTTTTGTTAACATACAAGCTGCTAGTGATGTACCAATTAGCTGTTTGTACCCAATCATTCGATTATGAAGGCCTAAATCTCGGATTAACATGCACATGTTATGCTCCATATTGACAACCCTTAACCCGCCAAGAAGGACTATAATAGCCTTTGCGCCCATTGTTAAGCCAGATCAGAGTTTAAATGTCCGGCTGCTGATCAGTCGTTTTCCCCAAAACACACCTTTGTCACATAAATGGAATTGTCTTCATGCCAAGAAAGAACAGTCCATTATATATAGCTGGTAAAGGTTTAAACCGATTGTACACCAATGATCGATTGTAAATTTCAACTAAATGCCCATCACTACATTGTGCAAATTTTACGCTGCGGGGTTAGCTGGACATGCGTATGGACAGCCCCAGTGGGGTTAAAGTATACTTTAGATTAAAAAAAAGTTGTAAATACACCCCATATTGTTCAAATTAGCATTTAAGGAATTTTTCAAGTAATTGGGTTAACCTAACGAAACAAAAATAACCCTACAAGAGCATTTGTACACGAAAATAACCTCCTAACGTAGCTCCTGTAAGTTTGTCCGACCATACAGACAAAAGTAACACGATATGCCCGCTTTATTTCGAGGCGGGGCATAAAAACACCCGACCTACGTTAACAACAATCAAAATCACTCGCAAATCTTTCAAATTATCACATATGAACAGTTACACAACCATGAAACACTCTGGCCTCTTGGAGAGACTTCTCTACCGTCCATGTTTTGGTCTCCGGGTCAAAACATTCCACGATCTTGCTTGGTTTCAAGTCCATCGAGCCCCCGGACGTATTTTCCGACAATCCTCCTATCACGTAAATCTTCTCTCGTAAAACTGTAGCACCACTATTCTTGTGACTATAGGTCAAGTCGGGCAGTCTCTGGAATGTACGCTTATCTGGATCGAGTGTGATCACTTTCTTTGAATCTTCCCAGATGATATAGAATACGCCATTAAGTACCACGATCTGAGCAAGTTCTATTGCTTCTGGCAGAATGAAATGCTCACGGAGAGGTTTTATCACAAGGCTATCGGCTGACCCCTCGTAACACTCCATAGTGTTCACCTTCGCATCACCTTGTAAACCGCCAACTTCAACTAGCAAACTATCAAACGGAACGAGTTTTGATAAAGTTCTTGGAAATGATGAATGTCCTACGATCGACCAACTGTTTTTTGATGGGTCATAACACTCGATGCAACCTTGATCAAGGACTTCAAAATTAGCTGCATAAGTCACACCGCCAAATATGTACAGTCGATCATTCAAGACAGCGGAGGCATGCTTTGCTCGAGGCTGGGTCATTGTGGGCATTTCCAGCCAAATGCGTCGACTAGTATCAAACTTCCAAGCTTGATCGATAATCCGACCATCGAGGATACCCCCTGCCACGATGATGCAGTTAACGACTGACGACACACTAAACCATGTGACTGGCTTTGGAAACTCCGGCAAGAAGGACCACATGTCTTTCTGGGGGTCATACATTTCTACTGTTTTAGTCACAAAACCGTTGAGTCCTCCAACAACCACTATAACTTCCTTGGCAATGGTGGATGGTCTCGGATGGAACTGACTATCCTGCATGCTCCGTCTACGACGTCCATACTGATCATGGGTGGACTCGTGTTTTATTTGAGCTTCCCTGACTAGTGACTGACACTTATCACAGCTTTGAATGAGAGATTCTTGTTCCATGCTACGCAAATTAGTTATATCTATCACAGGAAGGCGGATTTGCTGCAAAAGTTCGAACAAATATTTTTTACGATCCTCTACATCAAATTTAATCCACCGTATCACGGCATTATACACCGCTTCTTCATTTCTCACTTCTATCAAATCACTGGAAACGAACCAGAGCAGCTTTTCTACAGACAGTTCTAAGAACTCGTCATACTGAACAAGCAATGGAAAATTCTCTAATGCAAAGTTAGTTGTATTCTCCTCTAGTTCTTGGCAAGAGTGTACCTGTGCAAAATACTGAATTCCTAAACAATTTGATGGATGGAGTTGCTGGCGTAAGAATTTACAACAGGCTTCGACGATGGCAGGATATTGGAACTGACAGCCGGCGGCCAACATTTCTTGAGCATTATTTGTAGAGATTTCTAGCCTACCCGTATATACATAGTCTATAATGCGCTTGAATGTCCATGGAGATATTTCATCAAAGTACACTCGTATATCTCGGTTTTCTATGCAGTCACTTGTGAACATTGCCTTAAAGTAGGGACTACTGGCTGACAGAATGTTCTTGTGGCATGGGAATTCTTCTTGCCCCAGACAGAGAATTGTATCAGTAAACGTGCCTTTGTTTCTCAGCTCGTTAAGATGCAAAAGTAAGTCAAGGCCATACTTGGCATCGTGTAAGACGTAGTTATCGTCCATTGGGTAAATGGTTACTTTGTCAGCCATGTCCAACTTATGACATTCTGAAAATCTGAAAAAGAAAACATAAACTTAAAGAGCTGCACCCATGAATCATTTGTATATCAATCAATTCACCAAATGATGCACATTGCACTGTTTTTGTAGAATGTAAATCACTAAATGAAGAAGAAATTGCACCCACGATTTTGCAGTTTTTGGTACCATTGAATATTTTTTTAAAGCTCATCAACACATTATAGGTTACTTAGAGCTGCAAATGTCGGTAATGTCTACTGACAGCGTGAGTGCTGCCCAGTGAGAGGTATGGATGAATAGGATCAATGTTGATGGTTGACCTACTGTCTCCAAAAACAATATTATAGGGTCCCTCCTCCCACAAAGGGCAATGTACCTGTAGTTCCGCGACAGTGGGTGTTATACTTCAGTTATTATGCGGAATGCAAAGTTATAACTATATGAGGTCATAGCGGCGTTCACCTTTAACTTAGTGACCCCAAAAACAATAGGGTTTCTCCTCTCACCAAAGGCAATGTACCTATGGCCTGTGTAGTATTCAAAATTTAGTCAATTGAAATACGGCAGTTGTTTATGCAGGCACTGTATGATGTCTTCAGAAACCTCAACGGAAAGAGCATATGGAGTAGTGCTGCACACCTATGTATATTTTCTATATGCCACGGTATAGGTACATGTATGAATATAAAACCATAAGACATGATTCTCACTGCTAGACAGAGCTATGCATTATGTGCCTATGAACAATATTAACAACACAGAACACACTGTGGAGGAATTGAGGGAATGGTATGGTGGTGGTAGTGGGTACGATGAGCAAAATGTCATGATGAGCAAAGGTATACTTTATATACACAGAAAAATTTGCCAACATATTGTACAGTGTGTTTTTTCTCTTTATTTTGGGAACATAACGCATACCATCACAATTGCGAATTTGTGCGCAATTTTGCATAAAATTGTAAAGTTTACCGTTCGTAAAATTCGGGAAAAACAATAATTTCATAATTGTATCTTTAATATTGTCTACTGTACCAAGATCAACAGAATCATTTAGAAGCACTGCATACTCAATAATTTAAACACTTTAACAACAACAAAACAAAATGAGATTTTTTTTCTCAAAATTGGAAAGAAAAAAATATATGTTAAGACATGGGGAATATGACCGAATAAACTATAAAATTGCCAAAATAACAAACAAACACTGTTGGAATATGACCGAATAACAGCTATAAAAACAGGCAAAAAAACACTGTTGGATAACATAAATGGTGATGTGTCTCTTTAAGTGACTCTTTTTTGTCTGACAATATGTTGTGTGGTGTAACAGTTCCACATAGACATTTAGAAAATAATAAAATAAAATAAATTGGTCCCCAATGAAAATGATGTCACCTGGTTGCCTCTGACCCAAGCAGTGTATAAGGCAGAAATTCAAAAACTGGGCGTGCAAATATGCAAACAGGGTGTGCAAAATAATTTGCTTAACACATGCTATGCGCCAATTTGCGACAAATGAGTGTCTCTGGGATAATTTATTTTTACAGATAAAGGTGAAACAAGTACATTTTAGGTCATATTTCTTCTAAACATGTATGCAGAACACAACAATATTGAGAAAGTAAGAGTTTGGAAGTGTTGTTGAACTATTTTTTTTTTTACCCCATCCACTCCCACAAACATTGGCCGCGATTTTTCAAAAACGCCCGTGCAAAAGACGGCTGCACGGTTGGCTGGCTAATACACTGGACCCAAGTCCTCTACATGTACCTAGATATCTTTCACGAAACATGAGAAAGTGTCAGATTGATTTCCTGATCAGATTCATGGCCAAATTTCAAGATCAGTTTACATTCTTCAATTGCATTTTTACTAGGTTTTGTTTCTTTATGCCAGAAATATTGATGTTTTCTTTTGTCATTACCAAATAAATGTGACCTGGATACTTAGCCCACAAATTAGATTCACAAATTGACAGAGCAGGGGTTATTTATCAAGTTTGACTTATGTTTGTTTAATTGGTATTTTGCGTCATTTTTAGCACATTTTAGGCCATAAATGACCATTGATTTTATTTGGGTAGAGTCAGACCACCCCATTTTACTGGGTAAAACCACTACTAACAGTCTATTAAACCATTTTGGAATTATTTTATTTTTAAAATTGTGTGAAGAAACTCATTACTCAATGAGTGATACAAACAGTCTTAATCTGTTTCTCACAGCAATTAAAAGGCTCATTCGGTTCTGAGAACACACTGAGTTGAATCAAAATAGCATGACATGATGTCATAATAGCATGATGTGATTTCATAATACCAGAAAGTGAGGTCATGATAGAAGCAACCAAACGAAAATATGAATGAAGCATTCTGATTGGTTCAGTGATAAAAACTGGACCAATGAAACCAGTTAATTTAAAGCTCATTACATTCTCAGAACACACTGAGGTTTTACTGGACATTGAGTAATGAGGTTCTTGAAACCCGATACACAAAAATTTAATAATAAAATAATTCTAAAATGATTTAAAAGACTGTTTACTGTATACCTGCCACCATCCATAAGAATCGACACTTTCTCACTTACAAGTTGGGCTCCCAGTGGGATTCAAACCCACAACGGTGAGAGATGAGAAGGCTTACAGATGAAAAGGCTTACAATACAACGTTGTTAACCCCACTATAACTGAGGCGCTTCTACTGATAGTGCAAAAACCTCTTTTGAAGTTTATGTGCAGGTTTCCTGTAAGTCTCATTTATTTGACGTCTGGGGTGCTTGTTTTACATACGAATGTGTATAGGTGCACCCAGTGACGTCACACTGCGTTTGACCAAAAACTGTGTGGACAGTTTCAGACCATGTGTAAACATTTCTTGTATGATGCCACCGCGCACGACACCTATTTTGCCGTTCAAACAAGATTCTTCAAACAATGCATATTATCGATATTTAAAACAATGTATCAAAATCTGTTAACACTAAAAAATTTAATCCAAATGATCATTCTTCATTTTAAGTAAGTTGTACTTTATAAAATTCAGTGTATCAGTTAATATTTACTGTTTATGCCTAGCGCATAGAATCTCTGCAAAAACTGAAAGACTACGCATAAAAAAGTCAAACGCGTATACACGTCTTGAGGACGCGCGCATATCAAAAATCATCTTCGTGTTCGTAGATGTGTATCTTATGCACTAGTTTCCTGGGTGAACCAGTTCTAAGCAATGTGAATTAATTATCTTGCTCAAGAAGAAATAACATAGCAATGGCAAGAGCGAACCCACAATCTGACATAGGACGCTCCACCACTGGCACTGGATTACAAACTCCACACTTATTCTTCAACGGCTAGATAAGAGTGTATAATAAACTAGAAGATTCATGATATTCAGTATTAATGGTTTAAAAATATTCAGTAATATTTTAATCCATTCCAAAAGGATTGCAAATAACAGGCAATGCTTATGAGATTACCTGGTTGAAACTAAAAGACAATGCAATATGCGAACAAAACGGTCGTCGTTCATGCACCCCACCCACATAAAATACAGGCTGACGGAATCCGCGATTATCGTCGCAGTCCGTTTTTGCACGTTTATCAAGGATTAAAAGTATACAGGCGCATTGTATTATATATTATTGTTTTAAAGCGAACTAATCACAATTACCTGTCGACTTGATTTCTCAAAACAAGTGGTATTTAGCACGCTTTTAATTGAATCACGTTCTGTCATTCGCCATAACCAGTGTTGCTACATGTACATAGTGTGACGTAGATTGACGTATGGATATTCCTAACATAAAATACGACGATTTTGATTGGTTAACTCGGGATTTTTCCCGATAAGGCCCGTCTGTGTGTCGGGATTTAGGTTGTGCAGTGATATAATTTTGTTTAAAGTAACTATATCGCCAACAACAGCCACATTTTAGAATATATCATGTACACCGTTTCTAAACCTACTGACGACGAGGTATTCTGTAATCTTTTGAATGTATGCTCATCAAAATCAGGGAATAACTGAGAGAGGAGATAGAAGGAAAAGTTAAGGTGCCACGTGATAGTTTGGTTACTTCGTTGCTTAAAGATAGGAAGTTTCATATCTGTTTATTAATATGTGTGTGTGTGCTGTATAGACAAAATATAAAGGATTTAACCAGAGTCCAGACCAAACCCCACATCCGCAACTGGAGCGTTAAATTAAGAGTTACCAACACATAATTCATTTTACGCTTATTCAATCATGGGTATTTTAAGAACCCGTGAAAAATCCTATGCTTTTCATCGGCACATTTACATTATTATATGACCTGAACCCCCGAGTGACTTTTGATAAATGGTTTTGAAGTGTAATTTTGCCGTTATTTGGCGGGTTAGTTTCATTAACGACTCATCAACACATTATATGATATTTAGAGCCGACAGAGAGAGAGAGAGGAATGATAGCCTACTTAGAAATCCTTGTATCTGTCCTACTCTTACACGTCTACGAATGGATTCCCGTGGTTCTTTAAAGTTTAAACATATTTATTTTACATCGATTGGGAAACAAGTTCTTGCAAACTTAGATTAATCACTCTCGATGGCTTCCTGGGTAGAACCAGGACCCGTCTATATTGTATATGAGTCCCTGGTAGAACTATTGTACTAAGCAATGTGGGTTAATTATCTTGTTCAATGATAAATAACGTGGCCCGCGGCGAGGATCGAACCCATGACTTCTCGATCTGGAGTTCGGCGCTCTACCACTGGACCACGCACTCCAAATGGTTCTTTAAAGGGTCTGGAGACGGTCTGGCGGTATTTTGGGTGTCAATCCAAATCCAGACGGTTTGGCGGTATTTTGGGTGTCAATCCAAATCCGAATAAAACAACCATAATGTATTTTTGTTTCATGTGCAGTATGCATATAAACTTAAGTGGACCCCATAATCCGTGTTATTTAATTATTGTTACTGAAAAACTTTGGTCTGGAAAACTAGACGACACGGCTTGTCCATTAATATCAATTCATATGACCACATACCCAATACCAGTTATTAAGGACTATCGGTTAGCCATTTTGATCCAAATAGTCCAAAATCGATGAGATATGGTCAAGTGATTACGCATTTTAGGCACGAGCAATGTCAACCATATCGTACATGACAGTAATTCAACACTATTGATGTGAACATAATATTAGAAAGAATATTTACAGGGCAGAAATTGTGCGCTTTATATTCGAAAAGTTTTTTACAGTTTTACTCAAAGTTGTTTTGTTTTTTATGTGAAATAAATAGTCCATTTGCTCGTGCCTAAAATGTGTACATCGTTGAAAAATTCACTTGACCATATCTCATCGATTTTGGATTTTTTGGATCAAAGATGGCTGACCGATAGTCCTTAAGTGGGCCTATGTGATATGACGCTTTAAGGTTCTTATACATTCTTGTTTTGTGATCGAACAGGGTCATATGTACACGTGTTTGATAATTGTCATTTAAATTAATATTTATGACTTATTAATTGTAACAAACACTGCCGAAAATATTCGTTAATGCGACATGTACTTGATCATATACCTACATATACATCCATGACTTGAAGTATTTGTTTTTGTCCTATAAATGTATATATATGTTGACTTTTGTTTATGTTAAATTTTGAAATTGTATTATATGCTATAATTTGATTATATATGTATATGCTCTCCTGTACCTTGGAGGAAAAGCTTTATGTAATACATATATATGCACATTTCGTATGAAACCAGGGAGTAAGTATATTATGAGGATTTTCAATTGTATTTGAAGTGACACCAATCGCCTTCAGTCCAGTATGGAGGACAGACAGATATACGGACATCTCCATCCGACGGACGCGGCTTAGGGAAAGAACACAACGACGAAACCAGTGGCACCCGATCAGGCTTGAACTCGGTCCTATGTGTTCAAGTTCACCGTGTTATCCACTTGGCCACGCCAGATATACGTGGGTGGGAGTAGGGTGGAGGGTATTGTTCTGCATCCCGAACCCATCTGTTACTATATACGCATATGCGATAAAAAAATAGTTCTAATTAAGCCCGCTTCCAGAAAAATGTTACGGATGATTATGACCCTCTGACGTAAACACAGAAGAGCGGAGGGGTTGGAGGAGGGCGTGGGGCTAGGGGGTTATTTCTGTTATAGACAAAAGTAATATTGTGAAATTATATTAACTGTTATTGGTAAAATGTATTTTTTGTTATCTGTTATTGAGAATATTTATTTAGTGTTAGGTACTGTCTTCTTTTTTTTTTAGTATGTTCAGTTCATTGTTATATTTTATCAACAAATTCCGTTTGCCTTTATCCTGTTATTAGACACCTCCCCCGCCCCTCACACACACTTTCCTCCTCCTCCGCCCCCACCTCACAGAATTTCAGGGAGATTGAGATTAACGTGAGTAATGTATATTGCTCTCCGACATGCGGATTTACCATCCTATCCGAACGGAAGGATGACATACTTTCACGTACAGTGCCTTGAGCAAGTGAAGTATTGCTCAAATACGCTTGAAAAACTCACCGGCATTCGACGCGCGGGAGCATGGGAGGAAAGTCATTAACCATTCGACCACTGCAGCTAAATTATATACTGTAAATCTGGGATTGTTAGCTGTCAGAATTAAAGCTCGTATAGCATGTCTTTTGGATATGACAACGAATATAGCATGCCAGCCCTGCTTGCAGGAGAGATTACATTGATAGTACAGATGTAGCATATACCCCGGTGTCTACTGTCCCGCTGAATCATCGCGGCGAACAGACAACACCTGTCTCACTCCTTTCTAGGTAAAAAAGCACCAAATCCCATGAAAAGAAAACGGATTCGTCGACCATATGTTGGAGAACGTTTCAGAAAAAAAAGTGCACCGCTATCGATATATAAATCTGGGCTGATAATTTAAAGCCCTTATAAATATAATATGTTCTGGAGTGATAATGCCCTGCAAAAAGGCCTACCTTTCTCGCAAGCGCGGTCCTTCCTTCCAGTATTACATATAGCAAAACTAAAACTACAGGTAATATAATTAATCTTGCAAATGTTGTAATGGATTTATTATAAATATATAAGACGATGAAAGTCCATATATAACGAGCAGGTGATTAATAGTGAAAACCTAATCCTTATCCTGGTTTTATATTAAACCTTTCTGGCAAGGAGTGAGTGAGGTCTTTCCTAGAAGAAAACGTCATTATTTTTTAAGACTCCGTTTTAAATTGTTTAATCCCTCTATTTAACAAAATCCCGCTGCAAGAATTTGTTTGCCAAACAGTATACAGATTAGTGTGTTGTATAAGAAGTCTAATAAGTTTGTTTACAGATATACAGTTATATACAGTTATAGATAGCTATAGATGTATAATTTGACCCAATGAGGCCGTCACAGTGCACTGAGAACTGGGCCGATATTAATATATTTGACAGGAGGTGTCTCATACCGCCATTATAGATAGATTCTTTATTTTCCTCCAAGATGTAGGAGAGCATATACATATAATTATAACATACAATACAAATTCAAAAGTTAACATAGACGAAAGTCAACATATATGTACATATATAGAACACAAATATATACATCACGCAATACATGTAATGTTACTGAATATTTTTCTATCAGGCTCAATTAGTTATGAGTATAGAGTTTTAATAAAACTATTTAAACAAACTATATATATTGATATGTATTACCATATGCATGACTCTTGTCGAAACGAAACACAAGATGCCAAACTGGTACAATATACTCAGTTTAAAGTAGTATAACATATTACATAACTGATTATGCATCAATCCTATAAACAATAATATTGAGATTTAAAACAAGGTGTGGAGCACTATTGAAAGTTGTGAACATTACATTTTCTATTGTTTAGTACTTAAAATCTCAATTATTTATATATCTATATTTATCTATAGAAAAAACATAAATAGCATTCCCAACATGCAACATGACATCCTAACAAAGTCAGCTGCCTGTTGGGTTTAACAAAAAGCTTAACCATAATTGCATGACCCTTGTCGAAACGAAACACAAGGTAACAACTATCATACAGTAAAACAGGTACCATTATGCCTTGTAAAGACGATATTACAAGAGATTTGAAAACATTTTGTGAATTAGATGAACAATTTTTAAGAGTAACTGTTCATTGTTTTCAGTACAGTAGTTTCTGAAGCCAGCAAGTAAGTCACAAATTTGATCATAGCTGCCTTTAGAAATAAATTTAGAGAATACACCAATTCCTGCATTTTCTAAAATAGCTGACCATAACTTATTTCTGTTCTCGTTATTTTTAGGACAGAAATTTATAATGTGTGCTACTTTATTGTCTACCAAAGAATTGCATTTGGGACATTGCTCAGGTCGACTGAAAGAAAAAAGTTTACACAACACAGATATCACTGTATGACACTGTTGCCTTATTTCAGGCTTTTTTCTACATAATTGCCATAGTCGACAAGGCTCATTTTTATTAAAGATATTAATAACGTGTTCTTCTTTCATAAGTAAGCACAGTCTTGCAGACATCTGCATTGACTGGTATTCATATATTTTAGCTTTCAAAATTGTTTTCCACACGAACTTTGATGGAAAACTTGAGCTGCTAACAAATATATGCAAGTAATTAGAAAAGTCATATTTGACCAGTAACCTGTATATATCAGGAATAAAACCATGCGTTTGCTTGTCATTATTCAAATATCTCAATAATCTGTTTACAAAAATTTGTTTCGCTATATACTTACAAGGTAATCTGCATAACTGAGCGAAGAATTGAGCCACTATGCTTTCCTCTTTAATTGTACGTTGACCGGACAGGCTGTGGACCCTACGATGACGCCTACCTAAAGCCCATTGGGACAGTGGCGTTTGATGTTTGTCTGTGATCTTTCTTGTTGTGCCCTTAATGGCTTATTCTCTTGTTGCTTTTGCTTTTCTAGGCTATTGTTTTTTTGTATTATATTTACACGAGCATATTTGTGTTTTACTTATATTGCCTATTGATGCTGCCTTGTTGGTTAGATATTAGATAATGGCGGGGATTTCTTTATTTACACTGACCTGTTTTAATGGGATGACAGTAGGGTAAGTGTGGGGTTTGGTGCAAACCCCCAGTGGCCTACTTTGCCACTGACCGTTCCAAGGCGGTAGCCCTATTGTCAACCCTTTTGTGTTTGTGATGTTGTTTGCATTCATTATTACTTTTGCCTTCTTGTTTGTCTGTTTGCGTGTTTGTTTCTATGTTTTATGGTTGACTGTCCTCCTTGAATGCTACTTTCCCTGTCCGATCATATTTCTTTAGCGGAAACGTTATGGTGCTTTAGTCTACACTCGTATGTGCCCTAACTTAACGGAAACTTTCTTTAGCCTACACTAGCGATCGTATATACCCTAACATAACAGAAACGTTCGTATGTGTCCTTACTTAACGGAAACGTTCTTTAGCCTACTCTCGTATGTACTTTATCATAACAGAAACATTTGTATATGGCCCCAACTTAACGGAAAGTTTCTTTATCCTACACTCGTATGTACCCTAACATAAGAGAAACGTGCGTATGTGCTCTTACTTAACGGAAACGTTATTTAGCCTACACTCGTATGTACCCTAACATAACTGAAACGTTTGGTGTGTGCCTTAACTTAACGGAAACGTTATTTAGCCTACACTCGAATGTACCCTAACATAACTGAAACGTTTGGTGTGTGCCTTAACTTAACGGAAACGTTATTTAGCCTACACTCGTATGTACCCTAACATAACTGAAACGTTTGGTGTGTGCCTTAACTTAACGGAAACGTTATTTAGCCTACACTCGAATGTACCCTAACATAACTGAAACGTTTGGTGTGTGCCTTAACTTAACGGAAACGTTATTTAGCCTACACTCGTATGTACCCTAACATAACTGAAACGTTTGGTGTGTGCCTTAACTTAACGGAAACGTTATTTAGCCTACACTCGAATGTACGCTAACATAACAGAAACGTTTGGTGTGTGCCTTAACTTAACGGAAACGTTATTTAGCCTACACTCGTATGTACCCTAACGTAACAGAAACGTTTGGTGTGTAGCCTACACTCGTTTTAATGTACTTAATTATAAAGCTTGGTATAAGACAATTATACTAGTACATCAATTAACTGGGTATTTAACGACATAGATGAACGACCACAGAAGAATCGAAATGCTCAGCCGGGCCTCAAACAAATATCATGACATGTTGTACCTTCTTTTCATATTCTTATATATTTAAATTAGAAATCAATATTTGGGCTAATAAAACCAAGAAAGCCGCCGAGAAATGATTTGTGGCACAATCTTTTATTCATACAATGCTCTGTTTGTTCATCATTCATTCCTTCATCGTGTAAAGAAGTCCGCTCATTAAGCAGACAACAAACGCCATTTTATCTTTACATACATATTTGATTTACGAGTTAATTGACGCACCGCCGCGAGTTAATAGCTATGAAATCACGTAATTGTGACAGATGAAGACCAGTTCAATAACATATGGTCATAATGACGGTATATATGTTAATTTTGGTTTCTGTATTCAATAAAGAAATGTTAAAGGGACACACGGCAATCTTGATTTTTTCAAAAACTCACAGCGTTTTTTCAATCATTAATATTAATTACAAGACCAGTTTAAACAATTGTTTTTGTATATTATTAACTGTTGATTAAATTGCTCCAATAATATACTTAAATCTATGGTAGAATAAGATGAAAACAAGGAAACTCAAACATTTTATTTAATTATATGCAAGCAGGTTTAAAGTCAAAATGATACTGGATAAATAATTCGAACAGCTATTTTCAGTGCTTGATAAAAACTTCAAGATTGACGTGTGCCCTTTATTCACATAGAGAAAACTAAGAACCATGTCTTAAAGGGAATGTAGCGACACAGCCAAACATTTTTATTATTGAGAGTTCTGAAAAACTTGAATAAGGGTGAGAGAATTATCAAAATCGGATGATAAACAAAGAAGATGTGATCATTTGGAGTTTCTGTTGAAAGGGATATGGAAGCGGCCATTTTGACATCACGGTTCTAAATAACCATATATGGAATATTTATAAATATGAAAAATTACCGATTTATAGGGAAAAAACTATCTCAACTGTATGAAAAATATGTTATACTTAATGGCAATAACGCATTATATGACCAGTAAAAAAATGCATTAATTTGTAGTGATTTTCTTCGTTTTAAATATTTATCAATATTCCATATATGGTAATATGGAGCTATGACGTCATAGTTCTCAAAATGGCGGCTCCTATCCGTTTTAGAACAACCTTTAAATGGTCATAAATTGTTTGTTTATCATCCGATTTTGATAATTCTTTCACCTTTTCCCAAGTTTTTCATAACTCAATAATAGAGCTTGTTTGGCTGTGTCGCTACATTCCCTTTAAATATGTGGTGGTGTATGCTGTATCATTGGTCTATGGACTTCAAAGAAACATAATAAGAATTTTACTAAACGTATTTTTAATATCCAATGCATAAATAGACCAAATACTTATTACCACATGCACATATAGACAGTTATTCCCTACAACGTTGTGTTTCGTTGGTTGTCTGGTTGAAATTTTAAGGTGTTCTCAATTATCGTTTCCAAGCTTAACTATTGGTTATAGAAACTCATACTTAAACCATTATATTTTGTAATAATCGACATATTTTTTTATATATATTTCTTATTGGTTTCCATGATTTTCTTTCTGTTTCTTCTTTTTTCACTTAAATTCTTTATGACACTGAGTACCAAATGTTAATACTAAACAATCACGGTACACATGTTTCAAAGATTCTAAATTAATTGTCAAACCAATACATGCAAACTGTACTACAATTCCAAATTTTATATTATGTTTGATATGAATGTATTTGGTTATATGTGCCTTGATGCGGGAGAGGTCTTACATAGACATTGCCTGTTGTCCAGTCCCATTCATTACTTGAATAAAATATTGTTTAAATTAAGGTGTTTACGTCATTTTCAGCACATTTTAGGCTATATATGACGTTTTAGTGGTGTAGGCAGACCACCCAGTGTTGGGTAGAACAAGAACTGTATGCCTCCCGTCATCCGTAAGAGTAGACAGTTTCTCACAAGACAAGCTCCCAGTGGGATTCGAACCCGCAGCGATGAGAGGCGACAGGAACATGTTATTAAACGTTCCTGGAGGAGAGACGGTTTCAAACTCAGGATCTTTACCATCCTAGCCACGGATACTTTGTGCTTCTCTACAAAAAGTAATACTGAACCATAGCTTTTCGAGCTCTGTAAATATCATGTATCAGTGGTTTGATAGACAGCAAAGTACAAGCAATGTACACCCTACTAACAAAGTGTAATGGTTGATACGTATAAGCACTCGTATACCTTAGTTCAACGGAGATAAATTCACCCCAGGGATATTAACTATTTGCATTGTTATAGAAAGGACACCTAACATGGGGGTCCCAAAGGGGGTGTGTTCACGTGATCACGTAAAATAAAAACAAGGATCACGTCTTCACGTGAAAATAGCAAAACGTTCACATTTCACGTTAAATGTGGATGAGCAGACGTGAAGCGCTATAGGCTCGAGCTTCTCTAGTACAATGTGTGGGTTGCAACAACAACAACCCCCCCCCCCCCCCCCCCCAAAAAAAACCCCCACGCAATCACGATTAGAACAGTTTATGACCATAATATATAGCAAGTTCGATAACCAACCAGATCGCATCTATTATGCTGGAGTTATGACCCTTGGATTTTTGAAATTGACGATTTTTGCGGTTTCCACGGAATAAATTAAACATTTATAATCCAATCTTGATGAAACTTATGGCCATCATATCTAGGTCAAGTTCGATAACCAGCAAGATCGCATATATAATGCCGCAGTTATGGCCCTTAGATTTTTCAAAATCGAATTTCGTTTCTGACCAATAACTTTAATATTCATAACCCGATCTTGATGAAACTTTAGGGCAATGTTTATTGGCATCATATCTCGTCCATGCTTGATAACCAGCCAGATCGCGCCTATCTTGTCGGAGTACACTTAGTCTGTGAATTGCTTAATTTTATGTCATTTCTTATTATGTTTCTGATATTTTATTTTTTGACTTCAGTATTTGATCCAGTATAAAGTTAACAGAAACATTGTGAGCATATTGGTTGTGACTGAATTAAAAATATTAACAAGAGCTGTCGGAGAACAGGGCGCTCGACTTTCGAGGCATTGTCCATTGATTGCAAAACAAAGTTGGAAAGGGGGCATAATTCTCTAATTGCTGGAAAGGCAAATGGCACGTCTCATATTTTCATTATATATTATTTTCATAACATTATATAATATTTTCATTAATTCCTTTAACTCTGATATATGAACTCTGATATATGAACAATTTAAATTTGAAAAAATTAAAAAAAGAAGTTAAATAAGGGGCATACAATTCTGCTTATGAAAAGAGACATAACTCTACTAAAATGAAATTCATCGGCCATGTCAATGGCATTTTATAATGGACAAGACAAAACTGTATAAAGTTTCGAGATCATATTTTAACATGTCAAAGGTCAGCTTGCAGGTTAAAGTGTAACGCACGGACGATGACAAAGTGATCCTCAAGTATCTGCCATGCTACGCACACACATGTCAAAGGGAACAGTTATTGCATATATCTCTACAAGTTCCTTTTATGACTGAATAAAAGTGTAAAGTTTCACTGAATTGTTTTAAGGGTTTCAGAGATCCGAACTTAAACGTAAAATGTCGACGCCGCTGAGAAAATAGCTTTAATGCCTAACAAGAAACATTTGTTTGTATGGTGTTTTACATCCTTTTTAACACATGCAAGATTATATTGAGGGTTCAGTGCAAAACTATTGTATCTCCTTCTTTATTTGTATGTAGTTACAATGGTTTTGCACTGACCCCTTGATATATGACAGTCAATTTTGTGGTGGAGGCAGACCAAATCACCCATCTTTCCTGGGTAGAACCAGTACTGTACACCTCCCGCAATCCGTACGAATCGACACTTCCTCACAAGTCAAGCTCCTAGTGGGATTCGAACCCGCAGCGGTGAGAAGATTTTCAACGCAACATTGTTAACACCTCGACCATGAAGAAACAGAATGGGTCTAAAACAGAGTGGCTGCAGACACTCAATTTACACTGGACCAGGTCAGTATTGTGCCACCACGCAAGTGACGCCTGAAGAACATAGTACTGGACCAGGTCACTGTATTGTGCCACCACGCAAGTGATGCCTGAAGAACATAGTACTGGACCAGGTCACTGTATTGTGCCACCACGCAAGTGACGCCTGAAGAACATAGTACTGGACCAGGTCACTGTATTGTGCCACCACGCAAGTGATGCCTGAAGAACATAGTACTGGACCAGGTCACTGTATTGTGCCACCACGCAAGTGACGCCTGAAGAACATAGTACTGGACCAGGTCACTGTATTGTGCCACCACGCAAGTGATGCCTGAAGAACATAGTACTGGACCAGGTCACTGTATTGTGCCACCACGCAAGTGATGCCTGAAGAACATAGTACTGGACCAGGTCACTGTATCGTGCCACCACGCAAGTGACGCCTGAAGAACATAGTACTGGACCAGGTCACTGTATTGTGCCACCACGCAAGTGACGCCTGAAGAACATAGTACTGGACCATGTCACTGTATTGTGCCACCACGCAAGTGATGCCTGAAGAACATAGTACTGGACCAGGTCACTGTATTGTGCCATCATGCAAGTGATGCCTGAAGAACATAGTACTGGACCAGGTCACTGTATTATGCCATCATGCAAGCGACACCTGAAGAACATAGTACAATGATGAAGACCTCGATCAAGCATGACAAAATGAAAATAAATTTTGCATCTGTTCAGTTTCATGAAAAATTGAAAATATAGATCAAATTAAGCCAACATATTAAAGGACATTCCCAACCTTTCTGTCACAAATCTGGTAAATTTTCATGAAAATATTCCACGGATATAGGATTAAATTCCCCACCCTAGTCTGACCATCAACTGTGACTCCAACCTTCAGCTAATGTTCCTAAATCTGGTATTGTACAGTATGGACACAAACATTTCAGTATTTCCATATTTTATTCAACATAAAAATGCATAGTAAAAGTTTAAATTTCAACACCTATCAATTTATTTACAATATTCTGTATAATACAAGCAGAATTTTGATACAACCTACCAGTAACTGCACAAAGCATTTTAGTTGATATTACAATGTCTAAATTTTGAGTTGAAAAATCGTTTTTACAGTGCACCTTTTTGTGTTGGTGCACCGTAAAAACAATTTTTCACATCCAACAGGAATGAATCGTTCCAGGCCCACCTCCATTTACATCGAGATAATTGAATTGAATTGGGTTTTAAGGTGCACCTACACATGAAAGGTTATATGGCGCCTAACAGGAATGAACGTGCCAGGTTCATCCTCCATGTACATTGGGATAAAATATGGAGAATGGGCCTAGAACCTTCTTACATGCCGAGTTGCTGGAAATTCTCTAGTAGAAACTCCATTTACGGTGAAGCCACGTTTCCACGTTTGCCTACGGGGTGTCATTAAGACCTTGAATGAGCATGATAAAAAATGACAAAATGAATATGAATGCGGGTCCTACCCCTCTGCATGCGACTGTTTTTGAGATTGCATTGGTTATTCTACCACATCGAGATAAAAAGTATGCAGAATGGACTTAAGATTCTTTTTACCTGCAGAACTACAGAGCAGCTGAAAACCTGTATTAAACACTAATTTTGCTGTGCGCAGAAAGCAGTGACTATTCTTACCCAGGTACTACACAGGGCACTAAATCCTCAAAAAACATCTGTTAATTGCATAATGCAAGTTCACTTTATTCTTGCATAAATGTAGGTATGGACATTATACTTAGAAATTGAAATACATTAGTCATAAAAAACATTACAGGTCTACAATATATTTGAAATGCCAGCATTCCCAATACAATACCATGAAATAAAAAGGACACAAAGCAATCTTTTACTTTTTAAAAACTCACGGCGTCCCGCTAGAATTTCTGCATAACTTGCATTTGCTCAATCATTAATATTACTTATAAGAATAGTATTAAGCTATTTGTTGTTGCATATTATTAATTTTTGATATTATTGCACAATAATATATTAAAATTTATAGTATAAGGCAAAATAGTGAATACTTATAAGTTAAAATTTGATTTATCTAAATGTTAACCAGGGTAAAAATAACAAGAGGTCAATGACCTTGAAGCTCTACTGATTGATTTTGATTTCAGGAAGTAGTCGCTACAAACTGGTTTTTTGAAAATCTATTTTTAGCCGTGGTGGCCATCTTGAATTTCCGGCCGACCTGAAATTTTGCTAGGATCAATTAGACATCAAGAGCAACATTCCTGTGAAGTTTCATGAAAATCCGTCAAGTAGTTTCAGAGGAGTAGTTGCTACAAGTTTTCATTATATAACTCTATGTAAACAAAGATGGCCACTGACAGCCATGTTTAACATTGAATCAAAATAATGTTCGACTCGGATAACCATCATGTCATGCTGATCATTTTAGAAAAAGTCCCATATCAATATCTCTTATAGTTTTCAAGAAGTAGTCGCTACAAACTTATTTTTTAAAAATCTATTTTTAGCCATGGCGGCCATCTCGAATTTCCGGCCGACCTGAAATTTTGCTAAGATTAATTAGACATCAAGAGCAACATTCCTGTGAAGTTTCATGAAAATCCGTCAAGTAGTTTCAGAGGAGAAGTCGCTACAAGTTATCATTATATAACTCTTATGTAAACATACATGGCCACTGGCAGCCATGTTTAACGTCGAATCAAAATAATGTTCGACTTGAATAACCATCATGTCATGCTGATCATTTTAGAAAATGTCCCATATCAATATCACTTATAATTTTCAAGAAGTAGTCGCTACAAACTTATTTTTTAAAAATCTATTTTTAGCCGTGGCGGCCATCTTGAATTTCCGGCCAACCTGAAATTTTGCTTGGATCAATTAGACATCAAGAGCAACATTCCTGTGAAGTTTCATGAAAATCCGTCAAGTAGTTTCAGAGGAGTAGTCGCTACAAGTTTTCATTATATAACTCTATGTAAACAAAGATGGCCGCTGGCAGCCATGTTTAACGTCGAATCAAAACGATTTTCGACAAGGACCAACATCATGTCATGCTGATCATTTTAGAAAAAGTCCCATATCAATATCTCTTATAGTTTTCAAGAAGTAGTCGCTACAAACTTATTTTTTAAAAATCTATTTTTAGCCGTGGTGGCCATCTTGAATTTCCGGCCGACCTGAAATTTTGCTAGGATTAATAAGACATCAAGAGCAACATTCCTGTGAAGTTTCATGAAAATCCGTCAAGTAGTTTCAGAGGAGTAGTCGCTACAAGTTTTCATTATATAACTCTATGTAAACAAAGATGGCCGCTGGCAGCCATGTTTAACGTCGAATCAAAACGATTTTCAACAAGGACCAACATCATGTCATGCTGATCATTTTAGAAAAAGTCCCATAGCAATATCCCTTAGAGTTTTCAAGAAGTAGTCGCTACAAACTTGTTTTTTAAAAACCTATTTTTAGATTTTGCGGCCATCTTGGATTTCACATCTACATGAATTTTTGCTAGGATCAACCAGACTTCATGGGCAACATTTCTGTAAAGTTTCATGAAAATCTATTCAGTAGTTTCAGAGGAGTAGTCGCTACAAAAAAAAAGTTAACGGACGCCGCACCACGGCATAAGCTCTGCTGATCTCTGATCAGTAGAGCTAAAAATGATACTGGATATATAAATCGAGACACCCATTTCAAACACTTCAAGATTGCCGTATGTCCCTTTAAAGATAAAAACTTAAACTAAAAGTTACAGTAGTATTAAAAGCTTTTCCTTTGCAAAATGAAGATTGAAGATGTGAAGCCCCACTTTCTTCCACTCAGTTTTCTATTTCAAATATGAACCGATATAAACGATTTATCTAGTAATGAACCGTCTACTTCAATAAATAACCAAGATTAATAATTCATTCTTCACTCTCTTTCTTTCTTGACAAACTTTCACACACAAACCATGTCTATCATGTATGGTTTGTCCATTCACAACATATATGTTAACTACACTATAATGAGATCAGTATTAATGGCATTGCAATTTGTTTCCTATTTACACCATGAATCTTTCCATCCATCTGCCAATGATTTCCCTGAAGAATGTAATTATGTTTTACAATAGTTAAAAGACAAACAAAATCAGAGAATTATGGTCCACCGCCTGATAGGAACCGCCGATATAAAAAATCAGTTATGTAGTAAGAACCTCGACAAAAATAGTTAAAAATCAAAGGATATAACTCCAGTATGATAGGTGCGATCTGGGTGGTTATCAAACTTGGCCAAGATATTATGCCCATAAACACTGACCGCAAGTTTCAAGATTGGATTATAAATTATTAAGTTATTTAGCAGAAACCACAAAAAAAATTCTTCCAATTTTCAAAAATCCAAGTGCCAGTACTCCGTCATGACATATGAAATCTGGCTGGTTATCTTTACTTGGCCAAATTGTTATGGCCATAAACACTGACCACAAGTTTCATCAAGATTGGATTATACCTGTTTATTGAGCGGAAATGGCCAAAGTCTTCTATTTTCAAAAATCCAAGGGCCGAATTTGGTCTAGATAATATGGCCATAAACATTGACCTAAAGTTTCATCAAGATCGGATTGTAAATATTAAAGTTATTGGTCGGCCGGTTATCAATCGTGACCTAGATATTATGGCAATAAACATTGTCCTAAAGTTTCATCAAGATCAGTCATTGGTTGGAAAAGTGGCGCAGAATGACGGACCAATGGACAGAAATGCAAATGCCTTTGGCGGTGGACAAAAATCAGCTGTATCAAACTCAAAATGTTGAGTGATTTCATGGCGATGATCTATTTCACACACTAGATTATCCCTGTATTAAAATATAAAGTTCTAGTTCATATCCTATTAAAATGTCCACCAGATTCTGTGTTAACAAACCCGTACTTCAATATTCACATCCTAGTCTTATGTCCACCCATATCTGCATGTTAACAAACCCGTACTTCAATATAAAGTTCTAATTCACATCCTAGTCTTATGTCCACCCATATCTGCATGTTAACAAACCCGTACTTCAATATAAAGTTCTAATTCACATCCTAGTCTTATGTCCACCCATATCTGCATGTTAACAAACCCGTACTTCAATATAAAGTTCTAATTCACATCCTAGTCTTATGTCCACCCATATCTGCATGTTAACAAACCCGTACTTCAATATAAAGTTCTAATTCACATCCTAGTCTTATGTCCACCCATATCTTCATGTTAACAAACCCGTACTTAATAAAACAGTATCCATGCCCCTGGACCATCATCAACCTGAAAAGAGATAAGAGGGATATCATATTAAATGGCCTGTAAAGTACAGAAGTAGAATACACCCTCAACATGGCTCAAAATGCAAAGTTATTTAAATATACCTCCAACGCAATCTGTAGACATCTGTCAAGGTAACAGCCTAATAAAGGTAGAACTTTTTTCTTACCGGTATTACAGTAAGCTTTTGTTAGCTTAAATGTTGAAACTTTGAACACCACCCTCACCACGAAGGGATTCATTGGTCCCCATTGAATTCTTATATAATTCATTGTACTCGGAAACTTTCGAGTTGCCTATATAAGTCTATATGACATCTGGGGCACTTTGACCAGGGTCTACTAGAGGACCATAAGCTTCTAACCTAATAAATTGGCTCCTATGCAGCTATTTTTTAAATTCGGATGTTTAATGTTGCTGCAGATGATGCTTGCCAAATAAGAACAATTGACAAAGACCATTAATGGTTTAATTTAACACACTACATGCATTTCACTATATAAGTCTATGGAAATCTCTATATATACAAACTTTGGACCTTAAGGACTTAATTTTAACAAACTTGATAGTATTTTATCTAAGTCTTTTCTAAACACAAGAAAGTCTGCCTGTCAGCAACACAACAAGCATCTCATCTATAATGGCCATAATTTTGCTAAAATGTAATACAGAGTTGTGGATCTCGCTGTCTGAGTGGCCTTGATGAGACATATTATACAAATGACTATCAGCGACATAAAAGATGTAACTGTGTATGAAGTTCTAAGCGCGTATGACTCAGCGACATAAAAGATGTAACTGTGTATGAAGTTCTAAACGCGTATGACTATCAGCGACATAAAAAAGGAGTTAAAAAACAAAACAAGAGGTCAATGACCTTGAAGCTCTACTGATTGATTTTGATTTCAGGAAGTAGTCGCTACAGACTTGTTTTTTTGAAAATCTATTTTTAACCGTGGCGGCCATCTTGAATTTCCGTCTGTCCTGAAATTTTGCTAGGATCAATTAGACATTAAGAGCAACATTCCTGTGAAGTTTCATGAAAATCCGTCAAGTTGTTTCAGAGGAGTAGTCGCTACAAGTTTTCATTATACAAGAGGTCAATGACTTTGAAGCTCTACTGATTGATTTTGATTTCAGGAAGTAGTCGCTACAGACTTGTTTTTTGAAAATCTGTTTTTAACCGTGGAGGCCATCTTGAATTTCCGGCCGACCTGAAATTTTGCTAGGATCAATTAGACATTAAGAGCAACATTCCTGTGAAGTTTCATGAAAATCCGTCAAGTTGTTTCAGAGGAGTAGTCGCTACAAGTTTTCATAATATAACTATGTAAACAAAGATGGCCGCTGGTAGCCATGTTTAACGTCAAATCAAAACGATTTTCGACAAGGACCAACATCATGTCATACTGATCATTTTAGAAAAAGTCCCATATCAATATCTCTTATAGTTTTGAAGAAGTAGTCGCTACAAACTTATTTATTTTAAATCTATTTTTAGCTGTGGCGGCCATCTTGAATTTCTGGCCGACCTGAAATTTTTCTAGGATCAACTAGACATCAAGAGCAACATTCCTGTGAAGTTTCATGAACATCCGTCAAGCAGTTTCAGAGGAGTAGTCGCTACAAGTTTTTACTATATAACTTTATGTAACCAAAGATGGCCACTGGCAGCCATGTTTAACGTCGAATCAAAATAATTTTCCATGAGGATCAACATCATGTCATGCTGATCATTTTAGAAAAAGTCCCATATCAATATCACTTATAGTTTTCAAGAAGTAGTCGCTTATAACTTATTTTTTAAAAAATCTATTTTTAGCTGTGAGGCCATCTTGAATTTCTGGCAGATCTGAACTTTTGCTAGGATCAATGAGACATCAAGAGCAACATTCCTGTAAAGTTTCATGACAATCCGTCAAGTAGTTTCAGAGGAGTAGTCGCTACAAGTTTTTACAATATAACTCTATGTAAACAAAGATGGCCACTGGCAGCCATGTTTAACGTTGAATCAAAACGATTTTTGACAAGGATCAACATCATGTCATGCTGATCATTTTAGAAAAAGTCCCATATCAATATCACTTATAGTTTTCAAGAAGTAGTCGCTACAAACTTGTATTTTAAAACTCTATTTTTAGCTTTGGCGGCCATCTTGGATTTCACATCAACATGAATTTTTGCTAGGATCAACTAGACTTTATGGGCAACATTTCTGTAAAGTTTCATGAATATCCATCCAGTAGTTTCAGAGGAGTTGTCGCTACAAATAAAAGTTTACGGACAGACAGACGGACGACTGACGCCGCACCACAGCATAAGCTCTGCTGATCTCTGATCAGTAGAGCTAAAAATCACCAAGGCGTGACGTCACATGTATGTACTGATAAGGGTAACACTATATAATATATAGTATACCCCATCCATTTTCATGGTGCGGGGCATAAAACAGGACAACGAGGATTCTGGAATCATTTTACGTTTACTTCGGTCTTAAATTGAATTGGGGTTTTAAGGCGCACCAACACATGAAAGTTTATATGGCGCCTAACAGGAATGAACATGCCAGGCTCATCCTCCATGTACATCTAGATAAAATATGGAGAACGGGCCTAGAACCTTCTCACCCTGAACTGCAGCAAATTCTATTGTAGACGAACCGATCATTGATTCTTTGACAGTAATTTCGAGCCAGATGTAGCTAGAACCCAGAATCTACAAACACGTCACGCCCAGTAATTTTGAGCCAGATGTGCCTCACCCAGTAATTTTGAGTATGATGTAGCTAGAACCCACAATCTACTACAGTGTGTCTCATCCAGTCATTTCGTGTAAGATGTAGCTAGAACCAACAATCTACCAACATGTTTCGCACAGTAATTTTGAGTTAGATATAGCAAGAACCCACGATCTACCAACATGTCTCGCCCAGTCATTTTGAGGCAGATGTAGCTAGAACCCACAATCTACCAACGTGTCTCGCCCAGTAATTTTGAGGCAGATGTAGCTAGAACCCACAATCTACCAACGTGTCTCGCCCAGTAATTTTGAGGCAGATGTAGCTAGAACCCACAATCTATCAATGTGTCTCACCCAGTAATTTTGAGTCAGATGAAGCTAGAACCAACAATCTACCAACGTGTCTCGCCGAGACATTTTGCGTCAGATGTAGCTAGAACCCACAATCTACCAACGTTTCTCGCCCAGTAATTTTGAGTAAGATTTAGCTAGAACCCACAATCTACCAACATGTCTCGCCTAGTCATTTTGAGTCAGATGTAGCTAGAACCCACAATCTACCAACTTGTCACAAAGTATTTTGAGGCAGATGTAGCAAGAACCCACAATCTACCAACGTGTCTCACCCAGTCATTTTGAGGCAGATGTAGCTAGAACCTACAATCTACCAACGTGTCTCGCCCAGTAATTTTGAGGCAGATGTAGCAAGAACCCACAATCTATCAACGTGTCTCGCCCAGTCATTTTGAGGCAGATGTAGCTAGAACCCACAATCTACCAACGTGTCTCGCCCAGTCATTTTGAGGCAGATGTAGCTAGAACCCACAATCTACCAACGTGTCTCGCCCAGTCATTTTGAGGCAGATGTAGCTAGAACCCACAATCTACCAACGTGTCTCGCCTATCATTTTGAGGCAGATGTAGCTAGAACTCACAATCTACCAACGTGTCTCGACCAGTCATTTTGAGGCAGATGTAGCTAGAACCCACAATCTACCAACGTGTCTTGCCCAGCCATTTTGCGGCAGATGTAGCTAGAACTCACAATCTACCAACATGTCTCGCTCAGTCATTTTTAGGCAGATGTAGCTAGAACCAACAATCTACCAACATGTCTCGCCCAGTCATTTTGAGGCAGATGTAGCTAGAACCAACAATCTACCAACCTGTCTCGCCCAGTCATTTTGAGGCAGATGTGCCAAGAAATCACAAGTTATCGTGTGGATAAAGTTCAGCATTATCGGTTATGGTGACCTTGACATTGGAAATACTGACCCCAAAATGTATAGGGGTCATCGCTCGCCATGGGCCGTCTGTACATGAAATTCTATTACGGTATCATAAATGGGTAAAAAGTTGTGGAACGGAAACCAAATTGTTGACAAAGAGACAGAACCGAGCTCCACATGAAGGGCCCTTGACTTACTTTCATCTTTATCCTCTGCTGTATCTGTGAACGTCTCTGTGTTGATGGTTGACTCCTCAGATTTCTCCTCGCCCGATGTCTCTGGTTCTACACATGCTTCCTTCACTTCATCATCATTGTCATCTAATACATTCTGAAGATGCAAACACAAAGATGATATGTTAGAAGCTTTTTTGACCAGGGTAAAGATAAGTATTTATGTTTTCTCTATTTCTTACAAATACCCTAAATTTGACTGGTTAATTTGTCCAGTCATACAAAACCACACACCTTTGGCGATATTTTAAATGGGAGTTGACAGCAAAGATGAAATGATAGACACTAAAAATTCATGCAGATACTCCCAATTTGTTCTAGTTTTATCATTAGTGTCTGTCATTTGAGCCTTTTCCTCAAAGAAAAGAGTTCTTGCCATTTTATCACCTTCAATGGCAATAAAGAGGGTAGTAACTATGGTTCGCGTGAAATCGCTTGTTTCTGGAAAAGATGTTTTTCAGACACAATTTAAAATAACATAAGTTATGTATTAGCGAAACACGACACTCGGTGGTAAATAAAAATACGATGATTTTTAAAATTGGCTCGGCGACAACTTACATTCAGCACGGAAGCCAGGTGCCCGGCCTGACTGGTCAGTACCGAGAAGTTCAGTTATAACACTTACATTCAGCACAGAAGCCAGGTACTCGGCCTGACTGAACAATACCGAGAGGTTTAGATACAACACTTACGTTCAGCACAGAAGCCAGGTACTCGGCCTGACTGGCCAGTACCGAGAGGTTTAGATACAACACAGAAGCCAGGTACTCGGCCTGACTGAACAATACCGAGAGGTTTAGATACAACACTTACGTTCAGCACAGAAGCCAAGTACTCGGCCTGACTGGCCAGTAATGAGAGGTTCAGATACAACACTTACATTCAGCACAGAAGCCAGGTACTCGGCCTGACTGGCCAGTAATGAGAGGTTCAGATACAACACTTACATTCAGCACAGAAGCCAGGTACTCGGCCTGACTGGCCAGTACCGAGAGGTTCAGATACAACACTTACATTCAGCACAGAAGCCAGGTACTCGGCCTGACTGGCCAGTACCGAGAGGTTCAGATACAACACTTACATTCAGCACAGAAGCCAGGTACTCGGCCTGACTGGCCAGTACCGAGAGGTTCAGATACAACACTTACATTCAGCACAGAAGCCAGGTACTCGGCCTGACTGGCCAGTACCGAGAGGTTCAGATACAACAGTACACTTACATTCAGCACAGAAGCCAAGTACTCGGCCTGACTGGCCAGTACCGAGAGGTTCAGATACAACACTTACATTCAGCACAGAAGCCAAGTACTCGGCCTGACTGGCCAGTAATGAGAGGTTCAGATACAACACTTACATTCAGCACAGAAGCCAAGTACTCGGCCTGACTGGCCAGTACCGAGAGGTTCAGATTTTCTTCCTTAATTTCCTCCATAGACTGGTGAAGCTGCAATATATCAAAATGGTTGGTTTAACCCTGGTTATTGTAGGTAAAAACAAGAAGCAGTCGGTCGGTGAAGACGCTCGACTTTCAAGGCCTTGTTTATTTATTGGGTAACTATGTTGAAGGGCATAATTTTGCATAACTGCATAACAGAATTGTTGCACTTGTTAACCAAATTTTCTAAGTATAAATGGGGCCATAATTTACTTAAGGGTTTTTGAAAATAATTTGCGCAAAAGAATCGAAATTGTATATTTTTCAGTGACTCAAGCATTATTGGCCAAGATAAAACGGGTACAGCGCTTATTCCATAAAGAACATTATAGTAGGGATTAAAAAATCAATACCTAACCAAATTTGTATAAATGTTAAGTATAATTCCATAGACAAGTGATGTTTATAATGATTGGTTGAAAAACAATCTTTCTACAACTTTATACAAATATCACACAAGCTTTATACCATTTCATTCTCTGACAAGGCTTCAGCCAGGGATAATCTTCTTTCTTCTGCCAGATCACGCCAGTATGAATCTGGGATGGCATCTAAACAACAAATTCATTCAATAAATGGTTTAATAAATACAGTTTACAGTCCATGATGAAGAAATCATTTCTTATTGGAGGACAATAGCTGTGTCAGTAAACTTGACAATCAGTAAACTTGACAATCAAGTATACAAATGAAAGATTACGAGATTAAGTGAACAATAATTTGTGAAACAATAGCTCTGCCGTCTTACCAGTTTTTAAACAAACCTCGTCTAAACCTTGAAATACCATTTAGAGTATATAATGGCCTCTCCCAATAAAATCAGAATATCTTTCACAGAATTAAAGGGATAGGGGAAATTAGCATACCATAGGGTGGGTGTGGGAGGGAGTTACTTTCGGGTGACTAATGTTTAGGGATCATGATTAGTTTAGATGCAACTTGAAGTATATTTCAACTGTAAATGAAAGGATTTTTAAGAAGATTACAAGGAGCTTTTTATAGCTAAGTATAATGCATTTTGCAGGTTATTGGTGTTTTTAAGGGATATGACAGAGAGATCAAAGAATAGGGTTTGAATTAAGCTAGGCTCGCGTTAACCATTCGCCAAATCGCCATAGGCGAAAAGAAACCCGAACTGGCGAATGAAAATCGTAAGAAATACTTATCAAAATCGCCAGACATCGGCGGTCTGGCGAATCCAAATTTCCGGCCGATTTTGTCTAAAATCTCGGGAAATCCCGAATTCTAATACACAAAGTCTTTCACTGTTTATAAGCCACTACCCCGCTGGGTGTTGTTAGCTAATTAGCGAGAATCAATTTGGACTGATAAACTTATTATCGCAGTGTTTATTGAAGACCGCTGTCAAATTGTCGGTGTGCGATAGACTCCGCCCACTGTTCCGCCTCTTGCTGTCAATCAACTGGTTTGTGACCCCGCGCTCAATATTATCCACATATTTAACTGCGTTATCGAGCCGGGTAAAGCATAAACAAGAGGGCCATGATGGCCCTATATCGCTCACCTGAGTAAATTTGAACCAATACAAGAGGGCCAAGATGGCCCTAAAGCAATCACTGTGACCCCTGCGGCGTGGCCAAGTTTGACACCCGGGTCACCATTTGAACAAACTTGGTAGAGGACCATAAGCTTATAGCAAATGCAAAATATTAAACCTCTGGCTCTTGCAGTTCTAGAGAAGAAGATTTTTTTTCAGTTTTTCCCTATACAAGCCTATGTAAAACTGTGACCCCCGGGGCGGGGACAAATTTAACCCCAGGGTCACCATTTGAACAAACTAAGTATAGGACCATAAGCTGATGCTACATGTAATACATGAGAGCTCCGTGCCATGTGGTTCCAGAGAAGAAGATTTTTTAAGTTTTTCCGTATACAAGCCTATGTAAAACTGTGACCCCCGGGGCGGGGCCAAATGTGACCCCTGGGTCACCATTTGAACAAACTTGGTAGAGGATCATAATCTTATAGAAAATGCAAAATATTAAACCTCTGGCACTTGCAGTTTCAGAGAAGATTTTTTAAGTTTTTCCCTATACATGTCTATGTAAAACATGTGAACCTTGGGGCGGGGCCAAATGTGACCCGAGGGTCACCATTTGAACAAAACTGGTAAAGGACCATAAGCTTATAGTAAATGCAAAATATCAAACCTCTGGCTCTTGTAGTTTCCGAGAAGAAGATTTTTCAAAAAAAAATCCTATATAAGTCTATGTAAAACTGTGACCCCTGGGGCGGGGACAAATTTAACCTCAGGGTCACCATTTGAACAAACTTAGTAGAGGACCATAAGCTGATGCTACATGTAATACAAGAGACCTCTGTGGCTTGTGGTTTCAGAGAAGAAGATTTTTTAAAGTTTTTTCCTATATGTCTATATGAAAAACATGCAAAATCTCAAATACAAACTTTGGACCCCCGGGGCATGGCCATTTTTGACCCCGGGAACTTCATTTGAACAAACTTGATAGTCTAGGCGTAAGCGATCATTTTAAAAGAAAAACTGTTGAAATCTGTCCAGCGGTTCTTCAGAAGAAGATTTTTTAAGGTTTCGACCATATATGGTAATGGCGGCCATCTTGGATGTCGCGCTGACCTAATTTTAACAAATCTAAAAAGCATTCATCTAAGGATCATCCACGTGAAGTTTGGTCAAAATTGGCCAAGCGGTTTCCGAGAAGAAGTCGTTTGAAGCAAAAGTTAACGACAACGGACGGACGACTGACGGACGACGGACGAAGAGTGATCCCAATAGCTCACCTTTGAGCCTTCGGCTCAGGTGAGCTAAAAATAACGTGGCGCCCTCTAGCGGCCAAAATGGCTTTTCAAAAAACAGTTTGGTAAAGTTTGCTTACGAATTAATAAGCTGGAGATGCCGTCGGTGTTTTTGAACTTTACGATCACTGATAAGACTAATTAGTTGTACAAACGCAGGGTTCTCCCCAGGCATCTGACGCATGTCGCGTCCGACATGCCTTCAAAAAAGCGGCTACTTTCCGACATCCCTTTATTGATCTGCAGACACGCTTTAGTTTCCAGCAGTTTGTGAACCGTATTTTCACACCTCGCATCTGTTTTCACAGCTCGCTTTGTATTTTACATCCTGCATATTCGGGCTACTTATGCTACGGACAAATTAAAGTGATTATGTACGATTGTTTGTGAAGTGATAATCTGTTATCGCCGCGGGTGATTTATGATTCAATCGAAAAATATACTTCTTTGCGCCATTTGTGTATACATAAATTAATAAAGTCCTTACTCGATAGCACAAAAATAATGCGTAAACACAAAATATCACAGTGCGTAATGTCCAGTAAGTTTTGACTGAATGGTAACCCAGGTTAAAAAACGCTCTGTTTATGTACATTTAGCCGATTTATACATATTTAAATTATCCTCATTAAAACTATATTTCTTTGTTCTTTAAAACGTGCGTAAAACAAAATTAACACAAATAAACAAACAACAAACACAAACTCAATTTTATTTTCGCCGATTGCTTGACCGCTAGCATTTGTTTTATCTCAGTGCGGTCTAATTAACCGGTAATCAATCAGAAGCCGGTAGCAATCAATTAAACAGTTAATCCAATCAAGTCATAATAGTCTCCACCCGCAAAAAGCATCATGAACTTCAAAGATAATCGTAAAATTATTAACACAATAGCAGCGATTAGATTACACAGTGACACCATTTACAGACAGGTTATTGCGACAGCAGCGAATTTAATTGGTTGAGAGGCGATCAAGGTCGTCAGGCAAGGTGTCAATCACTGTTATGCTGCGCGTGCTTTTGGAAATTGGTACATGTGTATTGGATTGATGCTTGGAAGCGAATACACGCACAGGTGGTAAATTAGCTGCGTCCGAATTGGGTCAAATTGAATTTCCATGCGTAAAAACACGTGTGTACGCGTCTATTGAGAACCCTGGTTTAGAGACAAGAAATATACTCACTCCCTGGAAATATCAAACTGCTTTCAAACAATGGAATTAATAATAGAAAAAACATATTTATCAGTGACACTGTGTTTATATAACTACAATAAGAAGAATAATTTTGTGAGGCAATAAAAGATAGAATGTTTAAAAAAAACAAAAAAAACACATTTAATCTTTAGGAAAATAAGCTATGTGTAATAAAATACTTGTTAAAACAATTTTTTTGCTTTCTATTCCATGATTTATTTCCAAATATTATAGAAATTAAAGCACTCTCAAGCGATATAAAAGGTTCTCAAATTAAAAAAAAATCAACAGGGAGTGGGGATACCCTCCCGTCCCCACCCCCACGCGTCACAAAGTAATGGTCAAAAATGACATGCCTTCTAAAATTTCTGGGGAGAACCCTGAAACGGTAGCGTAAACTGGAACAATGGCAAGTGTGAACCGATGTTTGATCGGCTGTCTCTGAATTGGGATAATTTATGGTTGAACAATCAACATGAAAAAATACAAAAGGTGCGCTTACTCAAAATATTGGTACAATTTTAGAATGAAGTGGCTTTTATTACTTACTCTGTGCATGATATTCCTGGTGTATGTAGCATTTCTGAATTTTGTCTCACAATGCAGCGCGATCTTTCTAGCTCCTTTGGAACTCCTGTTAGTTGAACTTGTTTTATATGTCTCAGCTTAGCCTTACATTTTTAAATATATTTATTTTATTTCTATGAATGTTAGTAGGTATATTGAAATACATTTAATGAAAATACTAAATGGTCTAATCAATGGTGACAAGAGTCTATATTTTTATATTTTCTTATTTTATGCATGCATTCATTCTGTCCTTTTTTAAATTTCAGTCGACAATTTTTAAAAATTAAAATAGCATTAAATTAAATACAATTTTTAAAACTTTTTGAATAAGCACTAAAGCAGAATGCATATGATGTGGACATATTGATACCCTATACATATAGGTTAATAAAACATACTTTTTTAACTTACTATTGATGTGTACGCAAACGCGAAGTTTTAGCGCCTCCAATTCGTTCAAAAATATCTCGGCAAAAGTCTGGCTAAAGACATTCTAATCTGGCTAAAGGAATTTTTAGGGCTTTAGCCAGATTTGGCTAAAGGTTTTAAAATCCTAGCGCTAGCCTAGTTAAGGAGTAGGGGGAAATTAGACTTTAGAATTAGAGGATAGGGTTAATATGCTCTTACATGCCCTGTGGAAGACCCTGTTAACAATGCTCGATTTAAATGCAACTTGCCAACTTTTGTGAGGACCTGCATACAATTTAAACACAATATACAATAAGTTGTCTTCTCAAGAAAATTGTGTCTATGGTGGAGCCTAACCGCCTAGTATATTTCCGTAAAACAAACAATTCATTGTACAATATCAATGTTTGTTTATTGCCTTCTTATTTTAGGATACTAGCAGTCTGTTTATCTTACTGTCGAAGAATTTATAAGCTTTCTGTGAATACTCCAAAAGCGAAGCAACATTTGTGGACAAATATATAATTTTATAACAAAGCATTTAACGGCAAAATAACAAAGCGCATACGACTTAATTACCTTTCACCATAAGATCATATGCCTCCTGGTCTATATCTGTAACACCTACACCACTGTCATTATGTAGATCCAAAACAGTTCCCCCTACTCCAGGTGCCCCTGTGATGTCAGTCTGGGTACAGCCCACAACCGAATCAATCTTGGGCGTCTGTGAGCTCATGTTATGCCACGCAAGTTTCTTGTCAACATACACTTTCACAGGTTTGCTGTTTGAATGGATCTTGGTTGGTACCATCTTCTTGGCAGGTTTCTTCTGCAGAAATACAACATAATTATAGTGCTGTGTATGAAAATTCCACTCGCCTGATCGCCATGATGAGTGCTCATTGATGACGGAGGAGTAAAAATTCAGTCAAATTCTTTAAAAATTATCAATGTGACCATTCAAATATTACATAGGACGATGACTCAGAAAAAAATGTTCGTGCCCTGACATGTATCTCCTGCAGGTTTATGTATGTCAAGATTAATTAATACGTGCCAGGGCTTTTTACCTTATGTAACAGAAGTCTGTAAGGCCTCTTCCCAATTGAAAACTTGACTGTTTTTTCCCCAAATGTGGTAGAAATATTACCCAATCAGAAAGCAGCAGTGTCAGAATAGGAGAAAAAGCATAAATTGTGCCAGTGTTTTTTCCCCTTATATATATATATATCCTTATATTTTTTTCCTTATAAAATAAAATTCCCAATTTAAGGCAAAACAACGCGAGTTTTCCCAATTGAATGGGTACCGGTACCATTCCCAAGAGTGGAAAAAATCGCTGTGTGCAATGTGTTTTCAGTTTCTGACTGAGAAGTTAGTAATTATAATAAATAATGGAAAAAAATATAAGTAAAGCATAGTATTGTCATATGTACTTGATGACATTTGGCCTCTTCCAAATTGTGTGGAAAAAAGCCCTGCCTGGTTGGAAGGAATTGCACAAGGTTCCCACAAAGAAGACAACACACAATTACTAACGTTTCCCTATAAGGCCAGAAAAAAACACGTGTGTTTCTGGTTACCCGACCGTCCTTATTTTTTGGCGCCAACCCTACAGTTTTTTATCAAAAAAAAAAAAAAAAAGGACAAAAAAACTGGGTACAAAATGGTAATGTACGAAAAGATGGGGCAGAGCAGAAGTTTATGAAAAACATTAATCATGATATGCTGCCAGCAGATTTGTACTTCCAATACTGGTATGCAAGTAGTAACCGAACAGAAAATAGTGTTTATTGTACTGTTTGTCGTTATTTGATATTATTCAAACAATTAAGTTCACTTCATTGTTAACAAGAGCTGTCGGAGAACAGCGCAGCTCGACTATTCGATTTTTCAGAGAATAATAAATTATATAGCTAGTATATACCATAGGAAAACAAGGCTAAAACAATGTAGGGTGGGGTTGGGTTGGGGGACGGGGCTGGTAAAGAAAGTCGGGCCTATATAAACTTATTTGTGAAATTTTATTATTTTGGGTGGGGTTGGGGGACGGGGCTAGTATATAAAGTCCGGCATATATAAAATTATGTGAAATTTTATTATTTTTATCTGTTTTAATCCAAAATTGCTGTCATTTTAGCTATGTGTAAGAATTGACAAAAACAACACAGAAATAGGTAAAAAAATAAAATAATAATAATCGAGTTTTGAGGGGGGGGGGGGGGGGGGGGGAGAGGTGGGGGGGGGGCAACATATATGTATAAGAAGCTTTGCAAAAAATAAATTAAAAACTCGAGTTTTGAGGGGTGGGGTGGAGAGGCGAGGCGAGGGATGGGGTGGGGTAACATATGTGTAAGAAGCTTTGTAAGAATTGACCAAAACAACACAGAAATATGTAAAAAAAACAAAAAACAAAAAAACATTCAGTTTCAAGTGGGGGGAGGGGTGAGGATAGGCGGGGGTGGGGGCAACATATGTGTAAAAAGCTATGTGTAAGAATTGACAAAAACAACACAGAAATATGTGAAAAAAAAACAAAAATAAAAAAACCATTGAGTTTCAAGTGGGGGGAGGGGTGGGGAGAGGCGGGGATGGGGGCAAGATATGTGTAAAAAGCTATGTGTAAGAATTGACTAAAGCAATACAGAAATATGTAAAAAACAAAACAAAACAAGAGGTCAATGACCTTGAAGCTCCACTGATTGATTTTGATTTCAGATAGTAGTCGCTACAAACTTGTTTTTTGAAAATCTATTTTTAGCCGTGGCAGCCATCATGAATTTCCGGCTGACCTGAAATTTTGCTAGGATCAATTAGACATCAAGAGCAACATTGCTGTGAAGTTTCATGAAAATCCGTTAAGTAGTTTCAGAGGAGTAGTGGCTACAAGTTTTCATTATATAACTCTATGTAAACAAAGATAGCCGCAGCCAGCCATGTTTAACATTGAATCAAAACGATTTTTGACAAGGACCAACATCATGTCATGCTGATCATTTTAGAAAAAGTCCCATATCAATATCTCTTATAGTTTTGAAGGAGCAGTCGCTACAAATTTGTATTTTGAAAATCTATTTTTAGCCATGGCGGCCATCTTGAATTTCCGGCAGACCTGAAATATTGCTAGGATCAATTAGACATCAAGAGCAACATTCCTGTGAAGTTTCATGAAAATCTGTTAAGTAGTTTCAGAGGAGTAGTTGCTACAAGTTTTCATTATGTAACTATGTAAACAAAGATGGCCACTGGCAGCCATATTTAACGTTGAATCAAAATAATGTTCGACTCGGATAACCATCATGTCATGCTGATCATTTTAGAAAAAGTCCCATATGAATATCTCTTATAGTTTTCAAGAAGTAATCACTACAAACTTATTTTTTAAAAATCTATTTTTAGCCGTGGCGGCCATCTTGAATTTCCGACAAACCTTAAATTTTGCTAGGATCAAATAGACATCAAGAGCAACATTCCTGTGAAGTTTCATGAAAATCCGTCAAGTAGTTTCAGAGGAGTAGTTGCTACAAGTTTTCATTATATAACTATGTAAACAAAGATGGCCACTGCGGCAGCCATGTTTAACGTCGAATCAAAACGATTTTCGACAAGGACCAACACCATGTCATGCTGATCAATTTAGAAAAAGTCCCATATCAATATCTCTTATAGTTTTCAAGAAGTAGACGCTACAAACTTATTTATCTTAAATCTATTTTTAGCTGTGGTGGCCATCTTGAATTTCAGGCGAGCCTAAAATTTTGCTAGGATCAATAAGAAATCAAGAGCGTTTCTTACAGGGGGCAACATATGTGTAAAAAGCTATGTGTAAGAATTGACAAAAACAACACGGAAATATGTGGAAAAAAAATAAATATAAAAAAACATTGAGTTTCAAGTGGGGGGAGGGGGGTGCGGAGAGGCGGGGGTGTATATGTGTAAAAAGCTGTGTACGAATTGACTAAAACAACACAGAAATATGTAAAAAAAAAATAGAGTTTTGAGTGGGGCAACATATATGTGTAAGAAGCTATGTGTAAGAATTTGCTAAAACAACAAAAAAATATGTAAAAAGTAAAAAATAAATAAATATATATTGAGTTTGGAGTGGGGGGGAACAAAACAAAAAAACAACTGAGTTTGGAGTGATTGGGGTGGGTGGGGGTGAGGGTGGGTGGCGGAGAGAGGCAGGGATGGGGGGGGGGGGGGGGGGGGGGGGGGGGGGAGCAACATCTATGTGTTAGAAGCTGTGTAAGAATTGCCTAAACAATTTAGGGGGGGGGGCAACACCTATGTGTAAGAAGCTGTGTAAGAATTGCCTCAACAAGGGAGGGAGTGGCGCTACATATAATATGTGTAAGAAGCTATGTGTAAGAATTTACAAAAACAACACAGAAATATGTAAAAAAAATAATATATTGAGTTTCGAGTGGGGGGAAACAAAACAAAACAAGAGGTCAATGACCTTGAAGCTCTGATTCTGATTTCAGGAAGTAGTCGCTACAGACTTGTTTTTTGAAAATCTATTTTTAACCGTGGCGGCCATCTTGAATTTCCGACAACCTGAAATTTCGCTAGGATCAATTAGACATTAAGAGCAACATTCCTGTGAAGTTTCATGAAAATCCGTAAAGTTGTTTCAGAGGAGTAGTCGCTACAAGTTTTCATTATATAACTCTATGTAAACAAAGATGGTCGCTGGTAGCCATGTTTAACGTCAAATCAAAACGATTTTCGACAGGGACCAACATCATGTCATACTGATCATTTTAGAAAAAGTCTCATATCAATATCTCTTATAGTTTTGAAGACGTAGTCGCTACAAACTTATTTATTTTAAATCTATTTTTAGCTGTGGCGGCCATCTTGAATTTCCGGCCGACCTGAAATTTTCTAGGATCAACTAGACATCAAGAGCAACATTCCTGTGAAGTTTCATGAACATCCGTCAAGTAGTTTCAGAGGAGTAGTCGCTACAAGTTTTTACTATATAACTCTATGTAACCAAAGATGGCCACTGGCAGCCATGTTTAACGTCAAATCAAAATAATGTTCCACAAGGATCAACATCATGTCATGCTGATCATTTTAGAAAAAGTCCCATATCAATATCGCTTATAGTTTTCAAGAAGTATTCGCTACAAACTTATTTTTTAAAAATCTATTTTTAGCTGTGACGGCCATCTTGAATTTCTGGCAGATCTGAACTTTTGCTAGGATCAATTAGACATCAAGAGCAACATTCCTGTAAAGTCTCATGACAATCCGTCAAGTAGTTTCAGAGGAGTAGTCGCTACAAGTTTTTACTATATAACTCTATGTAAACAAAGATGGCCGCTGGCAGCCATTTTAACATTGAATCAAAATGATTTTTGACAAGGATCAACATCATGTCATGCTGATCATTTTAGAAAAAGTCCCATATCAATATCACTTATAGTTTTCAAGAAGTAGTCGCTACAAACTTGTATTTTAAAACTCTATTTTTAGCTTTGGCGGCCATCTTGGATTTCACATCAACATGAATTTTTGCTAGGATCAACTAGACTTTATGGGCAACCAGGGCGTTTTCAGCCTGTCTAACGGGGCCGATATTCGGCCCCATTCCCAATACCAAATAGCGACCATTTTTCCCAATTTCATGAAAAAATTTCCCAATCTCGGAAAAAAATCCCATTTCAACAGAAATACCTTTTGCTTATAAAATAGAAACAAATGAATAAACGAGAAACCATATAATCAAGAGACTTTTCAAATTACGCGAATCGTTTGTTTACTTTTGATCGGTGATCTGTGAAAACTACATTCCGTGAATTTATGTATAAAAAACGGTGTAAAAACACGGCAGGGCTTTTTTCAACAAAATTGGGAAGAGGCCCAGGCCTGTCCATTTTGGGAAAAAAGAACGCGCTTATTTCTCACTTTGGGGAAAATACAAGGTTTCATAAATTAAGTAAATATGACCTTAATATACTTTATTTATATTGTCATCCATTATTTACACTAATTATTAACTTTTCCAAGTCGGAATTTACTTGGCAGCCAAAAACACACTGCAGAATTCATGCTTTTTCTCAAATTCTGAGAGACTGCTGTTTTCCGATTGGGAAATATTTCTGCCACAGTTGGGAAAAAACAGTCCAATTTTCTGTTGGGAAGAGGCCCTTTACAGGCCTCTGTTATAAAAGGTAAAAAAGCCCTGCACGGACAACGGTCTTTATACCGTACCGCAATTTGAAGATGCATCGCGGCGCCATTCCCGATTACTTATATTATGGTCAATATATGGTTTGAAAATTAACAGAAATTAATTTTTATTTCATAAACCAAAGTATTTTCGCCATAATAGTTTGACTTCGTATAAAATGGGAAGGAATTATGAAGCAAAAACGGTACGTACGGTACCGGATTTTATACTGGGCACTGCGAAAACTCGTCACGTGATGTTATTGACGAAAAATGTCGCATAATAGTAAATATTATGCGAAGAGACCTAGAAAAAAAGATGCCAAGGGTACCCCATCACTTAAATCTCTGTGGAACAAAACATCTAACGTTTCAAATGCCCCTAAAAGTTCTTGCCCGGCGGAATCTGACCAAGTGTCTGAGGCCCAGATAGGTGATGATGGCCATACATCTACTGATACATCTCCGACAGACACAGTGAATTGTAATGAACATACAAACGTTGATCCAGTAGATCAGATTTGTAATGATAGCCCTTCTCCCCAACCTGACCCTGATACATCCAACATAGTCTGTGAGGAGGAACCTCCAACAAAAGTGGTAGCTGTAGATCGCCGCAGATTTGATGGCTCAAAATATGAAAACGCCAATAAATGGCTATACTACAGTGTGGCAAAAGATGGTTACATGTGTAAGTACTGTGAAATTTCCCAATTGGTTTGATTTGTCGATAATTTTTTCCCCCAAATTTGACTATTTACCGCGTAAAAAATTCCCAATTTGGGCAGGGGCCTTTTCCCCAAAAACCCCTGAAAAAGCCCTGGCAACATTTCTGTAAAGTTTCATGAATATCCATCCAGTAGTTTCAGAGGAGTTGTCGCTACAAATAAAAGTTTACGGACAGACAGACGGACGCCGCACCACGGCATAAGCTCTGCTGATCTCTGATCAGTAGAGCTAAAAACAACTGAGTTTGGAGTGATTGGGGGGGGGGGGGGGTGGGTGGGGGGGGGGGGGGGGAGAGAGGCAGGGATGGGGGGGAGGGGGGGGGCAACATCTATGTGTTAGAAGCTGTGAAAGAATTGCCTAAACAACACAGAAATGTGTAAAAAAATCAAAAAAAAATCGAGTGGGGTGGGTGGTTCGGAGGCGTGGTGATGGGGGGGTGGGGTGGGGTCCACATATGTGTAAGAAGCTATGTGTAAGAATTGACTAAAACAACACAGAAATATGTAAAAAACAAGAGGTCAATGACCTTGAAGCTCTACTGATTGATTTTGATTTCAGGAAGTAGTCGCTACAGACTTGTTTTTTGAAAATCTATTTTTAACCGTGGCGACCATCTTGAATTTCAGGCCGACCTGAAATTTTGCTAAGATCAATAAGACATTAAGAGCAACATTCCTGTGAAGTTTCATGAAAATCCGTCAGGTAGTTTCAAAGAAGTAGTCTCTACAAGTGTTCATTATATAACTCTATGTAAACAAAGCAGCCATGTTTAAGGTCAAATCAAAATGATTTTCGACAAGGACCAACATCATGTCATACTGATCATTTTAGAAAAAGGTCCCATATCAATATCTCTTATTGTTTTGAAGAAGTAGTCCGGCCGACCTGAAATTTTTCTAGGATCAACTAGACATCAAGAGCAACATTCCTGTGAAGTTTCATGAACATCTGTCAAGTAGTTTCAGAGGAGTAATCGCTACAAGTTTTTACTATATAACTCTATGTAACCAAAGATGGCCACTGGCAGCCATGTTTATCGTCGAATCAAAATAATTTTCCACAAGGATCTACATCATGTCATGCTGATCATTTTAGAAAAAGTCCCATATCAATATCACTTATAGTTTTCCAGAAATAGTCGCTACAAACTTATTTTTTAAAATCTTTTTTAGCTGCGACGGCCATCTTGAATTTCCGGCCGACCTGAAATTTTTCTAGGATCAATTAGACATCAAGAGCAACATTCCTGTAAAGTTTCATGACAATCCGCCAAGTAGTTTCAGAGAAGTAGTCGCTACAAGTTTTTACTATATAACTCTATGTAAACAAAGATGGCCGCTGGCAGCCATGTTTAACGTTGAATCAAAACGATTTTTGACTAGGATCAACATCATGTCATGCTGATCATTTTAGAAAAAGTCCCATATCAATATCACTTATAGTTTTCAAGAAGAAGTCGCTACAAACTTGTACTTTAAAACTCTATTTTTAGCTTTGGCGGCCATCTTGGATTTCACATCAACATGAATTTTTGCTAGGATCAACTAGACTTTATGGGCAACATTTCTGTAAAGTTTCATGAATATCCATCCAGTAGTTTCAGCTGTGAAGTCGCTACAAATAAAAGTTTACGGACAGACAGACGGACGGACGGACGGACAACGCACCACTACAAAAATAAACAAGAGGTCAATGACCTTGAAGCTCTACTGATTGATTTTGATTTCAGGAAGTAGTCGCTACAGACTTGTTTTTTGAAAATCTATTTTTAACCGTGGCGGCCATCTTGAATTTTCGGCCGACCTGAAATTTTGCTAAGATCAATAAGACATTAAGAGCAACATTCCTGTGAAGTTTCATGAAAATCCGTCAAGTAGTTTCAAAGAAGTAGTCGCTACAAGTTTTCATTATATAACTCTATGTAAACAAAGCAGCCATGTTTAAGGTCAAATCAAAAAGATTTTCGACAAGGACCAACATCATGTCATACTGATCATTTTAGAAAAAGTCCCATATCAATATCTCTTATTGTTTTGAAGAAGTAGTCGCTACAAACTTATTTATTTTAAATCTATTTTTAGCTGTGGCGGCCATCTTGAATTTCCGGCCGACCTGAAATTTTTCTAGGATCAACTAGACATCAAGAGCAACATTCCTGTGAAGTTTCATGAACATCCGTCAAGTAGTTTCAGAGGAGTAGTCGCTACAAGTTTTTACTATATAACTCTATGTAACCAAAGATGGCCACTGGCAGCCATGTTTAACGTCGAATCAAAATATTTTTCCACAAGGATCTACATCATGTCATGCTGATCATTTTAGAAAAAGTCCCATATCAATATCACTTATAGTTTTCAAGAAGTAGTCGCTACAAACTTATTTTTAAAAATCTATTTTTAGCTGTGACGGCCATCTTGAATTTCCGGCCGACCTGAAATTTTGATAGGATCAATTAGACATCAAGAGCAACATTCCTGTAAAGTTTCATGACAATCCGCCAAGTAGTTTCAGAGGAGTAGTCGCTACAAGTTTTTACTATATAACTCTATGTAAACAAAGATGGCCGCTGGCAGCCATGTTTAATGTTGAATCAAAACCGATTTTTGACTAGGATCAACATCATGTTATGCTGATCGATTTAGAAAAAGTCCCATATCAATATCACTTATAGTTTTCAAGAAGTAGTCGCTACAAACTTATTTTTTAAAAATCTATTTTTAGCTGTGACGGCCATCTTGAATTTCCGGCCGACCTGAAATTTTTCTAGGATCAATTAGACATCAAGAGCAACATTCCTGTAAAGTTTCATGACAATCCGCCAAGTAGTTTCAGAGAAGAAGTCGCTACAAGTTTTTACTATATAACTATATGTAAACAAAGATGGCCGCTGGCAGCCATGTTTAACGTTGAATCAAAACGATTTTTGACTAGGATCAACATCATGTCATGCTGATCATTTTAGAAAAAGTCCCATATCAATATCACTTATAGTTTTCAAGAAGAAGTCGCTACAAACTTGTATTTTAAAACTCTATTTTTAGCTTTGGCGGCCATCTTGGATTTCACATCAACATGAATTTTTGCTAGGATCAACTAGACTTTATGGGCAACATTTCTGTAAAGTTTCATGAATATCCATCCAGTAGTTTCAGCTGTGAAGTCGCTACAAATAAAAGTTTACGGACAGACAGACAGACGGACGACGGACGTCGCACCACGGCATAAGCTCCGCTGATCTCTGATCAGTTGAGCTAAAAATGGGGGGGGGGGGGGGGGGGGGGGGGGGGGGGGGGGGTGAAGGAGGAGGGAGCCCATGCTCCAATATGGGTGAAGTATGAATAACATGCAACATGCATAATGCTATAAGAAATCCCAAACCAAAATTATAGATATATATATATACATGCTTACATGCAAACCTAGATCTGCCTTTATTGCACATTTTATGGGCCATCACAATCTGGGTTCCATGGGAGCCCAGAATTTGCAGAATACAAAATTACTTATGCAACCCTTTACAACATACTATAAGGAAACCAATTCCCAAATTTAGTTCAGCTAGGACAAGACATGTAAAGATATAGACCTGCAAACACAGCTTACACGCAAAATTTTTTGTGAAATAGACACATTTTAAGGGCTATCAGAATTTGGGTTCCATGGGAGCCCAGGGGCTACAGGAACCAAAATTACTTATGCAGCCCTTAAGATGATGCTATAAGGAAGCCCATGGCCAAATTTGGTTGTGCTAGGATAAGAAATGTAAGAGATATAGACTTGGAAACACAGCTTACACGCAAACCTTGATGTGGGATGGGTGATTACATAGGCTCTCTTATTCTTCGAATAGTCGAGCTATAAATGACATCCAATTACAAGCTCGCACACGCGCTGTTAATAGTGGCCCTCAAATGGGTAACCAATAACCATTGATTGACAGTGGTATAGAAGTAGCAGCCGAATTGCTAAAAAAACGGATACATTTATGGTCATTATCCCTATTGGATGCCCCATTCCGTAAGAAAGACAACTCATCCCATTTATGACCTAAATATATTAACAAGAGTTGTCTCCATTACGTAAACTGGAAATGTCCGCTACTACAGTATAATCAGATTTGACCGAACGATATTTTACTGCAGTACTGTATTTTTCCAATATTGTTTATGCCTACATGTTATATAAACAGGGTTATATATATATAAATTAGAGTTTTTATTTATTATTGTCTGCTGCTGTCGTCATGGGGAAGCATTGTTTAAATATCGGAGAGCAATTAAAAAACACATAACTGCGCATGCGTGGTTAGCGCGTGACTTCCCCATGCGCACATTTGCAGGGAAACGAGTTCTGAGAAGAAAATCATTTATATTTAGGTACATATTTACTTTTTTGTATACGACGATTCTTCTGATGATGAAAAATTTATCTTTTTATTAAATTAAATTGATATTTTCTATTGAAGAGCTACGAACGTCGTTTGTTTACGGAAATTTGGATACTACTGCTGTTCGGATACAACTTGCATACCAGTACCACCCAGCCTCAGGAAATGATAAAATACAATCTGATGTAAACTCATAATGGCAGAAAATATGTTTTCAATTTATTTTATTCAAAACAAACAAGTTAGATATCATGAGATTATTTTCCTTCTCTCCTTGCAAAATCGCTATAAATTAACTACTTGACAAAGTTAAAGATACCTTTAACATCGTCCAAACCACATGGGCAAAAAAGAAAAGAAAAGAAAAAATGTTCCTACCTACCTACCCTAATTTTTTCAGCTGAGTAACCAGAAACAGTTGTTTTTTCTGGCCTAATGGCCAAGTAATAAATGTGAGGTTACCATTACATGCTTTAAGAAAAGTGAAGGTTGGATATTTTTTTTAATCAAAAATGGTTTATGTGTGTTTCCTTTGTCACACCAACACGGGCTTTGAGTTACCTCAGATCCAATCAATGTGCCATCAGCTGCCAACTGCAGGGTCTTCAATGTTTTTCTCTCACCACTTGTTGTTAATGACATTGTCTAGTGGAAATAGAATGTAAAAAATTAAGAGTTATGCATTTTTTTAAAGAATACACTCAGTGACTCGTACAATAGGTAAAACTGCTATGAGTATGCAGGGCTTCCGTTAACGAGCGTACGGCCGTAAATTACGTCCAAAAATCGTAGTTGTACGGCGAAAATTAACATCAAAGGCATACAGTGTAACTTCAAAGTACGCCGCGATTCTTTACTACGGACGTCCGATAATCTGTAAATTACCGATTATAGCCCCGCCCATCTAATTCATTTGAGACTGCCGACGTAACAAGCTGTAAAGCAATTAAAACTCAGTGGAGCCTGTAATTGACAGGTAAAACCGGCTTTGTCCAGTTTTTATCAAGGGTCACACGCATGGCGGGTGAGGGGAGAGAGTTAATTAGATAATTGGCCAAGCCGCTCATTTCACAAAATGAAAGTAGCAGTATAATCTCGATGCCAAATTGCTTAATTTATATTCATTAACCACAAAGTTGAAACTCCTTACAAAAACAGATTATACTTTTAAGGCTATTTCTTTTATATCTTTGTTGTCATTTTTCTATGTATTTATCTTGAAGTTACAAATAGAAACGAAGTACTGATAGACAAACAATATTCAATAATCTCTAACCTAAGGGAAAGAACTCTTCGCGAATGGAGACTAAACACGGAAGTGAAATTATCACTGGCAAAAACAATCGATTGCTTTGATAATAAATTAAAGAATCTGTTACATTTATTCCTACACTTGACAGTTTTACATACCTTTCATTAATGTATGCCAATTTAAAAGCTTTCCTGGTCTGATAAATTGAAAACTGTTTGCAAAATGTAATTCACTGTATAAAACTTGTGGGTGGGGTATGGAACGCAAAGGCAAATTAAGTATTTTTAGTTCGAAACCGTTTATATAATGATGTCATCAAATATTTTCTTTTATAAACACAGATGATTATAAATATCCTTTTTTTCTTTTTAACAATTTAGATGTGTTGTTTCCCTCACCACCACGCGGAATCACTGACTCGAAGACTGAGTATGAATGCCATGCCCAAACACTGGAACTTCCTAAATTTTCCCCATGAACTTCCAAATTTAATACACAGGAAGTTCGAACTTCCTAAATTTGAACGTTAGGGGAGCCCTGAGTATGTATGTATGTATGTATGTATGAGGATGAATGTTGTATGTATGAGGATGAATGTCACATTAAACAATCTTTCAGTTCAGGGCAGTTAGCACTTTTATCAATTGGCATTTGATGCAAGTTAATGAAAAATTAACTGGCAAATCATAACTTACTCCATTTTGACAGCTTGTAAACTATAGTATACCTAAATTACTAAATAGTTTTACTTTTCATCCATTTATCTAAACTAAAAGGATGTTAAAAACTTGCAAATATATTGCAAGTGCTTCAAACGTTGACTGTCATTTTGAGAAATTATGGTAACTTCTAAAATGCCAGTAAAATAGTTTAAATATGAGCCCTGCAGTTACTACGGGTCTACTTGTAGATTAAGTGAGCTCAATGCTCCATTTTATATGGGCCCTTAATTGAATTGGTTAACAAGAATTGCAGGGCAAACCATAGTCCCCCACCGGCCCAGACAAACATTTTTCAGACATTTTCTACGATGGAGGTCAAAGATCAAGGTCAAGATGACCTTATACACACAGCTATCCCAAGATGTATTCACATACCAAGTTTGGTGTCTCTACGTGTTATAGTATTGAAAATACGGTCCGGACAAGCATTTTCTATGACAGAGGTCACAGGTCAAGGCCACAATGATCTTATTTTGGTACGCGACACACTGCTATCCCAAGATGTATTCACCTACCAAGTTTGGTATCTCTAAGTGTTATAGTATTGAAAATACGGTCCGGACAAGCATTTTCTATGACAGAAGTCACAGGTCAAGGTCAAAATGACATTATTTTGGTACGCGACACATCGCTTTCCAAAGATGTATTCACATACCAAGTTTGGTATCTCTAAGTGTTACAGTATTGAAAATACGGTCTGGACAAGCATTTTCTATGACAGAGGTCACAGTGACCTTATTTTGGTACGTGACACACCACTATCCCAAGATGTATCCATATCCCAAAGTGTTATAGTATAGAAAATACGGTCCGGACAAGCATTTTCTATGACAGAGGTCACAGGTTAAGATGACTATTTTCAGGGCACAAAAATTCCACTCGTCCGCTCGTATTGACGAGAGGACGAGTAACATTTCATTAAAAAAAGAGTTCTTACATAGTTTATTAAGCGATTAAATGCAGTGAAAAGTCGCAACTCTGTTTATTCAGCGATAAAATGCAATTTAAATCAACCGGATATTGGGAAATTGACGCAATTCCGTTTTGGGACATTCTAAAATGCGGCTCCCGTTCTAATTTCACGGAGCGCGAACGTTACGGTATTTGATGTTATACAAATAACACTTTCACGGGGAAAATCTTTAAGGGCACTAGTCAGCTTTTAGGTGACTGGGGCCAGGGCCTTCAGGAAGGGGAATTGCATAAAGTATGCTGTTTTCCTGTATTGGAGTTTAACATTTCCTTATAAAACAAGAGGCCCAAGAGGGTCTGTGGACGCTCTACTGGCTAACACGGCTCTTATAAGATCAATGAAGCGCTGGACTGCCATTTACGTTTTTTTGAAAGGCTTGGGCAATCAACAGCTTTTTAACTAAATCAAGGGCCATAACTAAAGAATCTGGTAAAGATCAGATGAAAAATAAAGGCCCTACCGTATTAACGAGGCAAAATATAGCATTTATAACTAAATCAAGAGCCGTAACTCCTCTGTTACTGGTCCGACTGGTCCAACATAGAGCTAAAAAAAACTTCTTTTTTTTTTTAAAAAATTCTATGACAGAGGTCAGTGACCTTATTTTGGTACGCGACACACCGCTATCCAAAGATGTATCCACACACCAAGTTTGGTATCTCAGTCTTATAGTATTGCAAATATGGCCCGGACAAGCATTTTCGGAACATTTTCTATGACAGAGGTCACAGGTCAAGGCGACCTTATTTTGGTAAAACACAGCTATCCCAAGATGTATTCAAATACCAAGTTTGGTATCTCTAAGTGTTATAGTATTAAAAATACGGTCCGGACAAGCATTTTCTATGACAGAGGTCACAGTGACCTTATTTTGGTATGCGACACACCGCTAACCCAAGATGTATCCACACACCAAGTTTGGTATCTCAAAGTCTTATAGTATTGAAAATATGGCCCGGACAAGCATTTTCGGAAGGACGGACAGGGTGCAAACGGGTCCGGTGGGGGACTAATAAAATCTTCTTTAGTCCCGCCACACTGGAATACTGTAGACAAAGACGATATCCCACAGTTACATTATTCTGAACAACAGTATCCTACATGAGTTGGGAAGACATCTGAGTCCAGCAGCCATATCATAGAATAGTTTCGTACGCAACTACCGTTAGAGTTGTTGGTTACAGAGTGACTCTGTTTAGGCACGGGGTCTTCCGAGTAAAAATTTGGACCAGTTTTTCAATGTTTCGATGTAGATTTCTCGGTACTGTATTGAACGATATTAAAATATATACCAATGTTGGACACCTTGAACACTTGGGTATAGGAGGATTTGCTCTTTTAATTAAAACAATATTCAGCATAAACTGAACTTAGTGAGAAATTATGACCTGTATGCCTAGTGATTACCCTTGTATAATGTTCTATTCTATGATATGGCTGCTGGACTCAGATGTCTTCCCAACTCATGTAGGACACTTTTGTTCAATTTCAACTGGTATTTAGCGACAAAGCACATAAGCCGGACCCCTGTGTATCCACACAAATAATTTTCCCACCCACACGCTCACGCTGAAAGTTTGAAACAGCAAAACAACCCAAGTTTTCCTTTAGCATTTAGATTCCAAATGACAGCTCTATCATAATAATGCAGAAGCTTATACCATTAACGTGTGTTTTCTTGAAATATACCTTATGTTTGTCAATTCTCTCTAAGTTCTCTTTGGACACGACTTTCGATGACACTGCTGTGGACATTTTTTTGCTGTTGTGTTGATTTTCCCGCACTTTAATTTTGACCCAATGAAAATGCTGGACACTATATCGGGCAATTCCGTAAAAGTCCGGCGCACGAAGTTTGGCAGAGGCCCGTCATCTGGGCGTGGTGTTCCTTAAAGATTGCTAGTATCACATACCGTAGTACGACACAAAGATATTTAGGGAAATATATAATGGCGCTGACTCTGAAAAACTAAACTTAAATTCCATCCTGATAAATGCAGGACAATGAGAATTGGAAATTCGAATACTGATAGTGAAAAGTTCGCGAATAAATTGAGAAGGGATTTTACACCAGTAATTAATACCAGGGCTTTATATGACCCCAATTATCACCCCAGTCACAGACCTAATAACAAATAGATTGGACACTATGAAAATTGTGTAAATTTCACGTGGCACAAATCGAAAATTTCACAAAATAATTCCCAACTTTAAACACACATATCATGAAGAGTTTTATAGATACAAGTTTCATTCAAGCCAAATACCATCACAAATTTAATTGTCTTTGCAATTATAGTATTTTGTTTTCTCTTACATTGAGAGCAAAAAAGGAGTTTGATGGAAACTTTGACTATGTCAAAACATTGATTTTTAAGAGTAAAGCGAAAAATAATGACATTTTAAACTTTAAACATTTTTTTATACAATTTCTTATTTTGAAAATAAACATAAATTATTATAATACCATTTTGCTATTCACTATGAATATTCTGGATGTATTCTCATCAAAATCGGTGAATAATTGAGAGAGAAGATAGAAGGAAAAGTTAAGGTGCCACGTGATATTTTGGTTACTTCATTGGGTAAGATAGGAAGTTTCCTATCTGTTTATTAATATGTCTGTGCCCCAGTCAATACAGAAGAAGAAAAAGATATGAGTAATTATAGATATGAGGTTAACATTTGAAAAACGTATAGTGTATATGGTAAAGTCAATAAGGCCATTAGGATTATGGGGGCTAAGTCGACGAACATTTGACTACTTAGACAATGATACCTTTAAACACAGACATATTAATATTATTGTTATTAGGTATGTGCTTTAAAACACTATTTGTGGCGTTGGTTAGACCACATTTAGAATCTGCAAACCAGGTGTGGTGCCCTACTCTAAAGAAATATATATATTCATGTTATATTAGATTAGAGAATGTCCAAAGACGTGCTACAAGAGTACTACCAGGTACGAAAGACTTATCATAGGAAGGAAGGTTAAAAATCCTATAAAAAAAACGTGAAAAGTTTTGAAACAAAACTGGATAGGTTATGGACGGACCAAACAATAAAACATGATTACAAAGCACAAGTAAACGTTATTGGATATAAATAATCCCTCCTACTACCAGATGAGGATTTGTACGTATTTTTTGTACGGTAAGTAAAATCCGCGGCTTTATATTATGTACAGAGGAACAGTGAGTGAAGCAGCAGCCATTTATTAGAATCATTACCAATAACCAAATTGACTTTCTATCAAACATCTGGGATGAAACTAAAATAAAGGCCTTGGAAACATACATAGTGCTATTAAATTAAAAAATATTTTTTACTGTTGAGAAATAAAACATTTGCAAGGAGAATTCGTTTTGATAGGGCCACAGATGTAATAAAATGTTTCAGTAAAGTAGAAAGAGTGATAACTCAAAGTGTTTATTATCAGATCTGGCCCATGTCTCCTGACTCTCTACACTTGATTTCTTGTTGAAGATCTTGCACAACAAGTGTGACCTGTGGAAAGGTCTGTATAGTTTTTCAGAAGTAGACAGATCAATAGTTTTCTTTCAAATGTAAGGGGCAATTACTCTGTAATCGTTATCCAATTTACCTGCCCTTGTTTCCTACACATCTTCTCTTGATAGTGATGTTGCAAGCGGGCTCGACAACAATTAGTTTGCAACTTAAACGTGTTCTTCGGTTTGGCAGTTTCCAAAGATCTTTCTGATATAATCCAAAGGGAGTTTGAGGTTTGTTTCTTTTTTACATTTTATTAGTATGGTACCGACTATGACTGTAATATAATAAAACAAGAGGACTACAATAAAACTTCACGCAATGATAGAGGGCAATGAGAGAAAGTGCAAGAACCGTAACTCTGTCATTAAATTAAATTAGAGTTATTGCCTTTTGTTATTTCATACTTAGAATGTTTGTCAGGAGCATAACTTCAAAACTGTTGATGGGACTGCAATGAAACTTCACACAATGATAGAGGGCAATGAGAAAAAGTGCAGAGTGCAAGAACCATAACTCTGTTGTCATTCAAATTAGAGTTATTGCCCTTTGTAATTTTATGCTTAGAATTTTTGTCTGGAGCATAACTCAAAACCTTCTGATGGGACTCCAAACAATGATAAAAGGCAACGAGAAAACGTGCAGAGCACAAGAACCATAACAGTTCTATCTTCATTCAAATTAGAGTTATCACCCTTTGTAATTTTATACTTATCATTCTTGTCTGGAGCATAACTCAAAAACTACTAATGTGACTGAAAGAAATTTCATACAATGACAAAGGGCAATGAGAGAAAGTATAGAGCACTAGATCCATAACACTAGTTTCATTCAAATTTGATTTATTTCCCTTTGTAATTTTATGCTTATAATTCTTGTCCGGAGCATAACTCAAAAACTTCTAATGAAACTGCAGTGTAACTTCATACAATGATAAAGGGGGCAATGAGAGTAAGTGCAGAGCACAAGAACAACAACTCTATCTTCATTCAAATTATACTTATTTCCTTTTGTAATTTTATACTTATAATTCTTGTCTGGAGCATAACTCAGAACCTTCTAACGAGACTGCAGTGTTACTTCACAAAATGATAAAGGGGGCAATGAGAGTAAGTGCAGAGCACAATTACCATAACTTTATTTTCATTCAAATTATACTTATTTTCTTTTGTAATTTTATACTTATAATTCTTGCCTGGAGCATAACTCAAAAACTTCTAATGAGACTGCAGTGTAACTTCACACAATGATAAAGGGAAATGAGAGGAAGTGCAGAGCACAAGAACCATAACTCTATATTTATTCAAATTAGAGTTATCACCCTTTGCAATTTCATGTTTAAAAAACTCAAAAACTATACTAATGGAACTGCAAATTGAATACTGCTGGGTGATACACAGTCATACGATAAGTTGAGGATAAATTTCAGGGAGCATCCATCGTATTTATGTAATGGGTCAGACATGAGTATCAGGCGATGGAACTCTGTAGGGCAAATGTTGATGTTGCTAGTTCTCAACAAATATAAGATTATATTTAAACAAACTTTCAGATAACATTTGTTAAAAACCCGGAGCAACTTTGTTTTTCATGGGTTACTTAGGTGTGTCCTATGGCAAGACATTTTCCCTAGCCTTGTCTGCCGTAAGGAGACATTAACCAGGCAGTCTATCCTCCAAGTATGTTAACGGGACACGGCAATCTTGTTATTTTAAAAACTCGCAGCGTTACATTAGTTTTTCTACATAACCTGTATTTGTTCAATTAATAAACATTAGTTTTTCTACATAACCTGTATTTGTTCAATTAATAATAATATTTTACATATTACTTACTGTGAATATATTAAACCAATAATATATTTAAACCTGTGGCAGAATACGAAGAAAAATATGAAAACTGAAAATATTATTTAATTATGTGCAAGCAGGTCAAATGATATTGGAATAATAAATTGAGAAGCTATAATATTAGTGATTGTTAGAAACTTCAAAATTGCTGTGTGTCCCATAGGAATTTATATGATAGTAAGAGTAGGGTACAGCTCATGAATTCCTATTATGCTTTGCCTCTCTCTGTGTTGGTGAGCTGTTAAATCATTCCGTTCTAACCAATATTTCTATTCTATGATGATATTTCATACAGAAAGGATTCATTTAGATCATTATGACAATGTAAAATCGCAATACATTACATTGCAATACAAAACAAAAATGCCATTGAGGTTTTACACATACAATGACTTTATTTTAATTTCTTTTTATATAATTCTTCATACAAGGGAATACAATGGAAGTATAAAAGAAACAGAAAAAAAAACGTAATCAATCAATAACAGATAATGTACATTTCACCATTAAAATTATCATAAATGATTCCACTTTCAAGAGGATTTCAATTGAGCATGGAAATAACATTACAATGTGAGGTGACTAGGCAACCGTAACACGTATAAACAATCTTTAAAGCAGGCCCATCAAAATGAGTTGGTCCGTTAATCAATACAAGTTACTCCGCTCACTCGCCTAAGTCTTCACGATTCATGTGAAGAAAGCAAAGTGACGAGAACAAGAATGCACTCAACTTTATAAAATACAATATTCTTACTGAACTGTCCGAACTTCATAATAAATCAAACAATGAACTGCTTTTTTTCCATGTCACCATATCTATACTTTGCTTAGCCTTAACAAGTCCGAGAAAATCTGTGAGCTTGTTATATATAAGTTAACATGTTAATATACACACTTATTAATGTTAATACTTTCATTCCGCGAAATTCAAACTTAAACAACAGTATTTCACTTGTTATGAGCTCTCTCTCACATTCATGCATTTTTTTAAAGTTGCGCAACTTATTTACATATTTACAAGTATACACATTGGGTAAAACTTATTCCCTTAGCGAATCAGCAAGGTCATCACAATGATGTTGCAGAGTGTGTTTTTTCACGCAGGAGTTGTTTTCTTTTATATCAAGAGACCTTAATGACTGTAAAGTTCTCTCCATGGTCAATTGAAATCGCCTGTATTGAAGAACTGAACTATCCTAACATGCAAGACATTACAATATTTCCAATAGTGCCCGGACTGCCGCCATTTAGTTTACAAATAAATAGATTCTAGATGTTCGTTTAAAGAGACGCGGCAAACCTTTGGATTATTTTTTCACAGCTGTGTGTCCTTCTTCGTGGAGTCGTGCAGAATATCTTTTGGATTTATTATAATGGCCTTAGTGATTCAAGGCTTTGCCTATTGTGTTGGCAGTCAACCTCCATTCATACAGATAGGATGCAACAATATAAAGTTAAAATACAAACAATATATATAACACTTTTAATTTCATTTTATATTATTTTAATTAAGTTTGTATAATAGCATTCTGCTCACTTGAATAACGGAAATCCTTCCTCCTAAATAATCCATAAATTTTGAATGATGCTTATAAATGAATCAATTTGAGGGTTCAGCGCAACACTGCTGTATATATTACTTTATTTATATGTAGTTACAACAGTGTTATGTTGAAATATCAAAATATTTGTTTTTCAACAGCTAGTACCTACTGTACCACAACAGTTACACACAAGCAGAAAGTTTAACTGTGAACATCTATTAGAAATAAACCATTCAATATCATATAAACAATGGGGGGTGGGGTCAGTTAATGTAAAATCAAATACATATCACAGAATATTAACATGATGGTTTAACTGAAGTTGCATATCATGTGAACGCACACAAAAAGGTTTGGTCTTTAAAAAATAAATTAATATTAAGATGCAATATATTGAACTATGCATCAAACAATCCAGTTGTTCAAAGCACTTGCAGTCGATTTCGGCATTTCCCTTTTTTCACTATGATGTGCTCTAAATCTAAATAACCAAAGATGTAATGCCTTTTACTAAATGGATTTACATGTAGTATCACCAAACTTGGTACATATTTGTAACCAACTTGAGTGTATGGTAAATGCTGTTTTTAATACCGCTTACCTTTAGTATCAGCAGTTTACTACTCATGCAATAAAACAGTCAGATAATACCATTCAATTGATACCAGTAGATCTACATCCTTGGTTGTGAGTGATACGTTACCTACCAGTAACCCTACCAGTAACAATCTTTGTACCATTCCTCAGAATATTACACTCGGTTTATATAATGATGTGTTTGAAAGAAACCCGTTTTCATAAATTGATTTTTCTGAAAGTATTTTTACTTTATTCTCAAACCTCAGATTTCATAAATGATTTTTCTACCAAAACGTCCAATGAGCCAAACACTTGCGGCAAAACACAAAAGCATGGAGGACCATGCCTCAAAGCATGGGCAGCCATGCTAGTTAATACTGATTTCTTAGAAGCAATCTTAATATAGCAACATTTGCATAGCAGAACTCAGCTAGAGGATTATACAACAACAAGACAACATTGGGTGCAGGTCACACATAGACATTTAATATGAGGTGAATGAAACACAGGTTTTTGTGATTTTAGAGAGAAACTCCATGTTTAACTACTACGGATATTACAATAAACTGTGGCCATACCCTATGTTTTACTATGAACAGTTTAAAACAAGCAACAAGTATAAAAAGAAAAGAACAATTGTATATAAAGAACAAACTTCACAGTTTAATATAATTTGTTTTTGCATACCTTTTTAAGCAGTGGCACTTTATAAACTAAAAGCAAAATCACTTTATTTAAAAATGAACATATAATATAAAATGTATACACATTTAATAAAAATACTGTTATTAATCATCGCACAGTTTTTGTTATAAAGAAATGCCAATTTGAGAATAAAACTCAAAAAGGTTTTCCAAAGGTTTTTCTAAATTTTTTCTCTATTTCAATTATTATGCCAGGATCTTCGATCGTTCTCGCTCAATGCCGGTGAGCGTGAGGTTCCTCTGCATTGTGGTTTGTGGGCGTGTCTGAAGCTTCTTTCTCACATCCATGCATTTGTTGTCCAGGTCCAAGCTGTTATTCTTTTGAGCCAGATCGTCGTTGATGCGGTGAAGATTGTTATAAAGACCGTCCAAAGAATGTCTGAAAATATGTTGTTATCATAATTAATAACAAGTACTGTTAAAATATGTTTTGTTACATAAATGTTGCAGAATACTGTCAAAACTATAGTACATACCCAGTCATTTGCCATAAACATTAGATATCTTAAAGTGGTGATCTCTAAATTGTATTTGACGTAAACTGACCTGCAGAATGTGAAAATGGAATAAAATCTATATCTCATTCATGCTAATTGATGCATTTAAATTTTCATATCTTCACAAAAGCCCAAATGAGTTAAAAAATTGAAGTATATCTTTACAGATTATTAAACAGACGTACGGCAGCCTTGAAGTTTTTATCAAGCATTAAAATTTGCTTCTGGATTTATTAATGATTGAACAAATGCATCTTATGTTGAAAAATGGGATGCCGCCAGATTTTAAAAATCAAAATTGCCATATGTCCCTCTAAAGAGTCCTGGTTTGAATGTGTAACTGACAAATCAACAAATGGTGAGATCAAAACCTTCATATTTGTGCACAATGTCAGATTTTTGAGTGCAAATTAGCTCTCCGAGTTGCTTTGACATTTTATTTGAGATTGTATTGTTCTCGGCAGGAATCAATTTGATAACATGAACCATTATAACCTGTCATGCTGAGTTATGTATATCTATGCTTCTCTTTATTTATACAGGGCTCGAATTTAATACTCGCAAACTCGCAAAATTTGTTTTTAGAAAATGTAATTTTTCAGCTCTTGCGAAAAACTTTGAGTACATCTGTTTTGTACATTTAGCATGATTGATAGCTCACTGAAATAGCGAAATGAGTTAGTTGTTGTATTTTACAACACTATCTAATACATGTATAAGTAGTGTATGTGCAAAAATGTCTTTGACTGGAAGAAGAAGAAAAAATGCCAGTAAGAATACGCGTTTGTGAGTTGAAATTATTATATAAAAAAGCAAGTGGGTAAAAAAGTTAGATTCTACTCCTATTGTAATATGGTAACATTTTAGCTTTAATTTTGTAATAGCGCATTGACAATGCAGGAAAGTAATTCAGCGGTGGAAGAACCGATGTACACTCCCAATAAAATGTGAAAATATATGTGTTTTGTCCTGAAAAATTCACCTGCAGTGATATTGTAATACTCACTTTGCTTGTCTAAGCTTCTCCTCGAGGGCACGTTTGGTAGCCTCCAGCTGTTTGACCTCATCTGTGAGACCGTATTGCGGAGCATCTCGGCAAAGCTCGACATTTGGCCTGTATGTACGATTCTCCAGACGGGTCTGGGCCAGCTTCATGGGGTTGGTCTTGGCACGGATGGCCTCCTCAACACCGCGGATGTCATTCTCCAACTCTGCAATCTCCTCCTCGGTCTAAAAAACAAATTAAAAAAGAATAAGAGGAAAGGTCATTGGAAACCGCCAAACTCAACAAGTATGATAACATGCAGGCTAAATTTAATCGTGGTAGAGTATTATGCAAATCCTCTACAGGCTCGGAGTCAGCCCTGAAATTTAACCAAGGCCATTTCCTTTCTGGAGGTTCAGTGGCATGCACTCACGCCCTTGGTGTGTCTCATCATAGCTAGGGACCTGCACTAGCACATGCTCACATGGTATTCAATCTAAGAAACATGTTCTAATTATTTTAATATCTATAGAACAACTTTTTATTTATTTATTTTTATTTTCCCTGTATTTATTAAAGACCTCATGAATTACACTAAATAGGTACTTTTATGTTATGAACAGCCCATGTATGCCAATATTAAACAAATGCGAGTAAAAATCATGCTTCATACCGATTATTTTAGTTCTGTAATTCAATAAATTTTAATGAAACTTGATAAAAGAACCAAATGACAAATGACAATGTTTATATGCAGTAACTAAGGAGTTTTAGGTGACAAAAACGAAAATCCATTTTGCTATTAAATATAATTTCGAAAGTCTTTTGTTTACTGTGCTTCATTAAAAGTGCTTGCATATGTCTGCAAAGTTTAATTGGAATAGTTTACAGTTTCTGATAATCCAATAGGACAGTTAAAGATGATGGTATCAATGTTTTTGACCTATTTACAGAAATTAAAACTTCTTCTGCTTACATTTTTCTTCTGCCACTCCAGCTCGTCCTTTGCTCGCTCAAACTCGTGTATCCTCCTCCTGAAAGCGTATTCCGTCGCGATTCTCTGTGCCTCCAGGTCGTTATCTGTCTGTTGCAGAGTGTGGTGGATTGCCTCGCGTAGACGTGTGGACGCCTGCATCTCTGCCTCAGCACGTTCCTTATTGTAGCGACTGAAGTCTTCCCACTGCTGGGGAGTTGTGCTTCTGCAAAATGATTATGTCAACCACATTAAAAGACATTATATACCAACATAGTTATTCTTACAAGTTTGAAGTGCAATAGCAATATGAATCAAGAGCTTACTGTTACCATAGCTCGACTAAAATTCTGATTCATTTTGAAAAAATCTCATTTTTAAAAGACAAAGTTTAAGTGTATCAGACCAACCACAATACAAACAGTTATTCAAAGTTTCATGAAGATTGAACCTGTAGACCTTAGGCTCGTACATAATACCTTTAAATCCAAGTATTTACTTCCCTGATACAAATAAATATTTCATACATATTCTTTGATAGTAAAACTGACATTAAATTAATAAATGAAGGTATACCAGTATCTCTTATTTCAACACTTGGTAAATACATAGAGACTGTTGTTGTCAATTTACTATAAAATCAGATCAGTTTATTTTCGTTTTTAGTATACTTATTCATCAATGTCAAGGTTCTATTATTTTTTTTTAGAACTATCTCTGTAGGTGATGAATACCCACCCCGCTTAAATTTTAAGTCATAATTCTTTAATAAATTACGCATTGAATCCAAAATGGGTTATGTAGACAAACATTTGGTCATCAGTTGTTATGTGTATATGAAGTTTGGGAACAACCCATTCAAAACTGTTTGAGAAATGCAAGTAATGAAAATGTGTTACGGGACGCGACGGGTCAAAAACTTTTTTTGTGAAAGCGGGGATATAAAAACAGAATATAAACTTCCAATAAAAATTGAAGTATACCGGCAATTAAATTGAGACAATGTATACAACAGCTTACCCTTTGGGTACTCTCATTGAATCAGGCTTGTAACTGATGTTTGGTGACCTGTCTGTCAGATTGTACTGGTCTATATCAATACCCAGGGCAATGTTCTTGTCCTGGAGATCGGCCTGTAACTGCTGGCGGGCCTCCTGCAGCAGACATAACTGCTCAAAGCCCTCCCCTACCCTCTGTTGTAGCAAGGCCTTGATGCCATCAATTACCTCTACTTCCTGAAGATTACAAAATAAAGTATATACAGTCACATTGTTAATACTTCATCAAATATTGATCATTCAAAGAAGGGAACAAAAATAGATTTACCGTTACAATGATGCAATGCTAAAAAAATCTCTGAACTTAAAGTACAAATCTCATATTTAGACAAAACCATTTATATGAATATATTTTCTAAGTGATGCACTTATGCGTTAAAAAAATGCAGAATGTCTGAAGTGCTGAAAAATGCCCAGAAATTGTGAAAATTAAGGTGCAGGAGCGTCTCTGTTACTCCTGCAGGTGACACATTATTTAAAGCATTAATGAATTATTTATTTCATTCATCAATTTTGTTAAATCATTTTAATCACTTACCTTATGTAACTGATTTTCAGCTTCATCCTGAACAACATCAATTCCTTGCCTACCCTCTCGCATAGTAAGACAATCTATTGCAACATCTGTGGGCAGATTTTTGGCTTCAAGAGACTGTTCTGTGAGCTCCTTAGCTTCAGACAGATCTGCAATCTCTTTATCAATATCCGATAATGTCTTCTCTAGAATTTCCTTCCATTTGCGAATTACATCTACCCTATCTGCCAAGCGAACATTGTTAGAATGTTGGTCCCATTTGGTTTGATTGTCCGTTTCATTTCTAAGATATCTACTTTCTTGTCTGACTTGGTGTGACGCATCTTGCTGACGCTCAGCATTTGTTGAGATTGTGTAATTATTAGTAAACCAATCTGGAGGCTGGTGGCGAACAGTGGAACGGACTTCAGTGGCCATTTTTGAGTGCTGCAACAAAATAGTTTCAGTTTATTAATTTAGAACACTTTATATACTGGGTATATTTAAGGTATTTATATTATATAAAAACTGTACATGTAATTTCACCAAATGAAAAAAAGCAATATTATGTAATATTTTAAGGTGGAATCAATAGTGATACTATTTTAAAGTACACAGTCAATAAACATGTATCAAATATACATACATGTACCTGTTACATCTTACACAGAACCAAAGTATTATAGACATGGTGGTTTCCATCAAACAAAAATTAGCCAAAGTTGCCAAAAATTGGTACTTTTGATTTTGGTAGACTTACAAAGTACACCATACTAATATCAATCCCAATAATATTGATTGCACCATTGATGAAAACACTGACAAAATCAGTCTGCATAGAGAAGTTTTTCTCCTCCTAAACTGAGTTGTTTCAGTCCTCATTGCTAATTCTGTGACCTCAACAATTATTACGTGAAATTACAATTAGATGAAATCACATATGAGAATATTATGCAAGTAATGATTTCTCGCTTGAGGGCTGTTACTTAAAGTCATTAATTAAGGAAATCTTTAGAGTACGGCTATAAAAATCACTCAGGATAGTTTCTCAATGTGTGTGATCGTATTGAAGAATAGCTTAAATTGTTATAATGACGCTTTACAAATGATATAAATGCATGTAGCGTGCAGTTTATACTAAATTTTGAGATTTGCCATATAATGATGATGGCCATTGGAGTGTCTGTCAGTGACTGTGGTTTACGAAAACATGTTCATAGTCTATGAAATACATACAAGACCATACAAGACCATACAATACATTCTTTACATGTAGATTACACAGCTTGGTTTTATCTGATATATTTCTAACTATACGTCTATGTATTTACCTTACTTGCGATATATTTGTATAAGTGCTGTCTGTGATTTTTTAAAAGGTGACATTCTGTTTACAGTAAGACTCACCAAGCACTACAGAGTTTCATTTTACAAATGCACTGACAGCCACCCAGATACGGTGATCTGATTATGGTTGTTCTAAACATGTCACATCATCAAATAATTTATGCTGTAAAATTTATACGGATGAGGATATTTTATGAGTCCTGCTCAGTGGGATAAAAAATCTCAAATATCAAAATAGTCAGTTATCATGCTCATTAACATTATTCTATGGAAAGGATGTCACAAAACTTAACACTGGGAGCTCAATGCCGACCATAACACATTGTTTGTTTTTCTGTTTTCCTACAAACCCATGAAAAAGGGCACTAACCCAAACTTTTTATATTAAATATAGCAATTCTTTAACATACTTTTTTTTTTACCATCTTTAGTATATTTTTCTTTCATTTCATAAGGTTTTGACTGTCTTCAGATAAAACAAGAGGGCCAAGGTGGCCATATATTGATCACCTGAGTAATTGTCCATTATATTGAACTTCTTCGAAATCTTATGGTCATATACAATCTGTGCAAGTTTGGTTAAGATTGTTCAAGAAATGTGGCCTCTGTTGTACGTTTACCAACATTGATATAAAGACACTGACAAACTTTGGTAATGATCAAATACAAAATGAAGGTGCTAGAGTGAAACCTCTGGGGCATGGCCGAAAGTGATCCCAGGGCTACATGTAATATATGAGAGGTGTGCCTTGTGGTTTCAGAGAAGAAGATTTTTTAAGTTTTTCCCTATACAAGTCTAGAGCCAAAGGTGATCCCAGGGTCACCATATTAATAAACTTGGTAAAGGACCATAAGCTCATAGTAAATACAAAATATTAAAACCTCTGGCTCTTGCAGTTTCAGAGAAGAAGATTTTTTTTAATTTTTCCCTACACAAGTCTATGTAAAACTGTGAACCCCGGGGCGGGGCCATATATGACCCCAGGGTCACCATTTGAACAAACTTGGTAAAGGACCATAATCTGATAGTAAATGCAAAATATTAAACCTCTGGCTCTTGCAGTTTCAGAGAAGAAGATTTTTTAAGTTTTTCCCTATATAAGTCTATGTAAAACTGTGACCTCCGGGGCGGGGACAAATTTGACCCCAGGGTCACCATTTGAACAAACTTAGTAGAGGACCATAAGCAGATGCTACATGTAATACATGAGAGCTCTGTGTCTGTGGTTTCAGAGAAGATTTTTCAATTTATTTTCCTATATGTATACATGCAAAATCTCAATATATAAACTTTGGACCCCGGGGCACGCCCATTTTTGACCCCAGGGACTTCATTTGAACAAACTTGATAGTCTAGACATTGGCGATCATTTTAAAAGAAAAACTGTTGAAGTCGGTCCAGCAGTTCTGGAGAAGAAGATTTTTAAGGTTTCAACCATATATCATTATGGTAATGGCGGCCAGCTTGGATGTCACGCTGAGCTAATTTTAACAAGTCTAAAAAGCATTCATCTAAGGATCATCCATGTGAAGTTTGGTCAAAATTACCCAAACGCTTTCTGAGGAGAAGTTGTTTGAAGAAAGGTTAACGACGACGACGATGGACGAAGAGTGATCCCAAGAGATGTTCACCTTCCTACCTGCCCACTTATATACCTGGTCCAATCAACTTCAATGTCACAGGATAGCTGTGAATACATTCAATGTCACAGGTCTAGAAATATCTGCAACCAACCTAGGACTTAAGTCACAGATAATCAGGAAACTGTGCATTGTGTATATAGAGGATCTTACATGAGTACTCATTGATTATTGAATTTATTAAACAAGTTGGCAAAATGATATAATGTGAGGCTCTTGCCAAGTTTAATAAATTCAATAATGAATGAGAATGAATGTTAGATTCTATTTATCTCATAACTCACATATCAACCTTTATTACATTTTGCCTGTCGCTTTAACACGTTAGAACACATAAATTAACATGAAGTCTATGACGTCATACCAGTCCACTAGTGGAATATCGAAAATATTGAATGGTGTTATTACACTCCCACTGCATGTTATGCGATAATAACTATTAGACAGTAATAGCCAAGAAAAGCTAAAATAAGATGATGGATGAGAAAAAAATTGTACATGTGTGAAAAACAACAAAACAAGCAGGTTTTCAAATGCACTTAAGGTATGACATGATGAATGGGCAGACAGTCAGTTTAATTGAACGAATAAAGAATGACATCAGCTGGAAGTGATTTCCACTGGATGATAGTTAAAGGAACGTATCCATGTAGTATTACATAAGCAAACAAACGGGTTAGATCTGCTTATATGTTTAATATTTGACGACCATCGATTAAGTTATTGACAATTGTTACTTATATTAACTTAATGCATAAAGTACACGTCTATGAATGGCAAGACGATTTTATATGTATGTGTCTAGGGTGCATCTATAAATGTCCTTATGTAAAAAAAAAGGCACACAAAAACGTCAAATAAATGAGACTAATATTAACTCAGACCACTGTTTTGATGATCTCTCAAATTAACTAACAGTCAAGACTCTGCTACAACAAGCTACCTGTCAGATATATGTCTGCTTCGTATTGGCATATCTTGGCCAACGTGTTTTTTAAAATATAAAATCTGCTCTCAGAGTCAAGCATGTTACTGAGGACATCATGATTTCACAAGTCATTTCATGGAACTTAATTAAAACATAAATATATCACTCATTTGAACTGCAAATCATTCGATAACGACGATGCATATTTATCTTTAACTGTTATGATTTAATAAGAAAGAAATTGAAGTGAAAATAGAAAATTACATTGTTATTTTACCTGCCTGTAATCACTTCTTTCCCGATTTTCTAGTTCACAACTCGTTGCTATCTAAACACTTCAAAACGGCAGCAATTGTTACAAACTATTGGATTGGTTTATGTTTAATAACTATACCAATCAGCGAGCGTAGTACAAAATGGGCAACGTAATGATCTTAGTTGTCATGGTAAAATCCGGTAGGCGGCGCTCATTTCAAGCCACATTATACTTGTTTCCGGTTCCGGTAAAAAATAAACGCGCATAAAAATGACACATATGAAAGTATGGCTGGTGCTTAGTTGTATCCACCTTAGCATCTACAGTAGTATTTTCTGCGTTGCTTATACGGTGAGATGTGCTCTTTTATATCAAGGAAGCCAAAAGTAAAATGCACTAAAGCTGGAAGTATTTTTATTACGAAGTGAAATCACTTTCATTTGCACCTGATCTGTGGTCACTTCCTGTATTTATTTAAAATATACTAAAATGATGGCAATTGCTATAATTTCTGAATTAAATATAACTTCTTGTTTCTATACCGCACACAATCATTTCTGATTATCATGGCAGTCAAATTGACGAGAATGTGTTTATAGGCTTCTTGTTTTGTCAACGATTAACACAGAATCTGTAATGCCTAATGGGCATTGGTTATGGCTTGACCGACGGCTTCATATCACCTCCGAAGTATGGAATACTTTCACAGTACACAAGCCTGATATATCCCCCAAAAAAACACATCAAGCACGATAGTCTCCCCAAAAAAGGACGCATTTTAAAGTGCAGACAAAATGAAGTGCTTTTTCTCAATTATGGAGCCACTACTAACTATCTGTTTATACTGCTGTACTCCCCTCACTGGTATTTTAAGCAGGAAAAAGTGGGTTTGTTGGTGAGAATAGTGAGAAAAGTTAAAAGTAGATCGATAAGACTATCTAAGTGAATAAGTGAAATAACTCAGAAAGCCAATTATATCAGGGTTCGACACTAACGCTAGCCCGAGGCTAGTCACTTTCGAGAAGGACTAGTAAAAACTCACAGCTAACAAGCCCGACGGGCTAGTTGTTTTTATTATTTAAATGTCGATTTTAAATGATCTTATATGATCCTGATGCTGAAAAATGCCACTGATTGGCACTTTTTTCTTTGAGGGAGCAAAATGCTGAAAAATAACCGGCGTTTTATACATATATCCCCACATCTTTTTCTGTAGAGACGCTAGCATTTCTATCACTGTATTAATTTCTAAGCATTTATTGACATGATGGCCTTCAGATTGTAAACAAACATGTGGCGATATTTAAATACGGAACACTGTCTCCATCAAAACAAACGAAAAACAGAATAGGAAAAGCGTCATCAGCAAAAAACAACATGATTCAAATAAACACATTCGTGTGTATTTTAGCCATCGTGTAAGTGCCTACAGAGCCCTTTTCCCAGTTCCCAGTCGGCATGACTTTAAAAGAAATTTGATTGTAGAAAATGCCTTATGCAGGCCGCTGCAAAGAAAGGTATAATGGCCGTGGCTTATAAATAAATTTGACTATTACCTAGTCACAAAGCTGTTGTCTTGCAATATTTACAAGCAGTACAGTCATATAGGAAATGCAACCTCAGCTATAGATGGAGCCGGATTATGAAGTTTCTACTCAGACATGCCTTTGCGAGGGAGAGAACCCACGCTGGTCAGATGTCTGTCTATAGCTCCAAAGCCTGGAGGCCTTATCCATGGAGCTGCCAAGCCATGATATTTTGGTATCTTTTTATTTTGCCGCAAAAGAGTAAAAGGAGGACTAGTTGGTTTTAAGAAGGGCTAGGAAAAATAAGAAGGCACTAGCCCTGTAGGCTAGTAGTCATAAAACGTTAGTGTCTAACCCTGCATATCATAGCGTATTCTACACAATGTACAGACATATAAGAGTAAAGATACAAAGTAAATTGTAATTAAAATTACATACGTGGCATATTAATATTAATCGTCTAAGACAAGTTACTAGTATAATTAATTAATTTCAGTTCGTAGTTGAAGGGACTTAAGTACAAAGTTACTTGTTGCTAAACCTTCAATAAAAGTTAAGGGATTTAACACAGTTAACACAAGATTAAACTGATCCTGTGTGGTACTCTCTCTCTATGAAGGGGTAAACACTAACATTGTTATATAGTGGGCATTCTAAAATAAAATGTTGTTCAGTTTCTACTCTGTTTTTGCAGATAGGGCAGTACCTATTTTCTCTTGGGATTTTTGGGATTTTATATCTGCCCGTTTTGATATTTAGATAATGAGCACTTGTTCTCAGTTTTGTAATGACAGAGCGGTGCTGTTTTTTAGGGAGAATATCTAAATATCGTGCTCGATTGAAACATGTTACAGGATAATGTTAATTTCGTATCCGTAACATGCTTAAGTTTTTCCATTCTTTCTTTAAATATGTTTTGAAAATAATCTTTGATCTGTTTTTCGAAAACCAAACTATCAGAATCTAACGTATAATTTATATCTGGTTGTAATTTGAGGAGAGTACCGCACCAAGATGTACAAGATATTGTATAGTTACTTTGATCTGCTACAAAAGCATTTTTTAGTAAAATTCTATTCGAAGGGAGTTGTTTAAGTCTATTGTAGTAATTAAACATGTTTTTAAGTATGACTATGAGCATAGGGTATCTGCCAAGCTCTGCCCGACAAGCAATATTTGAAGTTTTGCTATGTACACCAAGAATGTATTTACAGTACTTAACATGTAATTTCTCGAAAGCCGAGTTGTCATTCATAAAATCTGGTTTGTAATCAGATATCCAGATCTCACTGCTGCCATAAGTAAGTATTTGTACAATCAGGCAGTAAAAAAATTTGAGCTGCATTTTGACCGGTAAATCTTTTAGTCCTTTATGTTTGCTTCTTAAAGCGAATGAAGCTTTGCTTGCTTTCAGCTGTAATTGTTCTGCAGCTTGTTTGAAATCTCCTGTGTAGTGTAATGTGATGCCAAGATATTGGAATGAGTCAACTATTTCTATTACATTGTTTCTAAAGCTGAAGTGCTTTAAGTATTTTTCTTGAAGTGTTCTTTTATTAAAGATCATTTTCTTAGTTTTGTTAATGTTAACTTCAAGTTTCCGCTTTTGGCAATATTCTGACAATGCGTCTATACTGTGTCGGAGACCATTTCGGGATTCGGAAAGTAAGAGTAGATCATCTGCGTAAAGTAAGCAGTTGAAATTGATCTCGTTTAGTTGTATAGGGTCAGTGAGTCTGGAATCAAAAGTATCCGTAATATCATTTATATAAATATTAAAGAGTAGTGGGCTTAAGCTATCGCCCTGTTTCACTCCTCTCTTTGCTTCTGTTTTGATACCCATTGATGATGTTCGTTTAATTCTAAATTGTGTGTGTGTGTACATGTGTACATGTGAGTTAGAAGATTTAAAAATTTACCACCGATCCCTGCTTGAGAGATTTTGTAGAATAGTGCCTCTCTCCAAACGGTATCAAATGCCTTGGTGAAATCAACAAAGCAGCAGTAAATTGGCTTTTTCTTGTTATACAAGTACTTATTAATTATAGTTTTAATAGCAAAAATATGGTCCGCAGTTCTATGGTCAGGTCTAAAGCCAGCCTGATACAGATTAAAAAACTTTTTGTCTTCTAAATGGTTATATAATCTTGATCGCAATAGAGAAGTGAAAAGTTTACCTAAACAGCTTATAATACTAATACCTCTATAGTTATCGCAGTTATTTGGACCACCTTTTTTGTAAATTGTTGAAATGAGGGAGATGTTCCATATTTCCGGAAATATCTCAAGAGTTAGGGTAGTATTACAAAGTTTTGTAAGTGGGAGCACTAGTGTTGGTTCTGCACATTTAAGCATTTCATTTGCAATTAAATCCAAGCCGACTGATTTGTTGTTCTTGAGCTTCAATATTCCCGCTTTAATCTCTTTACAAGTAAAGGGATATTCTAGATCATTAGGATTTTATGTGTCTTTGGGTAATGTAAAAATGGTTTTGTCAGGAGTTGACATTGAGTACAGTTCTTTGAAATATTTAGTCCACTCGGAGATAGTGATGTTTTCCGAAAATTTAGATTTGTTTTCGGACAATTTGTTAAAAACTTCCCAAAACTGAATTGGGTTATTTTCATGAAGATTTTCCAGTCCTTCAACCATAGTTTTAATAAATTGTTTCTTTTTATATTTTTTTAGCTTATTGTATTCTTTTCTAGCTCTAGAAAAAATGTGCCTGATGCCGATATCATTTGGGCGGTTGAATACTTTTTTACCAAGTGAGCGTACCTCTTTTCTTAGTTTGAAGCAGTCACCGTCCATCCAAAAGCTTTTCTTTTTTCTATGTTTGCATATGGTTCTCTTAGGTTTATTATATTTGAATGGGACTGATCTGGAGGCAGCATTTATCAGAATGTTGTTAAAGGTGTTAATATGTTCATTGATATATCTAAAATACTGTTTGTGTCTAAAGATGCCATGAAATTAGCAAGTTGTTGTAAAGTTTCTTCAGAGTTTATATGTGCTTTGAAATTATTATAAAGGAGTGTTAATAGAAGAAATAAAAAGAGTTTAAAAACAACAACTTCCGGATCTCAATGGTGATTCCACTGGCTGACTGACTGCCTCAACAGATCTATGTTTGGCAGGACAGCAATACTATGAGGAAGCGAATTCCATAGTGTGACTGGGGAAAAAAAGAAAATTTGTAGAAGTTTGCATTTGTATGAATTGGTATGAGAGAATTCGGGTGCATGTGTCTTGTCATTCTGATAGGGTGTTGGAGATAAGGAGGCATTGGAATTTCAACCTGGTGATGGAATATTTTATAAAACAATAGCAATTTTGAGTCAGTTCTTCTGTCTTTTAGTGTTCTCCAGCCAAGATTTGTTTGCATATCTGTTACACTGTGATATGGTGAATAGTTGTTTTTTACCCATCTGACTGCGCGGCGTTGTATAATTTCTACTTTTTTTATGTTAGTGAGAGTGTATGGTGACCAGACTGTGGATGCGTATTCCAGTTGTGGCCTAACGAGAGTGGTATATGCAAGTTCGCGTACTTTTTCGTGTTTTGTGGGTATGTTTCTTTTTAGGAAGCCTTAATGCACCTATCAATATTTTGCCCCAGGGGGGGGGGGCGGCGGGCAGACCCAGGGGAATTAGACAATCCTTTCTTTTTGGGGTCTAATTCCCCACCCTAGAGCCAATAATTTTGTCTAAATCCCCATAGTGGGAGTTGTTGTGAATCAAATGCCCCGGGGGTGAAGCAAGCTAGCGCCAATATTGCCAGTTTAGCATTTTTCCACCATGAACTGGCTACAAATCAGCCAAAACAATGTCAGCAATTCGACAGTTTAACCAATGGTTTATGGAGAAAAACCTAGCATCAATTTAATGCTTTAGTATTCTGATAGAAAGCAATGAAGGTAAAAAGTTACAGCACACTGTAAATTTCATATTTTATTTTGTTTTTTACAAAACAAATTCACTAAACATCCGCCTCTTTCTCTTCCGCCCAAATCTTGACAGTTCAACAACAATATCTGAAATATAGATTACTTAATTAAGTCTATGAATAATGCAGACTTTGTTACATGGGATAGATGCCTACATATTTTTGGAAATCAATTACATAAGGCTTAAATTTTTTTTTCTATTTTCGTAACAAATTCGTCTATCTTCCTTTGATTGGGACCGTGAAGGTCATCGCGAAAACTCACGACAATAGAATGGCATTACGAAGAAAATACATATACTGTACGTCAACAGAAGTGAATAAGAACATTTCCTGTATACCTTTAAATATCTAAGACAGGTCTGGGGATATTACCCCAACCCAATCACACATGTCTTGGACAGAAAAGAGTGATTTAAACGCTTCCATTTTTTTCAAAATTTCCGCCATTTTGTTAATACAAATGGTTTGTCTAAATCCCGGGTACCGAGTCGTACAATCCGGCCAGTCTATTTCCCGGGACCCGGAATAATTCGGCGTGTCAAACTCCCGCCTATCGGGGACCGTCTTCTTGTCTAAAGTCCCCTGTATGCCCGCCGCCCCCCCCCCTGGGGCAAAATATTGATAGGTGCATAAGTTCTGTTTGCTGTTGTTGTGATGCGATTAATATGTGTGTTCCAGGATAAATCATGAGATATGTCCATGCCTAGATATTTTGCATCCGACAGCGCTTCTAGTGTTTGACCATGAACTTTATATTGGTGTTTTTGGGAGTTTTTATTTCTGGTTTATGGAGAACTTGACATTTACTGGGATTGAACTCCATGTTGAGCTCCATGTCCCACTTGGACTCCCATTTCTCAAGAAGAAGAAGATCAGATTGTAGTGTTTGACAGTCAGACGGGTTATTTATAGTGTTGTAGACTGCGGTGTCATCTGCAAATAATCTCACTTGTGGGGCTATAGTTTCAGGGAGATCATTTATGTAAAGAAGAAAGAGATGGAGTCCGAGAACAGAGCCTTGTGGCACACCAGATGTACCTCAGAAGAAGTATCCCCTTTCAGGGCTTTTTTACCTTATATAACAGAGGCCTGTAAAGGGCCTCTTCCCAACAGAAAATTGGACTGTTTTTTCCCAACTGTGGCAGAAATATTTCCCAATCGGAAAACAGCAGTCTCTCAGAATTTGAGAAAAAGCATGAATTCTGCAGTGTGTTTTTGTCTGCTAAGTAAATTCCGACTTGGAAAAGTTAATAATTATGGTAAATAATGGATGACAATATAAATAAAGTATATTAATGTCATATTTACTGAATTTATGAAACCTTGTATTTTTCCCAAAATGAGAAACAAGCGCGTTATTTTTTCTCAAAATGGACAGGCCTGGGCCTCTTCCCAATTTTGTGGAAAAAAGCCCTGCCTTCTAGAACAACAGTTTGAGATCTACCAATGAGAAAGGAGTGAATCCACTTAGTAACAGCCGGTGAGGCGCTATGTTCATGAAGTTTAAAGAGAAGTTTTAGATGATTGACCTTGTCAAAGGCTTTACTAAAATCCAAGAGAATTAAGTCAGTTTGCTTAGGGAGAGAGATTTCTAGTGAGGTCGTCCACTAGTCCGAGGAGCTGGGTTTCACAGGAACATCTTTCTCGGTATAAGTATATTATGCTGTTTGAAATGAGATGACAGGTTAGAAGCAACAATATGTTCAAGAAGCTTACATAGAATGCAAGTTAGGGAAATGGTTCTGTAATTTGCTGGGTCGCTTGTATCACCCTTTTTGTACAAAGGAGCTACATTCGCTTTCTTCCAGTCAGAAGGTAGTTCGCCACTTGAAAGAGATTTCTGAAAAATAATTTGGACAATATCTGCAATTTCATTAGAAAGTTCTTTAAGGAGGAGAGGTTTAATGTTAACTGGTCCTGCTGCTTTGTCTGTTTTAAGGTTTGTAAGTAGTTTGTGAACTCGATTTTTTGCTCTACCGTCCGTCCGTCGTCCGTTAACTTTTCTTCAAACGACTTCTCCTCAGAAACCGCTTGGCTAATTGTGACCAAACTTTACATGGATGATCCTTAGATGAATACTTTTTAGATTTTTTAAAATTAGGTCAGCGCTACATCCAAGATGGCTGCCATTACTAAATATGGTCGGAACCTTATCCAGAACCGCTGAACAGATTTCAACAGTTTTTCTTTTAAAATGATCGCCAACGCCTAGACTATCAAGTTTGTTCAAATAAAGTCCCCGGGGTCAAAAATGGCTGTGCCCCGGGGGTCCAAAGTTTGTATATTGAGGTATTGCATGTTTTTCATAAAGACATATAGGAAAAAACTTTAAAAAATCTTCTTCTCTGAAACCACAAGGCACGGAGCTCTCATGTATTACATGTAGCATCAGCTTATGGTCCTCTACTAAGTTTGTTCAAATGGTGACCCTGGTGTCAAATTTGTCCCCACCCCAGGGGTCACAATTTTACATAGACTTATATAGGATTTTTTTTTAAAAAATCTTCTTCTCAGAAACTACAACAGCCAGAGGTTTGATATTTTGCATTTACTATAAGCTTATGGTCCTTTACCAAGTTTGTTAAATGGTGACCCTCGGGTCACATTTGGCCCCGCCCCAAGGGTCACATGTTTTACATAGACATGTATAGGGAAAAACTTAAAAAATCTTTTCTGAAATTGCAAGAGCCAGAGGTTTAATATTTTGCATTTGCTATAAGCTTGTGGTCCTCTACCAAGTTTGTTCAAATGGTGACCCAGGGGTAACATTTGGCCCCACCCCGGGGGTTACAGTTTTACAATATCTTGTATAGGGAAAAATTGAAAAAAATCTTCTCTGGAACCACATGGCACAGAGCTCTCATGTATTACATGTAGCATCAGCTTATGGTCCTCTACTAAGTTTGTTCAAATGGTGACCCTGGGGTCAAATTTGTCCCCGCCCCGAGGGTCACAGTTTTACATAGACTTATATAGGATTTTTTTTTTAAAAATCTTCTCGGAAACTACAAGAGCCAGGGGTTTGATGTTTTACATTTATTATAAGCTTATGGTCCTTTACCAAGTTTGTTCAAATGGTGACCCTGGGATCATATTTGTCCCCGCCCCAAGGGTCACATGTTTTACATAGACATTCATATGGAAAAGCTTAAAAAATCTTTTTCTCTGAATCTGCGAGAGCCAGAGGTTTAATATTTTGCTGTTGCTATAAGCTTATGGTCCTTTACCAATTTTGTTCAAATTGTGATCCTGGGGTCACATCTGGCCCCGCCCCGGGGGTCACAGTTTTACATAAATGCTTGTTTTAAATTTCTTTTTCATTTTTAGCTCGAGAGCTTATGGGATGGTGTGTTGTCCGTCGTCCGTCGTCCGTTAACTTTTGCCTTGTGAACACTCTAGGGCCTTCATTCTTAATCAAATCTTTTCGAAACTTTGACAGTGTCTTAATATCAATGAAAGCTCGGACAAGTTCGAAAACCAGCCAGATCGGAATAATTTCATCGGAGTTATGGCCCTTGTTTTGCTGAAAAATGCCATATTAAGCCTTGTGAACATTCTAGCACCTTCGTTTATTATTTGATCTTTACCAAACTTGCAAAGATTGTTAATATCAATAAAAGCTTGGACAGGTTCATAAAACCAGCCCAATCGGATCAGTAACACCGGAGTTATGGCCCCTGTTTTTTCAGAAAATTGCTATTTTCTGCCTTGTGAACATTCTAGCACCTTCATTTATTATTTGATTGTTACCAAACTTGCACAGATTGTTAATACCAACTATAGCTTGGACAAGATCGAAAATCAGCTGAATTGGGTCAGTAACACCAGAGTTCTGGCCCTTGTTTTTTCTGAAACATGCCATTTTCTGCCTTGTGAACACTCTAGCACCTTCATTTATTATTTGATCTTTACCAAACTTTCACAGATTGTTAATATCAATGAAAGCTCGAACAAATTCAAAAAACAGCTAAATCGGATAAGTAACACCGGAGTTATGGCCCTTGTTTTTTTCTGAAAAATGCTATTTTCTGCCTTGTGAACACACTAGGGCCTTCAATATTAATCGGATCTTTACTTAACTTTGCCAGTGTCTTTATATCAATGAAAGCTCAAACAAGTTCGAAAATCGGCAAGATTGAAATAATTTCACAGGAGTTATGGCCCTTGTTTTGCTGAAAAATGCCATATTAAGCCTTCTGAACATTCTAGCACCTTCATTTATTATTTGATCTTTACCAAACTTGCAAAGATTGTTAATATCAATGAAAGCTCGGACAAGTTCGAAAACCACCTAGATCGGACCATTAACAGGGGAGTTATTGCCCTTGATTTAGTTAAAAATGCTATATTTTGCCTTGTTAAGAGGATATGGGTTTCATTGTTCATCCAATCTTTACCAATCTATATCAGATTGTTAATAACAATGAAAGCTCGGACAATTTCGAAAACCATTCATATCGGACTAGTAACAGCGGAGTTATGGCCCTTGATTTAGTTCAAAATGCTATATTTTGCTTCGTTTAGACTTTTTTTATCCGATCTTTACCAAACTTTATCGGATTGTTAATGTCAATAAAAGCTCGGTCAAGTTCGAAAACGAGACAGGTTGGACCAGTAACAGCGGAGTTATGGCTCTTGATTTTGTTAAAAATGCTATAATTTGCCTCGTCTTAAGATAGGGCCTTCATTTTGCATCTGATCTTTGCCAAACTTTACCAGATTTTATGACTTTCTTCTTTTTATATTATTATTTGAAATTGTGTTTTTGTTTGTTTTTTTTACCTTTTTTTTTTTTTTTTTTTTTGATTTTGTTTACTTTTTTTTTTAGCTCTATGTTAGACCAGTCGGACCAGTAACAGGGGAGTTATGGCTCTTGATTTAGTTAAAAATGCTATATTTTGCCTCATTTATACGATAGGGCCTTCATTTTTCATCTGATCTTTACCAACATTTATAAGATTCTTTAGTTATGGCCCTTGATTTAGTTGAAAAGCTGTATTTTGCCCAAAACTTTCCAAAAAACATAAATGGCAGTCTCTCGCTTCATTGATGTTGTAAGAGCCATGTTAGCCAGTAGAGCGTCCACAGGCCCTCTTGGGCCTCTTGTTTATTTTTTAGCTCTACTGGCTGAAGGCCAGCAGAGCTTATGGGATGGCGAGTTGTCCGTCGTCCGTCCGTCAGTCGTCCGTTGTCCTTCCGTCTGTTAACTTTTGCCTTGTGAACACTCTAGGGCCTTCATTATTAATTGAATCTTTATGAAACTTTGTCAGTGTCTTTATATCAATGAAAGCTCGGACAAGTTCGAAAACCAGCCAGATCAGATAAATTTCACTGGAGTTATGGCCCTTGTTTTGCTGAAGAATGCCATATTAATCCTTGTGAACACTCTAGCACCTTCATTTATTATTTGATCTTTACTAAAGTTGCACCAATAGCTAATATCAATGAAAGCTCAAACAAGTTCGAAAACCAGCGAAATCGGATCAGTTACACCGGAGTTATGGCCCTTGTTTTTTCTGAAAAATGCTATTTTCTGCCTTGTTAACACTCTAGGGCCTTCAATATTAATTGGACCTTTACTTAACTTTGCCAGTGTTTTTATATGAATGAAAGCTCGGACAAGTTCGAAAACCTGTAAAATCAAAATAATTTCACCGGAGTTATGGCCCTTGTTTTGCTGAAAAATGCCATATTAAGCCTTGTGAACACTCTGGCACCTTCATTTATTATTTGATCTTTACCAAACTTACACAGATTGTTAATATCAATGAAAGCTTGGGCAAGTTCGAAAACCAGCTAGATCGGACCGAGTTATTGCCCTTGATTTAATTAAAATGATATATTTTGACTTGTTCAGACGGCAGGGCCTTTATCTTTCCTTCGATCTTTACCAAACTTTACCAGATTGTTTATATAAATGAAACTCGGATAATTTTGAAGACCAGCCAGATCGGACCAGTAGCAGCGGAGTTATGGCTCTTGATTTAGTTAAAAATGCTATATTTTTCCTCGTTAATTTGATAGAGCCTTCATCTTTCATCTGATCTTTACAAAACGTTACCTGATTGTTTATATCAATGACAGCTCAGACAGTTTCGAAAACCAGCCAGATCGGACCAGTAACAGATGAGTTATGGCCCTTGATTTAGTTTAAAATGCTATATTTTGCCTCAAGATGATAGGGCCTTCATCTTTCATGTGATCTTTATGAAACTTTACTAGATTGTTAATAGCAATGAAAGCTCGGTCAAGTTTGAAAACCAGCCAGATCGGACTAGTAACAGTGGAGTTATGGCCCTTGATTTAGTTAAAAATCCTATATTATGCCTCGTTAAGACGATAGGGCCTTCATCTTTCATCAGATCTTTAAGAAACTTTACCAGATTGTTAATATCAATGAAAGCTTGGACAAGTTCGAAAGTCATCCAGATTGGACCATTTACATCGGAGTCATGGCCCTTGATTTTCTGAAATGTGCTATATCTTGGCTTCATTAAGACGAAAGGGCCTTCATTTGGCCGGATTTCATTGAAACTATGCAGGGATGATCAGTACCAAGCCTAGTTGTACATAGTCACTGTGTTCCAGTTGAATGATTTTGGCAGAGTTATAGCCCTTCAAAGGTTTTAATACACAAGCTTTGTTCTGACTAGTTCTCCTGAACCCCTGGCCGGATTAAACGAAACATTTTAGGGATGATCAGTGCCATGCTAGTTGTGCAAATCATTGCCGTATTCTGGCTAAATGATTTTTTGGCAGAATTATGACCCTTTAAAGGTTTTAATACACAAACTTTGTCTGATCTACTATTCCTGAACCCCTCGCCAGATTTCAATGAAACTTTGCAGGTATGATCAGCACCAAGCCTAGTGTGCATATCATCGTCACGTTCCGGTTTACAGGTATTTGGCAAAGTTATAGCCCTTTAAAGGATTTTGATACCACAATTTTTTTCCGGGCTAGTTCTCCTGAACCCCTGGCTGAATATAGACGAAACTTGACAAGGATGATCAGTATTAAACCTAGTTGTGCAGATCATTGCCATATTTCGGATGAATGATTTTTGGCAGAGTTGTGACCCTTTAAATGTTTTAATACACAAGCTTTGTCCAGATTAGTCTCTTCTGGATTCTTTGCCGGATTTCAGCGAATCTTGGCGAGAATGATCAGTACTAAGCCTAGTTGCACCTGTCATTGTCATGTTCTTATGGCCCCTTATGCATAAACTTTATCTTGAGCAAGTAGAGCGTCCACAGGCCCTCTTGGGCCTCTTGTTTATTTATTTATTGATTTTTTTTTATTTTTTTATTTTTTTATTTTTTTTATTATCTCTACTGGCCAACTTGGAAAACAAGCCAGATTGGACCAGTAATGGCAGAGTTATGGCTCTTGATTTAGTTAAAAACGCTATATTTTACCTCTTTAAGACGATAGTCACTCGCTTCATTGATGTCATAAGAGCCATATTAGCCAGTAGAGCCTCTTGGGCCTCTTGTTACTGATTGTTATGTCTGGCATCTGTGGATATTTAGTTTTGTTGAGTGCATTTAGACATGATTGTCCTAGTCTGAGGGGTGACATGTGAGAGAATACTGACTGAAATTGTCTATTGAGTATGTTTGCTTTATCTGTGTTGTTAGATTTGAGGTTTTGTGTCAGTTGATCCTTTAGTGGTGCAATGCCGTGTGAGTCTTGTCTGGAATTTTTAATGAGACTATAAAGTTTCTTGGTTGAACATTTAGAAGATTCTGTTTTGTCCTGTTGTTGTTGCTGTATGTTTAGGATGTTTTCAATGTAGTTTGTGTGTGCTGTTTTGATTTTGTGTTTGATGATGTTTGTAATTTTATTTAGTTTTGTTCTGTCTCTGCTGTTTGATTGTTTACGTTTTTGAAATAGGTGATCTCTTTTCCTGATTAACGTTTTAATTTCCTGTGTTAGCCATGGCAATGATGATTTAGTCCCTAGTTTCTTAATGGGTACAAATTTTGAAATACCTAACTGAAGAGAATCTTTAAATTTGTTCCATAAAAGTTCAACAGGTGTTGCTTCGTAATTAAGTAGAATGTTCCCCTTAGCTTCTGTTATAAATTGTCTGTACTTGTGATTCTACTTTAGGTTTTATAAAGAGGCATTCCACAATTGTTTTTGAAAACTTGATGCAGGTCTCCATGAAACATTACTAAAATTCATAAGTTACGTAGATTCAACAAGTTTTAATACCATTCCCAAATTGTGTGTGGTATATTCTATTAATAGTTTCTTGCATACATGTGATTTATTTGATAGTCATTTTTGCTAATAAACCGAGATGCATTGATGTAGTTCAGTTACTGTTTTTAAGAGGTTATTCTGGACTTGCGAGCATCTGAACAGCTTTTACCAGATTTGGACTACTTACTATAAATATATTGTAAGCAATTTAGTTCTCAAGCCGAAAAAGTTTGGCTGAAAAATACCATATTAAGCGTTGTGAACACTCTAACACCTTCATTTATTTATTACTTTAACTTTACCAAAGTTGCACAAATTGTTAATATCAATAAAAGCTTGGACAAGTTTGAAAACCAGCCATATCAGATCAGTAACACCGGCCCTTGTTTTTTTCCTGGAAAATGCTGTTTTTAGCTCTTCTGATCAGAGATCAGCAGAGCTTATGCCGTGGTGCGGTGTCCGTCCGTCTGTCCGTCTGTCCGTCCGTTAACTTTTTTTTTGTAGGGACTACTCCTCTGAAACTACTAAATGGATTTTCATGAAACTTTACAGAAATGTTGCCCATAAAGTCTAGTTGATCCTAGCAAAAATTCATGTAGATGTGAAATCCAAGATGGCCACCAAATCTAAAAATAGGTTTTTAAAAAACAAGTTTGTAGCGACTACTTCTTGAAAACTCTAAGGGATATTGCTATGGGACTTTTTCTAAAATGATCAGCATGACATGATGTTGGTCATTGTCGAAAATCGTTTTGATTCGACGTTAAACATGGCTGCCAGCGGCCATCTTTGTTTACATAGAGTTATATAATGAAAACTTGTAGCGACTACTTCTCTGAAACTACTTGACGGATTTTCATGAAACTTCACAGGAATGTTGCTCTTGATGTCTAATTGATCCTAGCAAAATTTCAGGTCGGCCGGAAATTCAAGATGGCCGCCACGGCTAAAAATAGATTTTTAAAAAATAAGTTTGTAGCGACTACTTCTTGAAAACTATAAGAGATATTGATGTGTGACTTTTTCTAAAATGATCAGGATGACATGATGTTGGTCCTTGTCGAAAATCATTTTGATTCGATGTTAAACATGGCTGCCAGCGGCCATCTTTGTTTACATTGAGTTATATAATGAAAAATTGTAGCAACTACTTCTCTGAAACTACTTGACGGATTTTCATGAAACTTCACAGGAATGTTGCTCTTGATGTCTTATTGATCCTAGCAAAATTTCAGGTCAGCCGGAAATTCAAGATGGCCGCCACGGCTAAAAATAGATTTTTAGCTCTACTGATCAGAGATCGGCAGAGCTTATGCCGTGGTGCGGCGTCCGTCGTCCGTCCGTCCGTCTGTCCGGCCGTTGTTTTTTTTTGTAGCGACTACTCCTCTGAAACTACTGAATAGATTTTCATGAAACTTTACAGAAATGTTGCTCATGAAGTCTAGTTGATCCTAGCAAAAATTCATGTAGATGTGAAATCCAAGATGGCCGCCAAATCTAAAAATAGGTTTTTAAAAAACAAGTTTGTAGCGACTACTTCTTGAAAACTCTAAGGGATATTGCTATGGGACTTTTTCTAAAATTATCAGCATGACATGATGGTTATTCAAGTCGAACATTATTTTGATTCGACGTTAAACATGGCTGCATGTGGCCATGTATGTTTACATAAGAGTTATATAATGATAACTTGTAGCGACTACTCCTCTGAAACTACTTGACGGATTTTCATGAAACTTCACACGAATGTTGCTCTTGATGTCTAATTGATCTTAGCAAAATTTCAGGTCGGCCGGAAATTCAAGATGGCCGCCATGGCTAAAAATAGATTTTTAGCTCTACTGATCAGAGATCAGCAGAGCTTATGCCGTGGTGCGACGTCCGTCGTCCGTCCGTCTGTCTGTCCGTCTGTCCGTAAACTTTTTTTTGTAGCGACTACTCCTCTAAAACTACTGAATGGATTTTCATGAAACTTTACAGAAATGTTGCCCATGAAGTCTAGTTGATCCTAGCAAAAATTCATGTAGATGTGAAATCCAAGATGGCCGCCAAATCTAAAAATAGGTTTATAAAAAACAAGTTTGTAGCGACTACTTCTTGAAAACTCTAAGGGATATTGATATGGGACTTTTTCTAAAATAATCAGCATGACATGATGTTGATCCTTGTCGAAAATCGTTTTGATTCGACGTTAAACATGGCTGAGCGGCCATCTTTGTTTACATAGAGTTATATAATGAAAACTTGTAGCGACTACTCCTCTGAAACTACTCGACAGATTTTCAAGAAACTTCACAGGAATGTTGCTCTTGATGTCTGATTGATCCTAGCAAAATTTCAGGTCGGCCGGAAATTCAAGATGGCCGCCACGGTTAAAAATAGATTTTTAAAAAATAAGTTTGTAGCGACTACTTCTTGAAAACTATAAGAGATATTGATATGGGACTTTTTTCTAAAATGATCAGCATGACATGGTGTTGGTCCTTGTCGAAAATCGTCTTGATTCGACGTTAAACATGGCTGCCAGTGGCCATCTTTGTTTACATAGAGTTATATAATGAAAACTTGTAGCGACTACTCCTCTGAAACTACTTGACGGATTTTCATGAAACTTCACAGGAATGTTGCTCTTGATGTCTAATTGATCCTAGAAAAATTTCAGGTCGGCCGGAAATTCAAGATGGCCGCCACGGCTAAAAATAGATTTTTAAAAAATAAGTTTGTAGCGACTACTTCTTGAAACCATAAAAGATATTGATATGGGACGTTTTCTAAAATGATCAGCATGACATGATGGTAATCCGAGTTGAACATTACTTTGATTCGACGTTAAACATGGCTGTCAGTGGCCATCTTTGTTTACATAGAGTTATATAATGAAAACTTATAGCGACTACTCCTCTGAAACTACTTGACGGATTTTCATGAAACTTCACACGAATGTTGCTCTTGATGTCTAATTGATCCTAGCAAAATGTCAGGTCGGCCAGAAATTCAAGATGGCCGCCATGGCTAAAAATAGATTTTCAAAATACAAGTTTGTAGCGACTACTTCTTGAAAACTATAAGTGATATTGATATGGGACTTTTTCTAAAATGATCAGCATGACATGATGTTGGTCCTTGTCAAAAATCGTTTTGATTCGATGTTAAACATGGCTGTCAGCGGCCATCTTTGTTTACATAGAGTTATATAATGAAAACTTGTAGCGACTACTCCACTGAAACTACTTGACGGATTTTCATGAAACTTCACAGGAATGTTGCTCTTGATGTCTAATTGATCTTAGCAAAATTTCAGATCGGCCAGAAATTCAAGATGGCCACCACAGCTAAAAATAGATTTAAAAAAAAAAAGTTTGTAGCGACTACTTCTTGAAAACTATAAGTGATATTGATATGGGTCTTTTTCTAAAATGATCGGCATGACATGGTGGTTATTCGAGTCGAACATTATTTTGATTCGACGTTAAACATGGCTGCCAGTGGCCATCTTTGTTTACATAGAGTTATATAATGAAAACCTGTAGCGACTACTCCTCTGAAACTACTTGACGGATTTTCATGAAACTTCACACAAATGTTGCTCTTGATGTCTAATTGATCTTAGCAAAATTTCAGGTCGGCCGGAAATTCAAGATGGCCGCCATGGCTAAAAATACATTTTTAAAATATAAGTTTGTGGCGACTACTTCTTGAAAACTATAAAAGATATTGATATGGGACTTTTTCTAAAATGATCAGTATGACATGATGGTTATCCGAGTCGAACATTATTTTGATTCAATGTTTAAATGGCTGTCAGTGGCCATCTTTGTTTACATAGAGTTATATAATGAAAACTTGTAGCGACTACTCCTCTGAAACTACTTGACAGATTTTCATGAAATTTCACAGGAATAATGCTCTTGATGTCTTATTGATCCTAGCAAAATTTCAGGTCGGCCGGAAATTCAAGGTGGCCGCCACGGCTAAAAATAGATTTTCAAAAAACAAGTTTGTAGCGACTACTTCCTGAAATCAAAATCAATCAGTAGAGCTTCAAGGTCATTGACCTCTTGTTAAAAAATAAGTTTGTAGCGACTACTTCTTAAAAACTATAAGAGATATTGATATGGGACTTTTTCTAAAATGATCAGCATGACATGATGGTTATCCGAGTCGAACATTATTTTGATTCAATGTTAAACATGGCTGTCAGTGGCCATCTTTGTTTACATAGAGTTATATAATGAAAACTTGTAGCGACTATTCCTCTGAAACTACTTGACGGATTTTCATGAAACTTCACAGGAATGTTGCTCTTGATGTCTTATTGATCCTAGCAAAATTTCAGGTCGACCGGAAATTCAAGATGGCCACCACGGCTAAAAATAGATTTTCAAAAAACCAGTTTGTAGCGACTACTTCCTGATATCAAAATCTTCAAGGTCATTGACCTCTTGTTTGTCTTGTGAACACTCTAGCCCCTTCATTTATTATTTGATCTACCAAACTTGCACAGATTGTTAATACCAATGAAAGCTTGGACAAGTTAGAAAACCAGCTAAATTGGATTATTAACACCAGAGTTATGGCCCTTGTTTTTTCTGAAAAATGCCGTTTTCTGTCTTGCACCTTCATTTAGTATTTGATCTTAACCAAACTTGCATAGATTGTTAATATCAATGAAAGCTCGGACAAGTTTGAAAACCAGCTATATCGGACCAGGAACACCGGGGTTACGTGCCCTTGAATTATTGAAAAATGCAATTTTCAGCTCTACTGGCCGAAGGCTTATGGGATGGGGAGTTGTCGGTCTGTTAACTTTTGCCTTGTGAACACTCTAGGGCCTTCATTATTAATCAAATATTTACGAAACTTTGCCAGTGTCTTTATATAAAAGAAAGCTCGGACAAGTTTGAAAACCAGCCAGATCGGATAAATTCCACCCCATTTTTTTCTTCTGAAAAATACTATTTTCTGCCTTGTGAACACTCTAGGGCCTTCAATATTCATCAGACCTTTACTTAACTTTGCCAGTGTTTTTATATCAATGAAAGCTCGGACAAGTTTGAAAAACCGGCAAGATCAAATTAATTTCGCCGGAGTTATGGCCCTTGTTTTGCTGAAAAATGCCATATTGAGCCTTGTGAACACTGTAGCAACTTCATTTATTATTTGATTTTTACCAAACTTGCACAGATTGTTAATATCAATGAAAGCTCGGACATTTCGAAAACCAGCTAGATCGGACCATTAACAGCTGAGTTATGACCCTTGATTTAGTTAAAAATGCTATATTTTGCCTCGTTAAGACGATAGAGCCTTTATATTTCATCTGATCTTTACCAAACTTTACTAGATTGTTTATATAAGTGAAAGCTCGCACAAGTTTGAAGACCAGCCAGATCGGACTATTAACAGCGGAGTTGTGGCCCTTGATTTAGTTAAAAATACTATATTTTGCCTCGTTAATATGAAAGGGCCTTCATTTTTTATGCGATCTTTTTGAAACTTTACCAGATTGTTAATATCAATGAAAGCTCGGACAAATTCGAAAACCAGCCAGATCGGACCAGTAACAGTGGAGTTATGGCCCTTGGTTGAGTCAAAAATCCTATATTTTGCCTCGTTAATTCGATAGGGCCTTCATCTTTCATCTGTTCTTTATGAAACTTTACCTGATTGTTTATATCAATGACAGCTCAGGCAAGTTCGAAAACCATCCAGATTAGACCATTTACATCGGAGTCATGGCCCTTGATTTTCTGAAATATGCTATATCTTGGCCTCATTAAGACGAAAGGGCCTTCATTTGGCCGGATTTCATTGAAACTTTGCAGGGATGATCAGTACCAAGCCTAGTTGTACATAGTCACCATGTTCCAGTTGAATGATTTTGGCGGAGTTATAGCCCTTTAAAGGTTTTAATACACAAACTTTGTTCTGACTAGTTCTCCTGAACCCCTGGCCGGATTAAACGAAACTTTTTAGGGATGATCGATTCCATGTCTAGTTGTGCAAATCATCGCCGTGTTCCGGTTGAATGTTTTTGGCAGAGTTATAGCCCTTTAAAGGTTTTAATAAACAACTTTGTTCTGACTAGTTCTCCTGAACCCCTGGCCGGAATTAAACTAAGCTTTTTAGGGATGATCAATTCCATGTCTAGTTGTGCAAATCATTGCCATATTCCGGTTGAATGATTATTTGGCAGTATTATGGCCCTTTAAAGGTGTTAATACACACACTTTGTCTGATCTACTTCTCCTGAACCCCTCGCCAGATTTCAATGAAACTTTGCAGGGATGATCAGCACCAAGCTTAGTTGTGTACGTCATCTTCGCGTTCCTGTTTACAGATATTTGGCAGAGTTATGGCCCTTTAAAGGATTTTGATACCACAACTTTTTTCCTGGCTAGTTCTCCTGAACCCCTGGCTGGATATAGAAGAAACTTGACATGGATGATCAGTATCAAGCCTAGTTGTGCATATCATCGCCATATTTTGGTTGAATGATTTTTGGCAGAGTTGTGACCCTTTAAATGTTTTAATACACAAACTTTGTCCAGATTTCAGCGAATCTTGGCGAGGATAATCAGTACTAAGCCTAGTTGCACCTGTCATTGCCATGTTCTGGTTGAATGAATTTTGGCAGAGTTATGAGCCCTTAAAGGTTTTAATACAGTAACTTTGTCTAGACTAGTTCTCCTGAACCTCTGGCTGGATTTCAACGAAACTTTGCAGGGATGATCAGTACCAAGCCTAGTTGCATATATCATCACCATTTTCCGGTTGAATGATTTTTGAAAGACTTATGGACCCCCAGACCAACTTGGAGTGGTCAAAGTTGATTTGCAGTGGATGAAGAAGTTGATATGCAGTGGACCACAGTTGGAGTCCACTCCATTCGAGTCCACTCCAAATGACTCCAATGAGATTTGTAAATTTTAACTGTCCACCACAAATGACTCCACAGAGATATATTATTGTATCTACCCACTCCAAACCACTACCAAGAGATGTATTAATTTAGCTATCCACTCCAAATAACTGCAAAGAGATGATCTGATTTTTGTCCACTCCAGGTGACTGCACAGTGATGTTTCTTTTTCAAAGTATTTCTGCTTGTTCATTACAGCATGTAATTTGTCATGTTGTGTTTTTTTTAAGTAATTGTCTCTAGCATTTTTGTTTACTGTTTGCTTCAATTAGGATTTTGTTTCTATCTTAAAGTTTTCAAAATACTGATATAAAAAGATATAATATAAAACGCAAAACATATTGTGTTTATAATGCTTATTCACTGAACAAAACAAAATGTTTCAGCAGTTATTCATTTTGATGATAAATAAACACAAAATATCTGAGGACTTATACATCTTGCAAATTAAAATTTGGCCCCGTGAAACTACAAGTGCCAGAGGTTTAAAATTTTGCATTTACTATAAGCTTATGGTCCTTTACCAAATTTGTTTAAATGGTGACCCTGGGTCACATGTAACCCTGCCCCAGGGGTCACATGTTTTGCATAGACTTGTATATGGAAACACTTTTAAAAAATCTTTAAGAATCTTCTCTGAAACTACAAGAGCTAGAAGTTTAATATTTTGCATTTACTATGAGCTTATGGTCCTTTACCAAGTTTATTCAAATGGTGACCCTGGGGTTACATTTGTCCCTGCCCCAGGGGTCACATGTTTTACATAGACTTGTATATGGAAAAACTTAAAAATCTTCTTCTCTGAAACCAAAAGGCACACAGCTTTCATATATTAATGTAGCCCTGGAGTCACATCTGACCCTTCCCAGGGGTTACACTCTTAACCCGGGTGTACATTTTTCCTGCTCTAGGCCGGAAAAACAGGGGAAATGGGCAGAAACTCTGGAGTTGCGCACTGCAAGTCTTCTCACTAGGGTGAACATTTGTGCCAAGTAATTTCAAAATCCCTCAAGCGCTTCAAGAGGTATGGAGCAAACACGAAATATAGTGCATATGACCTTCGACCTCTTAGTGTGACCTAAACCTTGAACGGAAGTGGCTGGAAGTTGCGCTCTGCAGGTCGTCTCAATATGGTGAACATTTGTGCCAGTTATTTCAAAATCCCTCAAGTGGTTCAAGAGATATAGAGAGGACATCAAATATAGTGCATATGACCTTCGACCTCTAAGTGTGACCTTGACCTTAAATGGAAGTGGCTGGAAGTTGTGTTCTGCAAGTCGTCTCGATATGGTGAACATTTGTGCCAAGTTATTTCAAAATCCCTCAAGTGCTTCAAGAGGTAAGGAGCGGACACGAAATATAGTGCATATGACCTTCGACCTCTAAGTGTGACCGAGACCTTGAACGAAGTGGCTGGAAGTTGCACTCTGCACGTCGTCTCAATATGGTGAACATTTGTGCCAAGTCATTTCAAAATCCCTCAAGTGGTTCAAGAGATATGGAGAGGACATGAAATATATTGCATATGACCTTCGACCTCTAAGTGTGACCTTGACCTTGAACGGACGTGGCTGGAAGTTGCGCTATGCAAGATGTATCGATATGGTGAACATATGTGCCAAGTAATTTCGAAATCCCTCAAGCACTTCAAGAGGTATGGAGCGGACACGGAATATAGTGCATATGACCTTCGACCTCTAAGTGTGACCTTGACCTTGAACGGAAGTAGCTGGAAGTTGCGCTCTGCACGTCATCTCGATATGGTGAACATGTGTGCCAGGTTATTTCAAAATCCCTCAAGTGGTTCAAGAGATATGGAGAGGACACGAAATATAGTGCATATGACCTTCGACCTCTAAGTGTGACCTTGACCTTGAACGGACGTGGCTGGAAGTTGAAGTCTCACTATGGTGAATATGTGTGCCAAGTTATTTCAAAATCCCTCAAGCGGTTCAAGAGATATGGAGAGGACACGAAATATAATGCATATGACCTTCGACCTCTAAATGTGACCTTGACCTTGAACGAATGTGGCGCTCTGCACATCGTCTCACTAGGGTGAACATGTGTGCAAAGTTATTTCAAAATCGCTCAAGTGGTTCAAGAGACATGGAGAGGACACGAAATATAGTGCATTTGACCTTCGACCTCTAAGTGTGACCTTGACCTTGAACGGACGTGGCCGGAAGTTGCGCTCTGCAAGTCGTCTCGATATGGTGAACATGTGTGCCAAGTTATTTCAAAATCCCTCAAGCGCTTCAAGAGGTATGGAGAGGACACGACTTTTGACGGACAGACAGACAGACAGACAGACATACATCCAAACTAAAAACAATATGTGGGGAAGACATAATAAGGCATATAGATCATTAAAACATCAGAAGCATCAACACACATATCTCTTTTCAACCGGGTTTTAACCGGGAAGTAACCGGGAAGTCGACCGCGGAATAGTTTCACCCAAATTACGTGACGTCACAGTTTAGAAAACGCGGCTAAAAACGAGCGCGCCTGTCAACAGCAGAACTTCTATTAACAACATCGTAAGTATTTTCGAATGTACACGTAACATATGCCATGCGATTAAACAATGTAATAAGTATATATATATTCTTTCACGAAACAGGAACTCATTAGTTCCTTTTTGGATGGAAGAATTCGTATGCTGCAAACTATGTCATCAGTTTTCGCGATTTTACGGCGATCATATATGCAGACATTTAAGCGTTAGAAAAAGCTCATTACAATTAAATACATGCATACTCATTACTGTTATGATTTAAACAATTTGATTTAACTGTTTCGTTTATAAACATAACATCTAGAGGTTTTAGAACGGAGTTGCTTTGGAAAGCAGACGGCGTTTCCGGTCAAAAGTGACAAAACACAAGATTCTGAACGACATATTTTGTAAAACTAACAAGTCTTCTGAATGAGATATTAGTTTCTGAAACATAGAAATATATCCATATAGTCTTGTTTTAATCAGGATTTTGAAGAAAATGATTTGTACCCTTTTTAATTCTCCCCCCACATAGGAAATGTATCCATATATTCATGTTTTAATCAGGATTTTCAAGAAAATGATTTGTACACTTTTGGTTTATCAATTCTCCCCTCCCCCCAACCCCACAACACACGCCCCATCCACCTACCCCTACACAGTAAAGTATGTATATATGCCATTTTGCTGACGACGTTCAACCCGGTCTCCACTGCCCCATCCCATACCCGCCCCACAGTAAAGTATGTATATATGCCATTTTGCTCCTGACAATCAACCTGGTCTTTCTAAAAGTTAAGAGGGCTGGCGTGGCGCAGTCGGTAGCCGGCGGATTTGTAACCGGAGGCCCCGGGTTCAATCCTCCATGGTGCCACTGAGTTTCATCGGAGTGTTCATGGGCAAGACAGTTTCCCTTAGCCTCGGCCATCGGATGGGGACGTAAACCAGGCGGTCCCGTGTATCGGTCTATCCTCCGAGCATGTTAAAGAACCATAGAAATCTATTTGATAATAAGAGGAGGGCAGGTTCCCGGATTCCTATGTATCCTTCCCCTCTCTCTGGGGCGGCTCTAAATAACCTATACTGCGTTGAACAACATTCAGTTCTAAAAGTTCATGACTACATTTCTTATTTTGGTTGCATTTATATTTCTATAGGCTGGAAAAGCTGAACAAGAATGAAGAGGCAGAAAGATAAAGCCATGGACGAGAATACTCCACGGGTCTTTGTACGTTCTACCTGATCAAAGTATGAAGGTACATGTATAATAACTGTTTTGTAAAAAATTGGTATTGGTTAACAAAAAAAATGTTTGCTGTTAAAAATCAATGTGCTGAAGCTTGTACTATTAACCCAAGATTATTTATATATAGTTCAAACAAAAACACTGCAGCTTCAAAAAATGTTGTTGTTAACTGTTGAAAGCACATAAAACATGATGGCTAAATGGCCCTGAACACTCACCTTATGGTATCATTTCATTGTAGACACTTGCAGCAGTCACACATAATAGGGTGTGATAAAAGCGCTTTCTCTAGCTGGTGATCTCGAAATTATTTTTTATTAAAGATTTAATTAAAAACAACTAACTATTTAAAGGCAGCAGATCGTACTTAAAAAAAAACACATGTGTTTTAATGTTAAAAAAACTATTTTCAGATTTCGGTTACTTGGAGAGGCCAGAATTGATGTAAGTTCAGATGAGGAGGGATGAGCTTTTGCGGTGCATAAATCAAAGTACCTCGGAAGGAGAGAAAAAACCATCCCTACCAAACTGGTCACCAAGGAAGATTGTTTGGAGACGCCGCTGTACGTCCATGGGACTGCTGTTTTAACATTGTAATTTGTATCAGAATTTATTAAGGTTGTAGAAGCACCTTTATAAAAAAGAAAAGACAATTGACAGACTACATGAACAGTGCCTCAAGAATCACAATGAATGATCTTAAGTGAAATGATAATCAAAAAAGCAGTCTGGACTGGTAAATGGATCGTGGAAGCAGCTAATGCCTGAAATTTACTACTATATTTATATATGCCTTCTTCGGATGCTTAAGAATGCAAATTATATTTCTTAAAATTTAAATTTATAAGATATATGTACATACATTATGAAATATATTTTTTTTGTTTTAAGTTTAAACTACAGTTACTATCTTGTCTTTTCAGTAGTTCCAAGTACATGTACCCGTATAAGAATTAGTTTTTTATAGTCACAGTGTAAAAGTCCAGTAATTCATTGAGTACATAAGGCCATATAAACAATATGTGTGGTTCCGGTTACATAGGGGAAAGAAAACCTTTTTATTTTGGTGACAGATATTTGAACCAGTTAAAAAAACCTAGACTGGAAGTTGGTCTTGCTTCTTCATGTTATCTTGTAACTTCCTCCATCATGTTAGCTAGTGTTCATAAATAAACCTAATTTCCTAACGTCGTAACATTTTTGGTGACAGATTCCTTTCTAAGATTAAAATCGAGGAGGCCGCCATCTTGCTTACCGGAAGCTAAACTTTCTGAGTTAAAAAGATTCGCCGCATGTACTTTCAGGGTTTGAAATTAACTTTTTTCAGAAACTTGTCCATAGTAACTTACACAATTTACTTGTCCCCAGTCAAATTTACTTGTCCCCCCACTTCATGTAAAAGTGATACAAAAAACAATATCAATCATGAAAGTGACATTACATTCCCTCAGTTGCATTCCACCAATGAAAACAAGATGGATTTTATTTGTCATTTACAATGTGCTCACCACAAGTTCTAAAGATGTAAAATTCATTTCTTGTTATAAAATTTAGTTGTCCGTAACTTGTTCCCAGTAGAATCTACATGGCACAGGACAAGGGGACAACTGTTAATGTCAAACCCTGACTTTCGTACTTTTTCTCGGAAAAATAAGGAAACATTTTTAGCGTTAGTGAAAATTGCCCAAAAATCTAGGGTCGGTCGGGTAAATGGAACCACACATAATTTTATATGGCACGACATATAGGAAACGAGTAAGTGACCTTGTTCAATGTAGATTTGTTGGTTTGAAACTCTGTCAGTTTTAATGGTGGTGCCAAAGACCTCAGAAATCTTTAATGTACAGTCTAGAAGATAATCCATTTGCTAGGAACCATGCATGTGCCCCAGCTGGGATTTGAACCCAAGATGTTGGTGATCTTGAATTAAATATTTTTTACCTCATTTATAAAGAATAATTCAGTTATATAATTATATTGCGCCTATGCGATAGGGCGTTGTCTGTCGTCTATTTGCGGTCCTCTTGTTATTACTGTATCTGCAGGCCATGTATGTGTATAAAAGGGGCGTTTGTGTCTTAATGTAAAACTCGCCAGCCATTTTGCATGCTTTTCAGAGAGTAGGACCAGGTTAGATCTTGTCCGAGTAGCTCATGTGCAACATGTTAGCAAGTTTTGGTATGGGAGTCTCCTATAATTTTCCTTTTTTTCTTCGCTTTTGATCTATTCTAGGGTTTACAGGTTTTCCTAGTGAACACTTCCATGTTTTCCACACTTACACCAATATGGCACCATTGTTCCTACCCAAATCAGGTCCATATAACTTGCCTTTTAACATTACACTTAACATTTTGTAAGCAACCGATAACACTAGCGGGGCATTCGTGTCCAGTGGACACATTTTCTAATTACTATCTAGGCCAAGGAGGCGCAAGAATAACCAGCCATATATGCTAATGATACCCTCCAATAGACTCTAAAGCCACTCCATTTAACTGCTATGCAAATTATCTCCACCATAAACCCACTAGATTGTCCACTCCATTTAACTGCTATGCAAATTAGCTCCACCACAAACCCACCACTTTTTCCACTCCATTCCACTGCATGCAAATGAAGTGCACTCCAAGTAACTCCAGGCTCCACTGTAATTCCACTCCTTTTCAACTCCAAATAACTGTGTCTATGAATATTGATTAGGTGCAGTGGAGTTACAGTCATATGGAGAGGAAAGTGATGTTTCAAATATTTAAATTAGGTGCTTGGGCAAAGAAGGTTCCACTACAATGGAGTGGACCAGGATTAACTCTCATTCAACTGCATTGACCCACTCTATTTCCACTCTAAATGCCACTGCAAATCCACTCATATTTCGCCTGGGCCCTTATACATAAACTTTATCTTGAGCCAGTAGAGCTTCCACAGGCCCTCTTGGGCCTCTTGTTTTTTTTTGTATTGTTTTTTTTCTCATAAGAAACCTTGGTTCTTTTTTCTTTAATTGGGAGCTTAGGGGCCCTTGTTGGATCCGTTTTACGTAGAACTTCAACAATCTTCTTCTATAAAACTACAAGAGATAAAGGTTAATATTTTTTATTTATTATCAGCTTATGGTTCCTCAACCAAGTTTGTTCAAATGGTGACCCTGGGCTCAAATTTGGCCCGGCCCCAGCAGTCAGTTTTACATAGACTTATATGAGAAAAAATTTCAAAAATCTTTTTCTCTGAAACTACAAGGGCCAAAGGTTTATTATTTTGTATTTAGCATCTGGTTATTGTCTACCAATTTTGTTCAAATGGTGACCCTGGGGTCAAATTTGGCCCCGACCCATGGGTCACAGTTTTATATAGACTGATATAGGGAAAAACTTAAAAAATCTTCTTCTCTGAAACTACAAGAGCCAGAGGTTTAATATGTTGTATTTACCATCAGCTTATGGTCCTTGACCAGGTGACCCTGGAGTCAAATTTGGCCCTATATCCGGGGTCACATGTTTTATATAAACTTGTATAGGGACAACTTAAAAAATCTTCTTCTCTGAAATTACAAGAGCCAACGGTTTAATATTTGTATTTACATTCAGCTAAGTGACCTTGTGGTCAAATTTGGCCCCGCCTCTGGGTCACATGTGAAACTTGGTTTGAGTGTTTATTGATTTATTTTAAAGCCAGCCAAACTCTTGTTTATATTTCACAGGTGAAAATAAAATACAAAGAATATATTTTCACTCAAAATGATGTCGTGCAACTGTTGACGTTGTAATACGTTGTTGACGTCATAGTTTTGGCACATTATATTTTTTCTGCAGTGAGTATATAATAAATAGAATATGTGTTGGTTAGTCGTGAATATAGAATTTAGTTTCATCTCGAATTGAGAAAACTCAAATGTTTTCACTCGTTCTAAAGCACTCGTGAACATATAAGTTTTCTCACTTCTCGATGAAAATAAATCCTATATTCACTCAAAACAAACAAATATTGTCTATATATTTCAAGTTTTAGCTTATAAAACACTTGATATTTAATATAATGTTGACAAACATTACACAACAACAAAATTTAAGATTGATTCAAATTTTTTAAAATATAAATCGAAAAAACCAAAAACTGTTTAAACATGTCTGTAACTTTGAGCTTATAAAACACAAAATAGTTACATTGACGACGTAAAGACATCTGCATTACTGAATATTCAATAAAATAAGATGGATTTCAAGTCTCTCCTGTGCCACTGAGTTCATTTGTGTGTTCTTGGGCATAGGAATCTGTTCGATAGTACGAGTAAGGCAGTTTCCCGGATTTCTGTGTATCCTTCCCCTCTCTCAAGGGAGGCTCCGATTAACCTAATATGTTGATGAGCCGTTAAACAACATTCGTTAAAAAAAATTGAAATATTTTCATGTATACATTTCACGGAATAAAAATCAGACATAAGTTTTATTTATGGACAGTGTCGCTTTAAAACTGGTAATTTTAGTCTCATTACTGAATATTTACTCAATAAAAATAAGATGATTTTAATAGTAGTACATTTTTTAGCTCTACTGATCAGAGATCAGCAGAGCTTATGCCGTGGTGCGGCGTCCGTCGTCCGTCTGTCTGTCCGTAAACTTTTTTTTGTAGCGACAACTCCTCTGAAACTACTGAATGGATTTTCATGAAACTTTACTGAAATGTTGCCCATGAAGTCTAGTTGATCCTACCAAAAATTCATGTTGATGTGAAATCCAAGATGGCCGCCAAATCTAAAAATAGGTTTTTAAAAAACAAGTTTGTAGCGACTACTTCTTGAAAACTATAAGTGATATTGATATGGGACTTTTTCTTAAATGATCAGCATGACATGATGTTGGTCCTTGTCAAAAATCGTTTTGATTCGTCGTTAAACATGGCTGCCAGCGGCCATCTTTGTTTACATAGAATTATATAATGAAAACTTGTAGCGACTACTCCTCTGAAACTACTCGACGGATTTTCATGAAACTTCAGAGGAATGTTGCTTTCGATGTCTAATTGATCCTAGCAAAATTTTAGGTCGGCCGGAAATTCAAGATGGCCGCCACGACTAAAAATAAATTTTCAAAATACAAGTTTGTAGCGTCTTCTTCTTGAAAACTTTAAGTGATATTGATATGGGACTTTTTCTAAAATGATCAGCATGACATGATGTTGGTCCTTGTCAAAAATTGTTTTGATTCAACGTTAAACATTGCTGCCAGCGGCCATCTTTGTTTACATTGAGTTATATAGTAAAAACTTGTAGCGACTACTCCTTTGAAACTACTTGGCGGATTTTCATGACACTTTACAGGAATGTTGCTCTTAATGTCTAATTGATCCTAGCAAAATTTCAGATCGGCCAGAAATTCAAGATGGCCGCCACAGCTAAAAATAGATTTTTAAAAAAGTAAGTTTGTAGCGACTACATCTTGAAAACTGTAAGTGATATTGATATGGGATTGTTTGTAAAATGATCAGCATGACATGATGGTTATCAGAGTCAAACATTATTTTGATTCGACGTTAAACATGGCTGCCAGTGGCCATCTTTGTTTACATTGAGTTATATAATGAAAACTTGTAGCGACTACTCCTCTGAAACAACTTGACGGATTTTCATGAAACTTCACAGGAATGTTGCTCTTGATGTCTTATTGATCCTAGCAAAATTTCAGGTCGGCCGGAAATTCAAGATGGCCGCCACGGCTAAAAATAAATTTTCAAAAAACAAGTCTGTAGCGACTACTTCCTGAAATCAAAATCAATCAGTAGAGCTTCAAGGTCATTGACCGCTTGTTTTTATATGTGTTTATGTAAATCAAAAAGAGTTTTGTCTATGCATCATCTGATGCATTCTATGCATTCTTGTTCAGATATGACAGATATAAACATTATATAACTAGATATGGGAGAGTTTCAAAACCACCCGCCAGAGTAATTAGTGTCTTATTGGTTCTGTATGAAACTTAAGGTAAACTTTAAATAAACTGGATGTGTTTATTGTTATTGCATGTGACTATTTATTACTGATATTCAGTACTGTTTATCAATGGAATTCTTCACATTTATAATTGTTAAGTGGGAAACATTGTTTACCGTATTACTTCTAATATGAGCTTTAAAAGGCTGTAACTTGATGTGCATGCATAACTGTGCCTTATATAAATGTATACACAGCCCATCACTGGATCAGTCTCTGTTTAGAATCTCTGATTGTTGTTCGGAATCAATCAGAACAACACAATCTTTCATAGCAGCTGTATTAAAGCATATAATCTACAGTAGTTCATACGTGTTGACTTACGAAACCAAAATACAAATTTTACCTTTAGTTTACATTTACCCGCTACTGTAAATACAAGTATAACTTTCTTGGGGATTGCTTTCATAATCAATTTATGCACCTGATGGGGCATATAGCACCCTCGATTTTAAGATGAAGATCACTTGAAGCATGTTTGATGGACTTGTCGCTTTAGGCGAGACACCATGTTGCGCGCAACTCTTGTTTTCCCCTGATATGCACTGCCTGATTATATTTCTATAATTATTGCCTTCACAGGAAAATTAGATTTCTTAATGCATTTTAAGGCATTAGAGATATTCAGACAAGTTCTTTACTTTTACAATGTATCTTTTATAATAATAACCTATCCAGAAAAATAGGTACATGATCTTTGTCCCAATATACCGTAGTTAAATTAGTGGTGTTTATATTGCAGCAGGAAGTATGCAGTAAATGTGCACCAGCAAAGAACAGTAGTTATGTATCCGAGTATTGTACACGTGAGAACGCAACCGGCACGCTGCATATGAACAACACTTGCTGCATCAACCAAACGATGTCTGAAGAATCAGGTATTGTCGGGTAAGTGTGTTTTTCAGTCGACAGATAAATAGATCATAGATAAAGCAAGATTTTGCATTTAGGAACTTTCTTTTTATTTTCTTAATCTACATTAAAGATAAAATAATCACTGCTCAACTTGCATAATATTGGACAATGTCAGAAAGTGATCTTCATGAAATTGAAGGTCTCGACAATGAATTTATTAACTATTTGCAAAATTTTCAATTCACTAATTGGCCATGACTGCCCCCAGTCGTATCTCTGATCACTGTCATTGACATACATTTATATGCATAATGCAGTTAGAAAAACAAGAAAATAATTTATTTAAAATTTCTGTCAGAACACTTCATGGACTTTCATAATACCCCCCCCCGTCCACTTGTATCCCGAAGGGTTCCCGAATGTGGAATTCGGAAAATCGGGATGTTTCGGCAAGTCTTCGCGATGTTCTGTAACCGTTCTGTAACCGTTCTGTGTCATTCCTCAACACTTCTGGAAACATTCTTCATGATTCTTGGCACTTCGGGATCGAAAAACATTCGGCATCCAAATTTTAAAAGTTTTAAAATTTGGACGCCGAATGTTTTATTCGGGACGGCTTCGGGATCATCGGCAAACCATCCGCAACCCTTCTGGACGTTCGGGAACCCGTCGTCATTAACTCGGCATCTTCGGAAAGCCTTCTGCGAGGCTTCGTAATCGTTTAACCACCCCGAGTAGCCCTGCAGAAGCAGTTTGTCGTCAGTTTCCTGATAGTTTTCGAAGTGACAACATCGACTTTTTTTTGTTGTAAATTTAACACGCACATATATATAGTCATGGTGCGAGGTAAGAGCAAGCTACCCAAGAAGAGATTAGGCATGAAATACACCAGTCCGCCAGCCCCTGATCGCTCAAGTTCGGATGAAGGGGTAAACCCCTATCTGCCAACACCAGCTGAGAAGAAAACTACTAAGAAAAAGACTCGGCGGGATGCACCCAGCACATCCAAATCTTCTTCGGCTTTTAAGGGCAGAAATGACTTTTGAACGAGGTAACATCTTCATTCCGGAGTTCCTGCATTAGAGTATTGTACTGTCCATAATGAAGCCTCCTGTGTCTGTGAGCCTGGGGCGGACCCACCATCGATGCCGTCTTCTTCTTTTCTGTCTTAAGTACAATGCCAAGGCAAGCATGGCATCCGTTTCAGCTTGTATTTGATACTGAAGAGCAAGGTGAAGGCCTCTAGCATCCATGGTGTCCAACTAGCAACTGATAACAAAATAGTAGTTCGGCATCGTTTATATACCTTGACTTCCAATCGGCAACATTTCAGCATTCTATCGGCAGTAGTTCGGCAACTATTCAGCATGTTCTGCAATGTTACCGCAACCTTTCCGCACAATAGGGAAACAATCGGGAGTCAATTCCGGAACATTCGGCATTCTTCGGGGCTGCGTTCGGCTACTTCGGATAGGTTTCGGCGTTTGTACGGCAATCTTTCGTATGCCACTCCACGAATACATGCCGAACGAGCCCGACGGCAAAGCTCCGCCCATAATTTTGATAAATGATCCCGAAAGGTTCCCGAAACAAGTAAAATTTTATCGGCAACCCTTCCGCAAAGCATCGGGGCTGTAGTGGACGGGGGACATTATGAAATACCAGGTATTAGCTTCTGTCAGAAAATGCAAATCTGATATAAAAAATAACACACACAAAAAAAGCATGCACCTCTCCGGGGAAATAAATCCTAAATTTAGAAAAACAAATTCATTTAACTTATGGCTTGTTGATACCAATTCAGCTGCATCAGTAATATAATTCATAATAAATTGCCATACCTTTGTATCTAGTTTTTACACTATTGTTCAGGGTGCTTGTTTCAGCCAAAGTTTTTTTGGACCTTTAAGACAAAATTCAAACAGGACATAAAATAGTGGTATATAAAAATACCTTGCTTTTCAAAATCAGTTAAGAAATAAAAATTCCACATGCAAAAATTGTTTTTGATAGAGCATTTTCAATGCAAAATCCTGCTGCATTAAAAATTTGAAAAATATTTTTTTTTATAGAATTTTTATCCAAAAATGGTTTTAATGTGTTAAATAAATGTAAATTAAAACATTCTGAAAGTTTGATAACAAAATATTACGGCAAACTGAAGTTATTTGAGATTTTATAATTTTCTGCTGCCACAGCAACAAAGAATTTACATGGAAAAAGCCCCACCAAAAAAAAGCATTTTGGCTATAAAATATTTATTTCTCAACCAATTTTGAAAAAGAAGATATTTTTATTTACCATTAAAATGGCCGTATTTATAAAATTGCTCATGCTATTGCCAAAAAACCTTTGGCTGAAACAAGCACCCCAAACAATAAATTGCCATACTTTTATAACTAGTTCTTTAAAATAGATTCGAACTCATATGTATTATTTGAAAAAAGTCAGTGTTATTACCGAAGTTAAAACCTTTTTGTTATATTTTTCAGGTTAGATATGAGTGATTGCAAACTACAAACAGTTGAGGGTCTGTTCAGTTACCTACATAACCTGGAAATCCTGTAAGTAACAGTAAAGCTGTATTGGCCAGTCAATTACATTCTCACATCTCAGAGTTCCAACTGTCCCCAGTCATATCTGATTAAAACTAGCGGTAAATAAGTGTGGGAATGTGCAGTAGAAATTTTAGAGCAGACTTGTCATGGTTAATCAATTCCGTTTTAATTGCTACTGAGGAAATATCTGCTTTAAAATGATTAGTTACGAGCATATTGTGTTTAATTAGCTACAGTTAAACACCTAATTTAATCATAATTTTTAAACATTAGTTATTGATCGATTATTGATATCCGTTAATATCTGCTTCAACTTAAAATGGATGCACCTGATTGGTCTATACATTCCGCCTTGTTCCCGGAAAATCGACGGATTGAGCAAGAGGCTGGACAACGGATACCGTGGCAAAACTCTAGCAAGCGAGAGTAAAAAAACAATGCTCTGATTACAAAATTACACAAGAAGCTGTACATCTTATACAGATCATTATCTCTGTGCAGTATTTAAAAGTAAAGTTGTCGCATACTGTCGCATACTGTCATATTGCTTTTCTGTATTAATAACTTTCAGTTGAATATATATATATCTAAATTAAAACAGACAGTTTATATGTTTACTTCGCTGACCTTTTTTACCTTTTTTTTTAAAAAACAGTACTATAGAGGGCGTGTGTATTACCTCAATATATTATCAAATATTTATAAACAGTATATGTTTATACGAATCAACGTGTATATAAACTCACACTACTGTGTACTATATATATATTCTATATAGCAACTGACTAATTATATATAGCAATTGGTTAGACTGGTCAATACACAGTTTACGACCAAAATATATAATATGCAACAAAACAGTAGCAAACGAAAAAACCGCTGGGGATGAGAAAAAAAAACGTGGCTAGTGTACTAACTGGGCATGGAAATACCACGAGACAGTTTTAAACCGCAACTGTGGTCAGACACCCGGAACCCCACTTTAAAAAAAGCGGACAGACAGAATTGTTGTACACTCAAAAGAATGTGTATCAGTATATGTATGATGAATGGATGGGATGGGATGAGATGACATTGGATGGGTATATGTGGAGCCGAGACTGTCTAGCTAGTCTGCAGTGGGTTGCCACGAAGTGTGAAAACTAGGGGCACATATGCATGAATATAGTTGTTATCTTTGGATAATTAAAATCTTGCAGCCTCTTACAATCATGTATATGGATTATGCAATTTTGTGGAAACTAAAAATCCAAAAGTTTAACTTTGTTTTTATTATTTTCTAGAATGCTGGAAAACAACCCAGAAGTAAAGTTAAAGTCTGAAGACTTTATGGGACTTTCAAATCTTCAGTATTTGTAAGTACAGGGCTTTTTTCATAAGAATTGTGAAGACTCCCTAGCCTAGTCATTTTGTGAAAAAAGCGTAAGAACTCTGTTTTGTGAAAAAAGTACTGAAGTGGGAGGAGGAGGAGGACACTATAAAACAAATGTACAATTATTCAGCAGATACATTTTAGATAAACATTCTAATGTAAATGTATCCAAAACAAAACACTGTTGTTGTTTTTAGCTCTTCTGATCAGAGAACAGCAGAGCTTATGCCGTGGTTGTGGTGCGGCGTCCGTCGTCCGTCTGTCTGTCCGAGTTTACAGGAGCGCCTTGTGTGTCTTTTTATGTATAAAGTATACTTGTGTGACTGACCCACAAGCAAATATGTCTCTATGCGCAGGAAATAGTCTATTTCTTCATTTAAAGCAATAAAAAATTACAGTCACACAAGAGGAGGGGAGCTTGTGTGACTAAAATGTGTCCAAATGGTAAAAACGACACACAACATGTCAAAAACAGTCACACAAAGTACGAACGTACACACAAAAAACAGACACACAAGTTTTAGTCACACAAAGCCTGATTTTATGTATGTCCGTCTGTCAGTCCGTAAACTTTTTTTTTGTAGCGACTACTCCTCTAAGACTACTGAATGGATTTTCATGAAACTTTATAGGAATATTGCCCATGAAGTCTAGTTGATCCTTTCAAAAATTCATGTTGATGTGAAATCCAAGATGGCTGCCAAATCTAAAAATAGATTTTTAAAAAACAAGTTTGTAGCGACTACTTCTTGAAAACTCTAAGTGATATTGATATGGGACTTTTTTTAAAATGATCAGCATGACATGATGTTGGTCCTTGTCGAAAATCGTTTTGATTCGACGTTAAACATGGCTGCCAGCGGCCATCTTTATTTACATAGAGTTATTTAGAAAAAACTTGTAACGACTACTCTTCTGAAACTACTGGACGGATTTCCATGAAACTTCACAAGAATGTTGCTCTTGATGTCTAAATGATCCTAGCAAAATTTCAGCCGGAAATTCAAGATGGCCGCCACAGCTAAAAATAGATTTTTAAAATACGAATTTGTAGCGACTACTTCTTGAAAACTATAAGTGATATTGATATGTGTCTTTACCTAAAATGATCAGTATGACATGATGTTGATCCTTGTCGAAAATTATTTTGATTCGACGTTAAACATGACTGCATCTTTGTTTACATAGAGTTATATAATGAAAACTTGTAGCAACTACTCCTCTGAAACTACTTGATGGATTTTCATGAAACTTCTCACGAATGTTGCTCTTGATGTCTAATTGATCCAAGCAAAACTTCAGGTCGGCCGGAAATTCAAGATGGCCACCACGGCTAAAAATAGATTTTCAAAAAGCAAGTTTATGGCGACTACTTTTTGAAAACTATAAGTGATATCAGGGGTCGAATTTCACTCTTACATACTCGCAAAATGCGAGTTGATTTTTCAGATTGCTACTGAAAATTTCGAGCACTTGCTTTTTTCTGCGAGTAGAAATAAATAGCACACACTATTTACATGATTATTTGCGTAACTTCATTGTCAAAAGAAAATAAGTAAATGCAGTCTGTATCAGATTGAAGATTATCCAGTAAACAAGACATTTACGCAAGCGTCTATACGTAATGGATCGATATCAACTTCCGGTAAGATAACTCGGGACTTTACACAATCAATTATCATGGCAGAATCGTCTGCTCGCAAAATCACTTCTCTTTTCAAAAGACAAAATGGCGAGATGGAGTCCAGCGAACGCTAATATGTGTCTTGTTAATAATCATTTTTATTATTAGGTAAGGTTCACAATTCATAGTTTCATACAGGAAAATTACCTTATCATCAACACAATAGTGTATTATAACAAACAAATGAAATAGTTTAGTAAACAGACTGTACAGTGACAGTCTAGTATATAGTCAGTTATCACATAATAAATGTCTTACATATACTAAAACACTATTTTGAAAGAGAATGTACATCCCGTTATTACTTGAATTTTTTTTTTAGTTACTGGATAATTTTAGCTAGTGGCTAAATTTGTGAAATTCGACCCCTGGATATTGATATGGGACTTTTTCTAAAATGATCAGGATGTCAGGATGTTGATCCTTGTCAAAAATTATTTTGATTTGACGTTAAACATGGCCGCCAGTAGTCATCTTTGTTTACATAGAGTTATATAATGAAAACCTGTAGCGACTACTCCTATGAAACTACTTGATGGATTTTCATGAAACTTCAGAGGAATGTTGACCTAGCTATCATAAATCTATCAGTAGAGCTTCAAGGTCATTGACCTCTCAGGGCTCAATCTACAGGGCGATTCGGGCGAAGAACGCGCCCGCGATCTCTTAACTTCGCCTTGGCAGCACATCAAAGCGAAGTTCAAGTCGGCGAAAAAGGTACAGTATAGTGATGAATCCATTATCATAGAAATTTGCATCAATATTTCAAGCTCATATTATAGAGTAAAAAGAATTAGTGTGCATTACACTGTATTCACTGCACTGCGATATACATGGTGATGACTATTCAACCGTTGTCTACGTATACACGTCGCGTGAAGTCTCCCTAAATTCTCTCCACTTCTCCCTAAAATCACTCGAGGGAGAAGTGACTTCTCCCTAAATTCCTTGCCTAGATTGAGCCCTGCCTCTTGTTTAAAATTGTGAAAAATATTGGCCACAATTGTGAAAAAAATTACCAATATTGAATTGTGAAGTATCTGAATTTCGGCCCCAGTTTTAAAAGGGAAAAAAAGCCCTGAAGTATGTTTCATTGCCCTAGCAAAATCCAGTATCTGTGTAATTGTTTTACAGTTCATACAAGTATAATATTGAGGCCACACCAAATTGATTATGTGATATGTGGATACACATGTTATGATCTCATCGCCAATTTTGTCAGGATGTCAAAAGAATATTTTGCATTTTCTGATTGTGTTTGAAAATACAATGAAGAATAATTATAGTTTCATATTAGGAAGTACAGCTCAATTGCTTAGAATGGTTTCAAAGATGACCCTAACTTTTATGGGTCATTAACTTTGTCGACATCAATTTTTCACTAGACTATACGAAGAATAAGAGAGCTTATGTATTCACCTCGCCGTCCCACATCAAGGTTTGCGTGTAAGCTGTGTTTACAAGTCTATATCTCTTACATTTCTTATCCTAGCACAACTAAATTTGCCCATGGGCTTCCTTATAGCATTATCTTAAGGACTGCATAAGCAATTTTGGTTCCTGTGAGCCATGGGCTTCCATGAGCCCATAACATGTGTCCCATTTCACATCAAATTTTGCGTGTAAGCTGTGTTTACAAGTCTATATCTGTTACATTTCTTATCCTAGCACAACGAAATTTGGCCATGAGTTTCCTTATAGCATTATCTTAAGGGCTGCTTAAATGATTTTGGTTCCTGTAACCCCTGGGCTCCAATGGAACCCAAATTCTGATGGCCCTTAAAATGTGTCTATTTCACATCCAATTTTGCATGTAAACTGTGTTTACAGGTCTATATCTCTTACATTTCTTGTCCTAGCTCAACTAAATTTTTGAATTGGTTTCCTTATAGTATGTTGCAAAGGGTTGCGTAAATAATTTTGTCTTCTGCAAATTCTGGGCTCCCATGGAACCCAAATTATGATAGCCCATAAAATATGCAATAAGGGCAGATCTAGGTTTGCGTGTAAGCTGTTGTATATATCTATAATTCTGGTTTGGGATTTCTTATAGCAATATGCGTCTTATTCATACTTCACACATATTGGGGCATGGACTCCCTCCTCCCTGCCCACCCCCCCACCACCTCCTCTCTTCCCCCCACCCCACCACGCCCCATTTTTTAAAACAAATTTCTGTGCTGTTTTGGCCAATTCTTACACATATAGCTATGTTCCTCCCCCCACCCACACCAACACTCGAAACTCGATTTTTAAAAAAACAAATATTTCTGTGTTGTTTTGGTCAATTCTTATACATATAGCTATGTTGCCAGCCCATTTCTGTGTTGTTTTGATCAATTCTTACACATACATCTGTGTTGCCCCTCCCCACACCCACCCACCCTCGAAACTCTTTTTTTTTTACATATCTAGTTGATCAATATGTTTCACCCTGAACCATCCCACCACCCCATCATCACCACCACCTGAATGTTGTTGTTTGTTTGTTTGTTTGTTTCTAGCATTTTTTTTTAAAAATGTTTACATATGTCTGTGTTGTTTTGTTTTGTTTTATCAAATCTATACCTATATCAATGATGTGCCCCCATTGGTTTATGGGCTCCCTTTACATGTAGGACGGGGAGGGGAATTGTTTTCGTTTTATCCTCCATTATTTGGATATTAAAATTTTAATTTGAACGCAGTCATTTACGTATAAAACAATTTAGATTAAATTCAGATATGCAGATGAAATATCAATAAAAAAAACTGAAATGAGGCCACAATAAAAATTACCAAATATCCCCTCCCTCCCCAAGTTGCCTTCGACCACTTTCTTTAAAGTGACAGCAATTTTGGATTAAAACTGAAAAAAATAAAACATACAGATTTCACACCGTGTCTCAAATTTTACTATAATTTGTATGAGATTCTAACAATAATTTTATATCGGCCCGAGTTTCTACCCCCCCCCCCCCCCCCCCCTACGACACACACATTGTTTTACACACACACACACACACACACAAACACACACATTGTTTTAGCCTTGTTTTCTGATGGTATATACTGGCTATATAATGTTTTATTCTCTGGAACATCGAATAGTCGAGCTGCGCTGTTCTCCGACGGCTCTTGTTTGCATTTAAATCGGTAGAGCTGTTCCACAAGTGAAACACCATTCATTCATTCGTTCTATTTAACACATTTTTTTTGCAGTTTATTTTGTTTCACAGGTACTTAATGCACTAAAGAATTAAGAGATTCCAAATTTGTATCTGAGTCATATATTGGGTAGTTCATTCTGACATAGGGGTTCCACATACAACCTTGACCTTCATTTTCACGGGCAGATAATTAGTTAATTTGTTTGTGTTTAAAGTAGCTATCCCGCCAACAGCAGCGAAATTTTACAAAATATGTACACCATTTCTAAACCTACTGATGACGAGGTCGAGGTGCATATATAACTTACATTGAGAAAGAAAGCTCTATAGACGCAATATAAACGACTTTAACCAGCCAGGCTAAACCCCAAAACTGGACCGCCAAATTAAGAGTTACCAACCCATAATTAATTTTACACATATTCAATCACGGGTGTCTTAATAACTTGTCAATAAACCTAAACTTTTAATCGGCACATATACATTATTACATGACAATTATGAACACGTGGAAAGAGTTTTGATTAACAGTTTTGTAGCTAAATTTTGCCATTGTTTGGCGGGTTGGTTTCTTTAACTTTTATTTTTAGCTCTACTGGCCGAAGGCCAGCAGAGCTTATGGGATGGCGAGTTGTCCGTCGTCCGTCCGTCCGTCCGTCTGTTAACTTTTGCCTTGTGAACACTCTAGGGCCTTCATTATTAATCGAATCTTTACGAAACTTTGCCAATGTCTTTATATCAATAATAGCTCGAACAAGTTCGAAAACCAGCCGGATCGGATCAATTTCACCGGAGTTATGGCCCTTGTTTTGCTGAAAAATGCCATATTAAGCCTTGTGAACACTCTAGCACCTTCATTTATTATTTGATCTTTACATAAAAGTTGCAGAGATTGTTAATATCAATGTAAGCTTGGACAAGTTCGTAAACCAGCCAAATTGGATCAGTAACGCGGGAGTTATGGCCCTTGTTTTTTCTGAAAATTGCTATTTTCTGCCTTGTGAACGCTCTAACACCTTCATTTATTATTTGATCGTTACCAAACTTGCACAGAATGTTAATACCAATGATAGCTTGAACAAGTTCCAAAATCAGCCAAATTGGTTCAGTAACACCAGAGTTATGGCCCTTATTTTTTCTGAAAAATGCCATTTTCTGCCTTGTGAACACTCTAGCACATTCATTTATTATTTGATCTTTACCAAACTTGCACAGATTGTTAATATCAATGAAAGCTCAAACAAGTTCGAAAACCAGCTAAATCGGATTAGTAACACCGGAGTTATGGCCCTTGTTTTTTCTGAAAAATGCTATTTTCTGCCTTGTGAACACTCTAGGGCCTTCAATATTAATCAGACCTTTACTTAACTTTTCCAGTGTCTTTATATCAATGAAAGCTCGGACAAGTTCAAAAACCGGCAAGATCGAAATAATTTCACCGGAGTTACGGCCCTTGTTTTGCTGAAAAATGCCATATTAAGCCTTGTGAACACTCTAGCACCTTCATTTATTATTTGATCTTTACCAAACTTGCACAGATTGTTAATATCAATGAATGCTTGGACGAGTTCAATAACCAGCTAGATCGGACCTTAACAGCGGAGTTATTGCCCTTGATTTAGTTAAAAATGCTATATTTTGCCTCATTTAGACGATAGGGCCTTCATCTTTCATCTGATCTTTACCAATCTTTACCAGATTGTTTATATAAATCAAAGCTTGGACAAGTTGGAAAACCAGCTAGATCGGACCATTAACAGCGGAGTTATGGCCCTTAATTTAGTTAAAAATGCTATATTTTGACTCGTTAAGACGATAGGGCCTTTATCTTTCATATGATCTTTACCAAACTTTACCAGACTTTATATAAATGAAACTTTATATAAATGAAAGCTCGAACAATTTCGAAGACCAGCCAGATCGGACTAGTAACAGCGGAGTTATGGCCCTTGATTTAGTTAAAAATGCTATATTTTGCCTCGTTAATTCGATAGGGCCGTCATCTTTCATCTGATCTTTACAAAACGTTACCTGATTGTTTATATCAATGACAGCTCAGGCAGTTTCGAAAACCAGCCAGATCGGACCAGTAATAGATGAGTTATGGCCCTTGATTTAGTTAATAATGCTATACTTTGCCTCGTTAAGTTGATAGGGCCTTCATTTTTAATGCGATCTTTATGAAACTTTACTAGATTTTTAATATCAATGAAAGCTCGGTCAAGTTCGAAAACCAGTCATCGTAGTCATGGCCCTTGATTTTCTGAAATATGCTATATCTTGGACTTATTAAGACAAAAGGCCTTCATTTGGCCGGATTTCATTGAAACTTTGCATGGATGATCAGTACCAAGCCTATTTGTACATAGTCACCGTGTTCCAGTTGAATGATTTTGGCGGAGTTTAATAGCCCTTTAAAGGTTTTAATACAAAACTTTGTTCTGACTAGTTCTCTTTAATCCCTGGCAGATTTTTAGGGATGATCAATTCCATGTCTGGTTGTGCAAATCATTGCCGTATTCCAGTTGAATGATTTTTTTTGGCAGAATTATGGCCCTTCAAAGGTTTTAATACACAAACTTTGTCGGATCTACTTCTCCTGAACCCCTCGCCAGATTTCAATGAAACTTTGCAGGGTGATCAGCATCAAGCCTAGTTGTGCATGTCATCGTCACGTTTCAGGTTTACAGTTATGGCACTTTAAAGAATTTTGATACCACAAACTTTTTCCGGGCTAGTTCTCCTGAACCCCTGGCTGGATATAGACGAAACTCGACAAGGATGATCAGTATCAAGCCTAGTTGTGCATATCATCGCCATATTTCGGTTGAATGATTTTTGGCAGAGTTGTGACCCTTTAAATGTTTTAATACACAAACTTTGTCCAGATTAGTCTCTTCTGAACTCTTTGCCAAATTTCAGCAAATCTTGGCGAGAATGATCAGTACTAAGCCTAGTTGCACCTGTCATTGTCATGTTCTGGTTGAATGATTTTTGAAAGACTTGTGGCCCCTTATACATAAACTTTATCTTGAGCCAGTAGAGCGTCCACAGGCCCTCTTGGGTCTCTTGTTAAGTTTCTGTTTGGCGAGACATGAATCCTCGCATTTCATGTTTTATTGTATATTAAAATATGTTGGAAAATATTGTCACAGTACCTTTATTGTAGTTTAGTGAGTTTACTGCCTTGTCTAAAATTCCATGCTTTGTTATTAGATCATTGCCAGCTGATGCCGAGTGTCCAGGGGGAGATAATGCATGGAAATCAGTGGACAAGGGAAACAATTCTGTTATATGCATAGAAGAACAAAATCTTTGTATAAAAAACAATGGTATGCAGTGTATGTTTGTATTTGTATATGTTTGTATTTGTATTGATCAAGATATTGCAGGGCTTTTTTACCTTATATAACAGAGGCCTGTAAAGGGCCTCTTCCCAACTGAAAATTTGACTTTGTTTTCCCAACTGTGGCAGAAATATTTCCCAATCGGAAAACAGCAGTATCTCAGAATTTAAGGAAAAGCATGAATTCTGCAATGTGGAAAAGTTAATAATTATGGTAAATAATGGATGACAATATAAATAAAGTATATTAATGTCATATTTACTTAATTTATGAAATCTTGTATTTTTCCCAAAATGAGAAATAAGCACGTTCTTTTTTCCCAAAATGGACAGGCCTGGGCCTCTTCCCAATTTTGTGGGAAAAAGCCCTGTATTGTTTTATCAGAGCTTAAACTCCATGTTTAAGTTATGGTTCCTATTTTTACATACTGTGAAATCATTAATATTCATTGGGGATTAAATTTCGTGGTTGACCCAAAGCACGAAATCAAATCCCCACACATTTTTAATGCCCAGAAGTTTCAATAATTGAATGTGTACGAAAATGGCCTTGATTCGAAATCCATAATGTGCAGTACCACATAGCATTTTTGTGCTCATCATTTAGTCAGTAACTATTGAACCAGGTTGTATGTTGTCAAAAGAAAGGTTTATTTATTTATTAAACATTTATTTTGATAACAAAGAACAGAAACTTGAGTGTTTGTTTTAAACTTTTTCAAAGCCAGTATGCCGATGTTTATGTTCTCATTTTATGAACTAGTAAATCGTTCACGAATGGTGTTAACTTTTGTTTATATCATTGTCATCAATTACCGAGTACTTAGTATTATATTTGTTCGACGGCTGGGTGGGTTCTCAATGAATTGAACACAGAAATAATATGTTACATTTTATGAACAAGATTTGAACCTACTAGAAACGGACAGAACACGATTAAATAAATTGTATTTTGAAAACAGGGACAAAAATAGCTATCGAATTTTGTATTTTTTTCAATGGCTCAAGCAGTATTGACCGAGATAATAACGGTTATAGCACTATTGCCATAGGGGACATAAAAACTGGGTAACAAATCAATAATGAGTCAAACGATAGATTACCAGAATAAACAGGAAATAATTAGCAAGGTTGAGCAATGGTGTCAGACATAAATCTCCGCCAGTTGGATGTGTTTAGTCTTTAATGACTCATGGTTAATTGGGCAATTTTTGACATGCGACAGGAAATGTGTGACGTAATTGCCAGACTTGTCAGCCGGATGTTTTTTCGCTAGGCTATCAGGGACAAATTTACGGATAATGCTTTTTTTTTCTCCAAAAATCAGAAATGTGCGAATTTACATCACCTCGAAATTGTCTTTTTGGAAAGAACCTCGGAATTTAATGCCCTCGAAATAAAATGATTCCGCAGTATTTTAAATTTAGTATTTAATTCTTAAATTGATAAACATTTATCTTATCTAGTATCATATACAAAGCATTTAATGGGGTTGATGCACTACTGTCAAACACAATTTATTTAAAAACGACTGAAAAACTTGGAAAAAAAGCTGAACAAATTATCAAAATGCCAAGAAAAATAAAGGAGATATGACCAATTGAAAATTTGCAAAGAACATAAATGGAGGCAGCCTCAAACATAAATGGAAGCAAATTTTCAATAAGTCATATCTCTGTTATTTTTATGGCATTTTGATAATTCTTTCGGCTTTTTTTCCAAGTATTTCAGAGCCCTTTAAAATAAACTTTGTTTGAAAAGAGGGCATCAACCCCCTTTAAGCCCATAAATGCACCATTTTTCTGCACTGGATAAAATATACATCAACAAACGTACATCAGGATGTGGTAGTGTTCCACATTTAATCTCATTAAAACGAAGGCAAACATCCTCTGAACATCAATGTACAATTTAATACCTGAAATATTATACTTATTTATGCAATTTGATTTAGCAAAGGCATCATATGATAGAAATACATTTTGGGCGAAATCATAATTTTGATAAACACGCGTTTCATAACACACCATTTGCAGTTATAATTAACATTTAAAGTCCAAATCATTTGTTCAAATTAGTATTGAACAGAATTAAAAAGATGTGTTCCATTAATTATTTCTTTTTCCAGTGCACATAACAAACATAACCACAAATATAATCACCTGTCTCCTGCCTGGCTTATAATAACAATGCCTTCTTCAACAGTGCTATATCTAGCCAACGAACTTAGAAATAGTGATAATGAGTGTTTCTATTTGCATATATGTGTAAACACATTTGCATGTAATATACTATTTGTTTGTAAATTCAAATACATATAACTTGCATCTTATATAAGGCTCAACCTCCTCGCCAAATATGATATCTGAGAACAATTTTATTATCCTGTGTTCTATAAATGAATTATTCGTTATATCCATTCAATCAAAAAGGAATTAAGACTTAATCCTTGACTAATAATCACAATAATATTGATAACATAAGTGGTAATATCCATTCGTTAAGTTACTCAGGTAAGTGTAACAGAGTCACGTGTATTTGTCACTAATTCCTCGTGATCTCAAAGTAAAGCAGAGTTACTTGTATAGTGTGTGAGGTCCATTGAAGTAAATTATAAATTGTATTTAATGGGTAAATGGTTAAACAACTTAAACTTTATTAGTCGGATAAATGAATGGTTAATGGATGTAACGGCAGTCAGAGTTTCTATGCATTGTTCTAAAGTCCTTAAATATAAATGCTTTTCAAACACAATCTTGATAATGGTAACAACATGTGATAAAATGCATTTGATAGAACGTAATAGTTATAACTGTTCCACTGAAATATATATATTCATTCTCTAAGTGATGTATGTATGTATGTTTGTACTCTTCTCTGATATATTGTGTATTGTATTCCGTCTTGGTTGGGCAATAAACATGTAAATGTTATGCCAATAAAAATATTGAATATTGAATTGCTGCTGTTTACTCTGTATCCAAGGTGAGGCATCCATGTCTCATACATATTTTCTCTTTTCACAATATTTAATTGCTTTTGTTAAACTGGCAGTGTCACGCCAGTTCTGAAATAAAACCTTTTTGTGTTGGTGTGCCATAAAACCCCAACTGAATTCAATTTATTACTTTAAAATTACCAAGTTTCAGTGTTTGACGGGGATAGTTTTCAGCTAAAATATATGTGCATTTTATGTGGATTAATGGTAATTATTTTTTGTTTTAGTGACTTGTCCAAATGGCAACAGTCATTGTGTTGTAATTGCACCCGGAGAACTTGAATGTTTGTGTAATTCTGGTTACCATGGTTACAAGTGTCTTAGACAGGTAAGAATTTATAGCTGTACTGGTTGAAGACACATTAGGTATTTCCAACAAGTTTGATCGGTGAGATTTTGTATATTTCACAAAAATTCTTTAATAGTTGTAATTGATCACTGTATAGGTTGTGATGAATTTTATTGTCAGGAACACATTTGAACAATGATATTTTATCTGGCATCTTTAGATTTGCTAGATAATTCTTTATAGATATATATATGTTGTGTATTATTTACGAATATATTTTTGTTAGAATTAGATCCAGGTTTCTTTATCTTCGTGGATATGCCATTAAAAGCTTGATTTATTGAAAAATGCCATATTGTGCCTTGTGCACATGCATCTTCATTTTGTATCTGATCTTTACCAAACATGGCAAACACAATTATATTAATGAAAGCTCTGACATGTTTGAAATACAACCAGGTCAGATTTGTAACAACAGAATTATGGTCCTTATTGAAAACAAGGGTGTCATTATGTCATTAACTGTTCAAGTAAGCCACCCACAGAGTAGAGTAGGCGGTTATTTTGATCGATGCTGGTATAAAATACTAGTAAGAGTATAATAGTAGCTGGGTCGACCAGTCCAAGTAGCAGGAGGAAATTCCCGCCTACCATCTCTTAATGACACACTGAAAATGCTATATTTTGTCCTGCTAATTCATTTTTCAATCTTTATCAGTCTTGGTCAGAATGTCTGTATCAATGAAAGCTTGAACTAGTTCAATGATCAGCCAAATTTGAGCAACTGGATGAGCTTATATAGCCTAGAGATTTGATCAGGTATTTACACCTGTAACTAAAACATGTTGTCTCACAAACAACTTTAAAGTACAGTGAATCACATGGTCAATGTGTGTGAAGATTCCAGGGCGGAGCTTGAAAATGAGTGTCGGAACATGCATTGGGACGAAAATTGGTGTGTGTGAATCATCAACAGACCACACCAAATTACACCTCTTAAATTTTTTTGTCGATGGTAATCCAGCCATTAGATGGGAGGGGCTTTTTTTCACAAAACTGAGAGGCGGCCCAGGCCTGTCCGATTTGGGGAAACAAGCTATTTCTCATTTTGGGAAATATGTAAGATTTCATCATATGACAACAAAATGCTTTATTTAAGAAGTAAAATATTTCCAGCAGGTTTATATTGTTCCAGATCAATACCTGGTGGGCGGGACTGGAAGTTCTTCGATACAAAGGGCCTCAGGCCCAAAGTTTGATGTGTTTCAAGTCCCAAACACCAGGTTTTGATCTCGCACAATATAAACCCACTGGAAATATTTTGTTTTTTATCTTATATGGAGTTTTATGTATCATGATTTTGTCGAGAGATTGCACAAAATACATACAAATTCTCACAACTTACATTTTATGCCTATCTTTCAACATCAAATGAGAAGAATATACAGCTTCCTCCTATTTAAATGTGTTGTTGGAATGTAGCATCGCTTAAATAACGCATTTCATTGCGTTTTTGTTTTGCATCTGACGTTTAAAATGACGTCTCAATGGTTAACATGTTTGTTGGCGTTTAAAAATGATATCTTAATGGTTGATATACATGACGTCAGAGGTTTATACAGCTTTTTTCAGACCACCCCAATAACCAATCAACATTGAGTATTCACATAATCGTCTTAACCAAACAAATGTTGTTACACATGTCCAATAACTCTTACTTTCATTCTGGCAGTGTTATGCCCCTTTTCATAAAACTTTAACCTGCAACCTAACCTAGCTCATAACTTGGCCAAGTATTGACCTGTGGTCATGAAACTTTATACAGTTATTCCTTATCAATTATCCAATGCAGATTTATGCCCCTTTTCATAAACTTTAACACTAAAAAAAAACAATGCTCCATTATTCATGAAGGATTGCACCCACTGTCTTCAAACTTTATAGTTAGATAATACTTGGTGAAATAAGCACCCGGCAGTCACTACAAGTGTTCCGTGGAACACCCTTCTAGTTTCTAGAATGAAATTTCAATCAATGGAAGTTTGTTACTGGGCATTTTTCCCATGTGAAATTATAATGTGAGGAATCGTGCCTGTGGACTTGAGCCTCAGCTATGACTTGACAGATTGGCACATATAATTCATCTATATAACTTATACCTGAACCCTACTGAAAAGGTATAAGAGGGTATATTTACAGGAATCTGAGGTTAAGTTACTAAGTATATGAACAAAAATCATATTGATTTTATCCAATGAATTAAATAAATTCAATATTAAATAGGCACATTAAGTGAGATTCTATTTAAAATAATTACATTACTCCAAAAAAGCCTAAAAAGAAACATTTGTTATTGTAGCTATATATAACGTTTGTCGTCTGATGACATTGTATGTTTGTATGATGACGTCGTATGTTGACTCCGTTTTCTTCGTACAACACTGAAGAACGGAACTACCTCGTCAATTTCCTGTTATCCGGTATGTTTAACTGTTACGGATATTCCAATGTACTCTGAACGGAAAAGACCAACCTGATTCAGCCATCATTTGCATATTTCACTAGTGTACATGTAATGTGATAGATTTATCATAGCTTTATAACACTCCCACATCGCAAGTTATGGGATAGATTGATTCATTGATTAAAAAAACAACACGGATTACTGTTCTCCCAGCAGGCATGTCCCCCGAATGTAAATCTCAAGTCAGGGAGGTACTTAGTACAAAGAATTACAGCATAAAATTGGCCTCATGCACTCAAGTTCCTTCATATTCAGGTGACCTTCTTCAATAAACAAAATTCACTTTTTTTTGCTGTGAGTTTTTAATTATGAGCTTGTTTGACTATTTTTCCACTTTCACCAATGTCATGCATCAGGTAAGTGATTCAGGGCCATTTGGTCCTCTTGCATTTTTTAATGCAGCATATCACCTGTCATAAAACAATAGTCAGGTTATTTGCATTTTATTTATGTCATCTGATAGCTTAAATCAGGGTAGTCACATGTCAAGTCGGCTACTTTTCTCTCGTTTGTATTCATGGCTTCCCCTTTTTGTCAAGTCCATTTACTGATCTCGTCTTAGCTACACAATGTCATCTGGGTGTATGTGTGTCAGTTTGTCCGTTCATTATTCTGTGCATTCAGTTTTCATTTATTACTTTCAGGAATTTCACCAAACTCCAAAATGTTCCTTATATGGATCCAACATCACATACACAATTTCGGGTCACTGTGACCTACTTTTGACGAAATATAGGTCACATCCAGTCTGTGCTACGACATGCGTATCTTGCTTCTTTCTTGCAGGATTTTCACCAAACCATACCAGAATGTTCCTTACTTCAAGTGCAACATTTTGAGTCACTGTGACCTATTTTCGACGAGATACAGGTCACGTCCGGTCTCCGCTATGACATGCGTATCTTGCTTCTTTCTTGCAGAATTTTCACCAAACTTCACCAGAATGTTCCTTATATGCATCTTACATCATGTGCAAAATGTCGGGTTGCTCTGACCTACTTTCGATGAAATATAAGTCACATTCAGTCTCTACTAAGGCATGCATGTCCAATGACATTGATTAAATTAAATATTAAATATGTAAGGAATGAATATGTCTTGAGATTGACATCGGTGCTGGTCAAATCAAAATTCTGGATTAATTCACAATAGGGCTCAACATTTAGGCCGTGGCCTTCTAGTCTGGAGATATTGTTATGTCTTACCATTGATAGAAGTGTAGCAGGGTCATAATAAGTTTGTTATCTTTGGTCCTGAGTTTGTCAGGCTGCAACTACTATGACCATGATCACATCTCTGACAGATTACCATCAAACTTAGCTTCTTTCTTATCATATTACTGACTTGCGGAACGCAAGTGATTCTGGGGCACCTGGAGTCTTTCTCCACCAATGGAAGTTGGAAAGTCGCCATATGATGTTAGCTGTTGGTGTGACTTATTATGACATTGATTTAACATTTTATTAATGATATACTGAGCAAAAATAAAAAGCACCCCATTTTCTTTCCCTTATTTTATAGACAGCAAAACAGGAAATAATAAATGGCCCATAATAAATGATGTATATAGAATAATTAGATCAACCACCACCAATAGTCCAATATAACTTTTTTTTGTTGAAAAGTTCAGTACACAAGGGAGTTACCCCCACGTTTCTGAAACCATGTATTTTTGATAAAAACAAAAAATCTACAAACATTACCTCAATTTGTCCAATACAATATTCTCTATACGTTGCTTTTGGAAAAAAAATCACAGAAAACACAACACCGATTGTGTAGGTAGCAGCTTTTGATATCAGATATCATCAAATTACCTCACTTTAAGGTTTCCAAAGCATCCATAAAAGAGTATTGCTTGTCAAAATGTGAAACTGTTTATAGGAATATTTAGTACTAAGTGGAGTGTGCTTAAAGCAGAAATTTGTCCTAAATCAACAAATCCGTTGTTGATATGTTTTTAATTATCAAATATCATTATAAATACGATGGTAACTATGCTATTGATGTATTTTTAGTGAAAATATGTTTTTAAAGATAAAAACCGAAAAGACGAACAGGCTACGCTAAAAAATTGAAAAAAAATCAAAGGGGGAAAACTCTTCCTCGTAAAACCGGAAGTGACGTCATTGGGAACAAAACGAAACCATTTGTACATAGGGAAAGCACGCAAAAACAGTATAGTGTGTGTGAAAATGTCGGAATTAAGCGACTATGATGCTGAGTCAGATGAAATGCCCATGATAAGAAGGTTGCACAATGTGCAACCTTACGATTTTGAGCCAGAATTCGTGTCTGAGGATGAAAATACCTCGGATTCATCAACCGATGGCGATGAGGAAGTTGAACGCGGTGAAGGTCATCGAAATTCTGAAAGTCACCAGCAACGCTGCAATATCTCGGTTCATTTACACTAAGCGCGAAATGCAGTATATTCCGAATGAATGGACATGGTCTAATACTTGTACATTAATACGAGCGTCAGATTATAAGGACTTTATTTTTGCCGAAAAATAGACATTGAAAAAATATATTTAGAGTCTAGTAAGTATAATTGATAAAGAAATAAATGTAACAGCATCTAATTTCTATAGTATTCTACATACCATAAGTCCCCGCCGCCTCCAAAACAGTCTATAGTGGTGTATGAGATTCGGATTTGCAGTATGACACGCTCTCCACGTGCCGCCAAATAACAATATACCACACAGCGACTAATCAACTATTGCGGTGCCCTATTGAAGTACAGCGTAATCAGGGTACATACGTCGGTATATGACAAAAGCACGCACCATTTAGGGAAACGTAGTTTTATGATATGCCTACATTTCCTGTATATTGCAATACCGTGAGCGGTGCAATACCGCCGCGGCGAGCCGCGTATTGCACAAGACGGATATATGATGCGTGAGAAACTAGTTAGTTCATCGCGCACGAAGATGATCTAAATAATATAGTCAAATGTATTATGAGCACGACATAATGTATTATGTACATGTAGAGATCGAAAAAACAGACCTAACAATTTTTTTATTTAGAATATAAAGTATATATATGCTTGTAAAGCACTTATTTTACTTACTGCATGAGGTAAAAGCCGTTATTGTTGTTGTTTTGCCATACAACATTACTGAACTAATATAATAGCTAGTAACATTATCAATTTTCTGCGTTTTAATAGACATCCATGAAACATTTTGTCATTATTTTCAAATCCAGAGACCGATATATAACTCTATAAACATCTATACACTATTGGCAGACGAAGGTGTATAATTTAAAACAAAACAAAAAAAAAATACTACAAAATATATATTGAAACAACGACAGTGTTTATTTCACCGAATTCATTTACATTCATATGCTAAACCTTTTTAGCGATCTTTTGAAAAAGACGGCTACATTATATTAGCGCCGTTCACGTAAGACGCATGCATCTAATTCAACAGCTAAACAATCACGATGTACAGATCTAAGACTATATACCTTTCTACAATTTATCATACACATACCCGAGGAATTGCTAAGATAACTGAACAAAAACTTCTATCTTACCTCATTTAATAATTTCTTCCTAAACGCCGGTCGAATCGGCGAATAAAACTTGCTCGGAGACGGCGGGGTTAGGCACTTCTCATTTTTGTAGGAAAATATTGTTGGTATCGCTGTTGTTTTTAATCTGCATGGCCGTCTGTCCTTCAAATTCAATGAAAATGAAAACCAAAGGATGGATTTCCCACGAATCCAACTCAAAGTGTTTACTACAAACTCGCGCGTCTTTCGAAGGTTCCCATTTTTTGACGCGACGGGCGATTTTCGTTGACAGCGGTCCACCCACAATTCAAATCTTAATCTATCATTAACCTGATTAGGAAAACGAAAAAAACTGATATTATTAGATTGTCCTTTTTTATGCACACTTTGACACCCAGCTACGAATCGGCGAATAAAACTTGCTCGGAGACGGCGGGGTTAGGCACTTCTCATTTTTGTAGGAAAATATTGTTGGTATCGCTGTTGTTTTTAATCTGCATGGCCGTCTGTCCTTCAAATTCAATGAAAATGAAAACCAAAGGATGGATTTCCCACGAATCCAACTCAAAGTGTTTACTACAAACTCGCGCGTCTTTCGAAGGTTCCCATTTTTTGACGCGACGGGCGATTTTCGTTGACAGCGGTCCACCCACAATTCAAATCTTAATCTATCATTAACCTGATTAGGAAAACGAAAAAAACTGATATTATTAGATTGTCCTTTTTTATGCACACTTTGACACCCAGCTACAGCACACGGCTTTTTTAACACGTACCATAAAACTTAATCCTACATAGACAATACTATACAACTCAATGCGACACCGCTGATCGTTTGGTACCAATGACGTCACATGATCACGTGACACTTACCTGTCTTCAAAAAGGGCGAAACTCAAGCGTGTGCGCTATGAGATAAAATTGCCTTCTGTGAGAAAACGGGACAACCAATAAGTGTAATATTTGAACAGATTGTATATTATATACATATGTTTCAGAATATATGCTCAAAAAACACGCTAAATTTCACCTTTAAGAACATCAAACATTGTTTAATTAAAGCGCTACCCTAAAAAAATGGCCTATGGGAATACCAGCAAAAAAAGGGGGTACTTTTTTTTAACTTGTGCATAATAAATATACAATGACAACAAATAAAAGGATCAGAACGGAAATAATGTTTATTAAATTCCTTTCTTTACCAAGTTCATATTTACACTAAAGTAATAGACATAATGGACATATTCGACTGGTACATTTTGGAAGAGTAAATTTAAGCTCAGCCCTACTGCACAGAAAATAATACTAAATACCGCAACAGAACCAGTCAAATGAAATTTTCTGCTGCACTATCGATCAGAATAGAGTAAGGCCTTAAAGACTGCTGTGTGTCCCTGCTAATTATTGACAGCTACATTCAACGAGATAAAGTGGTAATACCGTAATTTAAATTTATAATGCAAATAATAGTTTCGCCCAGACAAAATGATTGGTGGTTAAAACATGTTAATTCTTAAAATGTCGGATAAACATGAAATTATGACGGTGATGTGTTTATGTGTTGGCATTTCAGGGTGTGTTTCCATATGCCAGCTATATGATAGTGGTGTGTGTATATTGTCATTTCAGGGCGTGTTTCCATATGCCAGCTATATGATGGTGGTGTGTGTGTGTGTTGTTATTTCAGGGTGTGTTTCCATATGCCAGCTATATGACGGTGGTGTGTTTGTATTGTCATTTCAGGGTGTGTTTCCATATGCCAGCTATATGACGGTGGTGTGTGTATATTGTCATTTCAGGGTGTGTTTCCATATGCCAGCTATATGACGGTGGTGTTTTTGTATTGTCATTTCAGGGTGGGTTTCCATATGCCAGCTATATGATGGCGGTATGTGTGTTGTCATTTCAGGGTGGGTTTCCATATGCCAGCTGTATGAGGGCGGTGTGTGTATATTGTCATTTCAGGGTGTGTATCCATATGACAGCTATATCACAGTTGTGTGTGTATATTGTCATTTCAGGACGTGTTTCCATATGCCAGCTATATGACGGTGGTATGTGTGTGTGTATTGTCATTTCAGGGTGTGTTTCCATATGCCAACTATATGACGGTGGTGTGTGTTTATTGTCATTTCAGGGCGTGTTTCCATATGCCAACTATATGATGGTGGTGTGTGTGTGTGTTGTTATTTCAGGGTGTGTTTCCATATGCCAGCTATATGATGGTGGTGTGTTTGTATTGTCATTTCAGGGTGTGTTTCCATATGCCAGCTATATGACGGTGGTGTGTGTATAGTTGTCATTTCAGGGTGTGTTTCCATATGCCAGCTATATGAAGCGGTGTGTTTGTATTGTCGTTTCAGGGTAGGTTTCCATATGCCAGCTATATGATGGTGGTATGTGTGTTGTCATTTCAGGATGGGTTTCCATATGCCAGCTGTATGAGGGCGGTGTGTGTATATTGTCATTTCAGGGTGTGTATCCATATGACAGCTATATGACGGTTGTGTGTGTATATTGTCATTTCAGGACGTGTTTCCATATGCCAGCTATATGACGGTGGTACGTGTGTGTGTATTGTCATTTCAGGGTGTGTTTCCATATGCCAACTATATGATGGTGTTGTGTGTTTATTGTCATTTCAGGTTGTGTTTCCATATGCCAGCTGTACGACGGTGATGTGTGTGTATGTATTGTCATTTCTGGGTGTGTTTCCATATGCCAGCTATATGAAGGTGATGTGTGTATGTATTGTCATTTCAGGGTGTATTTCCATATGCCAGCTACCAGATACAATGGTGATATGTGTATGTATTGTCATTTCAGCGTGTGTTTCCATATGCCAGCTGTACAATGGTGGTGTGTGTATGTATTGTTATTTCAGGGTATGTTTCCATATTATGCCAGCTATATGACGGTGATGGTGGTGTATAAGTATTGTCATTTCAGGGTGTATTTCCATATGCCAGCTATACGACGGTGATGTGTGTATGTATTGTCATTTCAGGGTGTTTCCATATGCCAGCTATACGACGGTGATGTTGTGTCTGTATTGTCATTTCAGGATATGTTTCCATATGCCAGCTGTACAATGGTGATGTGTGTATGTATTGTCATTTCAGGGTATGTTTCCATATGCCAGCCATATGACAGTGATGTGTGTATGTATATTGTCATTTCAGGGTATGTTTGCATATGCCAGCTATATGACAGTGATGGGTTTGTCATTTCAGGGTATGTTTCCATATTCCAGCTATACGACAGTGATGTGTGTGTATTGTCATTTCAGGGATTTGTTTCCATATGCCAGCAATACAATGCTGATGTGTTTATGTATTGTTATTTCAGAGTATGTTTCCTTCCATATGCCAGCTATACGACAATGATGTGTGTATGTATTGTCATTTCAGGGATGTTTCCATATGCCATCTATACGACGGTGATGTGTGTATGCATTGTGGTGTTGTCGGGATTCCTCTGGTGTACACAGAGACGAAAAGTGAACAAAACCCACACACACTAGAAAATATTGTGGAAGAAGAGCAAATATGAGCTGGTGCTAAAATATGCCGAGGATCAACTGGAAAATAAAGAATATGCAAAACAAATTTTAGTGGGGTTTACTGGTTTCGTCTTGTCTGTCTGTAGAAACTTCATAGTGGGACTGCCTGTAGTAAGAGGGTGATATCCTTGTCAGTGCTGTAACTACTCACCCCCTGGAGCAAATACCATGAAACTTCAAAGATGGAATGCTCATGGTGACGAGGATAACCGTGTTTAATTGTTGGGTCAGTAGGGTAAAATCTGTTGTAAAACAAATGAAAAACATGTTTCAGAAAAATATCTATTCACTGTTGATGATTTATATTTACCCAAACAGTAGATAGTGGTGGTATATCATTCGCCCTTTAGTGGGTGACAGCTCTAGTTATCTCAACTTTTTGAAGAAGAGGCAAGCTTTTCTATTTGGCATCTATTTTAACGTTAAAGCCACATCTGAAGAATTCATTGAAACTTAAACACATGTGTTCAATTTCATCAGAGAAAAAATCATACAGGCAAGTGCCATAACTCTGTTATGAATTTTAACAGTATTATGCCCATTTTTTTCAACTGAGAATTTTTCAATATTGTGTTTTGCATCATATCTCCAAATTCCCTTCAGCAAATTTAATGTTCAGCAAATTTAATGTCCCTGAGATTCAAGTGTCGCTGACCTCAGACAGCTATTAAAAGTGTTTAGCTCTGTTGGCCAATCGGCCAAGTAGGGCTTTATGTCATGGTTTTGTTGTCCAATATGACCTAAGCTGTTACAGGGTTGTAAAACACCCTTTATTCAGTCTGAGAACACACAACAAAACTGTGTTAAACTATGATAGAAACGGAGGGTTAAAAATTAACATTTTTAATTACTAGACCACCGGTCTATTAGTTGGGTAAAATCACTAGACCTGCTCAAAATTTACTAGCCCAAAATAATATTCAACAGAAAATTATATTTTAATTCTATTTTCGGTTTCTTTTCATGAGTTTTAAAAGCATTTGGAAGCTATCTCCATATCTCTTATGTATGCAAGGTTATAAAAGTATCAGACTTTCTAAAAAATAATATGGAAAACACCAATATGAATACTGAGGCAATTGTTAATAATGCCATATAGGCATTTATTGAAACTATGGAACAACCAGATTTTTAGCCAGGTTTTTGAGAGAAAAAATCAGCTTATAGATTGGCGTAAAGCGGGCATGCTTCAACATTTAAATGTCTTTATATCTCAGCAGTACCATGTCTGATATTCATCAAACTTTAACAGCACCTTATTCTCATCAATCACTTACCATTCCCTGAAAACTAGGTCACTGTGACCTACTTTCTCCAAAATATATGTTACGTTAACCTTTTTGTTCAAGTTTCGGGGGGATGAGTGCAAATTTATTTTTGTGTTATAATATCTCAGCATTACAATGTTTGATCTTCATCAAACTTTACCATTCCCTAAAAACTAGGTCACTGTGACCTACTTTCTCCAAAATATGCATTACATTAACCTTTTTGTTTAACGGTGGGGGGATGGGTGCGAAGTTATTTTTGTTATGTCTCAGCATTACCGTGTCTGATCTTCATCAGATTTTAACAACATGGGACTTTAATGAAACTTCACACAATGATAAAGTAGCTATCCTGCCAACAACAGCCAAATTTTACAAAATATGTACACTGTTTCTAAACCTACCGACGACAAGATATACCGTGATTGAATATGCGTAAAATGAATTATGAATTGGTAACTCTAATTTGACGACCCAGTTTTGGGGTTTGACCTGGCTGGTTAAAGCCGTTTATACTGTGTCTACGGAGTTTGGATTCTCAAAATATTTAAGTTATATAATTATATAAAAACCCATGAATAAAATTTTACTTTTAATCGGCACATATACATTATGGATAGAGTTTTGATAAACGGTTTTGTTGTGTAATTTTGCCATTATTTGGCGAGTAGTTTCCTCAAGTTTACTTGATTGCATTATCTTCTGCATGAGAGTACATCTGCCATATTGGCACATAATGTCATGTCTTAATGCCTTCAACATTTTGGGATTTGTTATAACTTATATTGCTTAATTTGATTACATCTGGAATTGTATCCTAAATTGTTGATAGATTGTAAAATGTTTCTATATATGTAATATGTGTAAATAAACAAGTTGTCATTTCCAGTGGTAGAAAACTGCAAACTGGTGTGTGTCTAATCCTTAGGCAAAATGAGTCTTAAAGTAAGTCTTGTTATGATTGAAGCATTCCATTGTTTAATTTTAAAGAGATTCGATTGCTAAATTATTTATCTATTGTATAGAAATAAATTTATATTTACTATTCTGTATGAAGTTTTTATTTATTTTTAACCAGTAAATACTACTACAACTGCATGGTTTGTGTATTCTGCATGATTCTGTTTGACCCTAGTTGGCAGGGACCAATGTGACCCCAGTAACTGTTGACGGGCTGATGTGACCCCAGTTGACAGGGGCCAATGTGACCCAGTTGGCAGGGGCCAATGAACTGTTGCTCCTGACAGGAGGTAGAATTCACCCAATGGGAATAGGAATCTGAATACCAGGGTTTTCAATTGAATGGGGATTGAACATGACATTCATTTCCAGTAGTCATCTTCATCTCCTATTGTCATTTTTATGCCTCGCTACGAATGTGGGTCGAGCGGGCATATAGGAGACCGTGTCCGTCCGGACGTACGTCACGTCCATATACGTCCGGACGTCCTGTTTTTACATTCTAATTTTTAGCTCTACTGATCAGAGATCAGCAGAGCTTATGCCGTGGTGCGGCGTCCGTCGTCCGTCCGTCCGTCCGTCTGTCTGTCCGTCCGTCCGTTAACTTTTATTTGTAGCGACTACTCCTCTGAAACTACTGGATGGATATTCATGAAACTTTACAGAAATGTTGCCCATAAAGTCTAGTTGATCCTAGCAAAAATTCATGTTGATGTGAAATCCAAGATGGCCGCCAAAGCTAAAAATAGATTTTCAAAATACAAGTTTGTAGCGACTACTTCTTGAAAACTATAAGTGATATTGATATGGGACTTTTTCTAAAATGATCAGCATGACATGATGTTGGTCCTTGTCAAAAATAGTTTTGATTCAACGTTAAACATGGCTGCCAGCGGCCATCTTTGTTTACATAGAGTTATATAGTAAAAACTTGTAGCGACTACTCCTCTGAAACTACTTGGCGGATTTTCATGAAACTTTACAGGAATGTTGCTCTTAATGTCTAATTGATCCTAGCAAAATTTCAGGTTGGCCGGAAATTCAAGATGGCCGCCACGGCTAAAAATAATTTTTCAAAATACAAGTTTGTAGCGACTACTTCTTGAAAACTATAAGTGATATTGATATGGGACTTTTTCTGAAATGATCAGCATGACATGATGGTTATCCGAGTCGAACATTATTTTGATTTGATGTTAAACGTGGCTGCCAGTGGCCATCTTTGTTTACATAGAGTTATATAATGAAAACTTGTAGCGACTACTCCTCTGAAACTACTTGACGGATTTTCATGAAACTTCACAGGAATGTTGCTCTTGATATCTTATTGATCCTAGCAAAATTTCAGGTCGGCCGGAAATTCAAGATGGCCGCCATGGCTAAAAATAGATTTTCAAAATACAAGTTTGTAGCGACTACGGTACTTCTTGAAAACTATAAGTGATATTGATATGGAACATTTTCTAAAATGATCAGCATGACATAATGTTGGTCCTTGTCAAAAATCGTTTTGATTCGATGTTAAACATGGCTGTCAGCGGCCAAGTTTGTAGCGACTACTTCCTGAAATCAAAATCAATCAGTAGAGCTTCAAGGTCATTGACCTCTTGTTTTATTAGCTCTACTGATCAGAGATCAGCAGAGCTTATGCCGTGGTGCGGAGTCCGTCGTCTGTCCGTCTGTCTGTCCGTCTGTCCGTAAACTTTTATTTGTAGCGACTTCACAGCTGAAACTATTGGATGGATATTCATGAAACTTTACAGAAATGTTGCCCATAAAGTCTAGTTGATCCTAGCAAAAATTCATGTTGATGTGAAATCCAAGATGGCCGCCAAAGCTAAAAATAGAGTTTTAAAATACAAGTTTGTAGCGACTTCTTCTTGAAAACTATAAGTGATATTGATATGGGACTTTTTCTAAAATGATCAGCATGACATGATGTTGATCCTAGTCAAAAATCGTTTTGATTCAACGTTAAACATGGCTGCCAGCGGCCATCTTTGTTTACATAGAGTTATATAGTAAAAACTTGTAGCGACTTCACAGCTGAAACTACTGGATGGATATTCATGAAACTTTACAGAAATGTTGCCCATAAAGTCTAGTTGATCCTAGCAAAAATTCATGTTGATGTGAAATCCAAGATGGCCGCCAAAGCTAAAAATAGAGTTTTAAAATACAAGTTTGTAGCGACTTCTTCTTGAAAACTATAAGTGATATTGATATGGGACTTTTTCTAAAATGATCAGCATGACATGATGTTGATCCTAGTCAAAAATCGTTTTGATTCAACGTTAAACATGGCTGCCAGTGGCCATCTTTGTTTACATAGAGTTATATAGTAAAAACTTGTAGCGACTTCACAGCTGAAACTACTGGATGGATATTCATGAAACTTTACAGAAATGTTGCCCATAAAGTCTAGTTGATCCTAGCAAAAATTCATGTTGATGTGAAATCCAAGATGGCCGCCAAAGCTAAAAATAGAGTTTTAACATACAAGTTTGTAGCGACTTCTTCTTGAAAACTATAAGTGATATAGATATGGGACTTTTTCTAAAATGATCAGCATGACATGATGTTGATCCTAGTCAAAAATCGTTTTGATTCAACGTTAAACATGGCTGCCAGCGGCCATCTTTGTTTACATAGAGTTATATAGTAAAAACTTGTAGCGACTACTTCTCTGAAACTACTTGGCGGATTGTCATGAAACTTTACAGGAATGTTGCTCTTGATGTCTGATTGATCCTAGTAAAATTTCAGGTCGGCCGGAAATTCAAGATGGCCGTCACAGCTAAAAATAGATTTAAAAAAAATAAGTTTGTAGCGACTACTTCTTGAAAACTATAAGTGATATTGATATGGGACTTTTTCTAAAATGATCAGCATTACATGATGTTGATCCTAGTAAAAAATCGTTTTGATTCAACGTTAAACATGGCTGCCAGCGGCCATCTTTGTTTACATAGAGTTATATAGTAAAAACTTGTAGCGACTACTCCTCTGAAACTACTTGGCGGATTGTCATGAAACTTTACAGGAATGTTGCTCTTGATGTCTAATTGATCCTATCAAAATTTCAGGTCGGCCGGAAATTCAAGATGGCCGTCACAGCTAAAAATAGATTTTTAAAAAATAAGTTTGTAGCGACTACTTCTTGAAAACTATAAGTGATATTGATATGGGACTTTTTCTAAAATGATCAGCATGACATGATGTAGATCCTTGTGGAAAATTATTTTGATTCGACGTTAAACATGGCTGCCAGTGGCCATCTTTGGTTACATAGAGTTATATAGTAAAAACTTGTAGCGACTACTCCTCTGAAACTACTTGACGGATGTTCATGAAACTTCACAGGAATGTTGCTCTTGATGTCTAGTTGATCCTAGAAAAATTTCAGGTCGGCCGGAAATTCAAGATGGCCGCCACAGCTAAAAATAGATTTAAAATAAATAAGTTTGTAGCGACTACTTCTTCAAAACAATAAGAGATATTGATATGGGACTTTTTCTAAAATGATCAGTATGACATGATGTTGGTCCTTGTCGAAAATCGTTTTGATTTGACCTTAAACATGGCTGCTTTGTTTACATAGAGTTATATAATGAAAACTTGTAGCGACTACTTCTTTGAAACTACCTGACGGATTTTCATGAAACTTCACAGGAATGTTGCTCTTAATGTCTTATTGATCTTAGCAAAATTTCAGGTCGGCCGGAAATTCAAGATGGCCGCCACGGTTAAAAATAGATTTTCAAAAAACAAGTCTGTAGCGACTACTTCCTGAAATCAAAATCAATCAGTAGAGCTTCAAGGTCATTGACCTCTTGTTAAGTTAATTTCTCCGATACCAAAAGCCGTACAGTTTTCAAATTTCATACACACATCTATATGGCAGCAATATGTTCCTACTCGAATTAGTTCAATATAAATGACCTTGACCTACTTTTTACACTTGTTAATTTACATCAAAGTTTTTCATTCAAGTTTTTTACATCAAAGTTTTTTGTTAAGTCCATTGCTCCAACAACTGATGCCTTAGAGCTTTCAAACTTTACAAATGTTGATAACTACATGACAGCGATACGTTCCAATGAAAAGTGAGTCAATATGAATTACCTTGACCTACCTTTGGCACTTTGTTAATTTAGTTTTTATTAACTCAGTTTCTCAGATACCAAAAGCCATACAGTTTCCAAACTTCATACACACTTACATTTATATGACTTTCATACCCAAATCAGGTCAATATAAATGAGCTTGACCTACTTTTTACACTGTTAATTTAAAGTGTTACATTGAAGTTTTTTATTATGTCCATTACTCCGATACAGCTTTTAAACTTCATGCACACATTATATGACAGCAATATGTTCCTACCCAAATCAGGTCAATATAAATGAACTTGACCTACATTTTACGCTGTTAATTTACAATAAAATTTTACATTGACGTTTTTAGAGCTGAAGGCTCGAGATGATCTATAGGGATCACTCTTCATCCGTCATCCGTCGTCCGTCGTCGTTAACTTTTGCTTCAAACGACTTCTTCTCAGAAACTGCTTGGCCAATTTTGACCAAACTAAACATGGATGATCCTAAGATGAATGGTTTTTAGATTTGTTAAAATTAGGTCAGCGCGACATCCAAGATAGCCGCCATTACCATATATGGTCAGAAAACCTTTAGAAATAGTCTTCTCAAGAACCACTGGACAGATAATCTACCGTTTTTCTTTTAAAATAATCGCCAATGCCTAGACTGTCATGTTTGTTCACATGACGTCCCCGGGGTAAAAAATGGCCGTGGCCCGGAGGTCCAAAGTTTGTATAGTGAGATTTTGCATGTTTTTCATAGACTTATATAGGAAAAAACTTTGAACAAATCTTTTTTTCTGATACCACAAGGCACAGAGCTCTCGTATAGTAGCATCAGCTAATGGTCCTCTACCAAGTTTGTTTAAATGGTGTCCCTGGGGTAAAATTTGGCCCCATCACAGGCTTCAAAGTTTTACATAGGAAAAAAATAAATTAAAATCTCTAAAAACTACAAGAGCCAGAGTTTTAATATTTTGCATTTACTATAAGCTTATGTCCTTTTCCAAGTTTGTTTAAATGATGACCATGGGGTCACATTTGGCCACATCCCAGGCTTCAAAGTTTTACATTGGAAAAAAATAAATTAAAATTCTGAAACTACAAGAGCCAGAGTTTTAACATTACATGCTCGCTCTGCTTTCATTTAAGTGTGTGGTTGCTATAAGACGTCTTGAAAAGTGACCTTTTCTCATGTAAAGGCATGATCATGTAAAGGCATGACAAGTAGTTGCATCTTTATAATATTAATTTTGATATGCATGAATATGCCAGCATTCCATCGTTGACTTGTTTAGGACATATTTTGATTGCAACTCATCCTAATGTTTTATGTAAGATAACATAGAAGCTTAATTTGTATGATGGTGTAGGTGATGAAAATACAAAACTTGAAAAGGGGATCCGGAGGCAGGCATAGGGAAATTGGATAAATGTACACATTTATTGTCTGTTTCCCATCCCTAGGAGCAACATTTATAAATAATTTCGCAATTTTCTTAAATTGATGTGCACTTAATGATTGAGTATTTTGTACGATTCAAATCTTGAGAATAAGGGATTGGAAATACAGATTTAGAGAACATGGGAATTTGAGTGTTTCTGTTTCTGCACGATACTCCCATCCTTCATATTGAAGATCATAAGGAGGTCAGTTTGACGTGATGGAGGAAATCCACATTTCCTGGGTTATAACCAGTACTCAACGCTCCAACCTTCGCAAGTAAACTGACAAACACCTTTTCACATACCGGTACCAACACATTATTGACTCCAACCTATTTGTTTGGGGTGCTTGTTTTAGCCAAAGGTTTTTCTGGAGTAGCATGAGCAATTTGAATATCATGTTCATCAATTGTGTATCATTAGACCTGCAGGGTCTTTTTAGTGTTAAATAAAAATACCTTAGTTTTGAAAATCCATTGCCTTAGTTTTTAAAATTGGTTGTCCCCGTGTGGTTGCCGGTGTAGAATACAACCACTGCAAATCACGCTAGAGGCAGAGGGTTAGAACCCCTACTTCATGTTCATTTTATCATGCTCATTCAAGGTCTTCATGACACCGCATTGCAAATGTGGAAACGTAGATCCATTGTAAATGGAGTGTCTACTATAGAATTTTCAGCAACTCTGCAGTTCTGCAGGTTAGAAGATTCTAGCCCCATTCTCCATATTTTATCTTGATGTAAATGGAGGATGAGTCTTGGCATGCTCATTCCTGTTAGGTGCCATATAACCTTTTATGTGTTGGTGCACCGTAAAACCCACTTAGATTCAATTCAGTAGAAAATCGGAGAGAAATAAATATTTTACAGCCCCCATGTAAATTCCTTGTTGGCGTAACAGCAGAATATTAAGAAATTTAAAATAAGTTAGCCTTCATATTTTGCTACAGAACTTTCAGAGTGTCTTAATTTACTAATATCCAACAATTTAAAAACATTTTTGGATAAAAATTTAAAAAATATATATTTTTCATGCAGTAGAATTAACATTAAAAAACAGCTTTCGCGCGTGAAAAAACAGCTTTCGCGCAAAAAATTTGTATTTCTCAACCGATTTTTAAAAGTAGTGTATTTTTATTTACCACTAAAAATGTCTGTTTCACTGATATACAACTTATTTAGGTACTAGATAAATTTTGTCTGAAAAGTCCAAAAACCCTTTGGCTGAAACAAGCACCCCAAACAATAGGATCCAAATTCATTACCAGACATTGATAGTGTTGTGAAAGCGTGAGTGGTAAGGCATTAGATAATTATGCAAGACATACATGTCTGTCGCCTTGGGTCACCACTTGGCCACCACATGTGTTTCCTCAGTAGCAACGCAACAGTAGTTCTCTCTGTAGAGTATTCCAGGTAATGACAACTTTCTGCAGCTTATAGTATCGAGGGAGGCGACGACCGAAGATGACCAAGCTCTACCCACCCGTGCAGACGGGTAGGCCTAAAGTGCGAAAAGGAGAAGATTTGGTCTACGAAAAGGACTCATAAAAGCAATATGTATAGCTTTATATTAAAAATAAATATAAATAATATAACAAATAAATGTAATCATACTTATGTGTTTTGACTCTCTGAAACACCTTACGAAAAGGAGTTAAAGCTATGCATATGGATGGTACGAGTCCTTTTCGTAGGTGATAACTCCTTTTCGTAAGGTGTTTTAGAGAGTTAAAACACGTAAGTATTAAAGAAAAAAATATTAAAAGTTCGATTACATTTATTTGTTCACTACAAACACATTCTGCTAGTCTGTTTCTAAATTCATAATTATTTTCCAAATAAAACTATGCATATTGGATATTACGAGTCCTTTTCGTAAGGTGTTTCAGAGAGTCAAAACACATAAGTATTTAAAAAAAAAAAATTGATTACATTTATTTGTTCACTACAAAACATATTTTACAAGTCTGTTTCTAAATTCATAATTATTTTCCATAAAAAGCTATACATACAGCTTTTATGAATCCTTTTCGTAGACCAAATCTCGTTTTCGCAAAAGGACTCCTTTTCGCACTTTAGGCCTACCGGTGCACACTGCACTGTCATAACTTCAATACAATAGCGGTGAAAGGCGAATATCACAGTCAGCGTACTGACCATGGAATCACGGAAGTGTTTCGCTTGCTACGCTGCTAAATATGTACACCTTTTCATTAAATGAATTTTCATCCAATGTTTTAGCAATACAGTACTTGAAGTACTCTGATTTTGGTGTTAAGTCTGGGTTTACCTCCCTTTATGTTACCTAGTAGGTATGAAACCACTAATTATTTTTTCCATAGACACCAATGTTAAAGTGTCACATATTAATGATTTGTTCAACTCAAGTATGGAAAATGCAGCAGTGTATAATGTTCATATAGAAAACTAATTTTCCACTTGAAAAATCACCAGAAAATGTGGGGTCACAAGACCTGTAAGAAAGTTCTTGTTTGTTTACTAAACAGGTCAAGGGTACAGCTTTTTTCATGGATTGACTGTTTTCGTTGCTCACAAAGTGTAAGCATAGTGTCATAATTTCGAAAATGTTCATCAGTGATCCAGTAAAACCTATTAATACACTTCTTATACATACAATCACAAAATCGAATAGAAATGGGCAGTTTTTCCCTACTTACATGTATATATAATGCCCATTTCCATCAAAAAGGGAGGGATTACTTTTTATTATTCTTCAATCTCTTGAGAACAAAGATCTAAAGTCAACATTGCACTACGTGACCCTGTAAGCATTAGCTCCATTGATAAGAAGCGGTCTTCCAAAATCGTGGTAAACGGCAATTGGAACACCTCGCCTATTAGTTAGACTGCTTCACTGCACATGTACCGCTTCACTGATACAAGCGACAGTCAAACACCGATTTCTTTGCCATAAATTACGGCTAAATAAAGCGCATTCTAACCACGATCGTAGCCAAGTGTCAATATTGTTTACACAATGCAGAAGCGTCACTTACATAAAGGAAGTAAGGTGGCGGGATATCTATAAACTGTGAAAATGGCTACGCTTATAAAACAAGCAAGTAAACATAATGGCGGACTTCTACATTCATTTATACTTGAACGCTGTGTAGCAGTCTAGCCTATTAGCCTGGAACCTTTCCTCTACTGCGCTCGCTGACAGTAATGAGCGCAGTAGGGGAAGGGTACCAGACTACTCACCGATATACTATTTCCAAAGCTTGCCAGTAGCGAGCGCATTAGGGGAAGGGTACCAGACTACTCGCTGATATACTATCTCCGTAGACTGGTCCCTGATTGTCCTTGACACCTCACTAATGTTTGTTGCCAAAAGTAAGATTGGGCACCAGTCTACTATCTCCGAAGCTTGCCGGAAATCCGCGAGTAGTTACGAGTGGGGGGCTACTCGCCGAAATCATGGTAACTGGGCTCCGAACAGCTTCAATGATAGCAGCTTCAATGATAGTACATACGGAACAGGAAACCTGAAGTTAATTCCGAAGATCAACATGGTAATTTGTCTTCGGGCTTTCTCGGCGACGTCCCTTTTCTGGTGCCATTCGCAGCATCTCGCTATCACCGAAGAATGACGGAATTGGCTGATTATGTATGATCAGTGCTATCGAAACTATTCGTTATTTCCGCAATCGATGAGGATAAATCAGTACTGACAAACACACAGTCTCAACATTGACCAATAATCGATAAATACGACTAAATAGGCAATTTCAATCGACTTTGGAGTTTAATAAGCACTATTGACGCTATTGTTCAGGTCTTGTGTGAGTATTCACAATTTTGCATTGCAGAGATGTTGAGATTTTATTTTATTTTCAGTAGGTGATACAATTTGTGTTACTCGGTTTTTATCCTTAGGTTCTATAGTAAAATAAAAAATCTTTGGCAGAGTAAAAAGACGATAATTTTCAAGATTTTGATTTTAGAAGATGCATATATTGAATCAATTTGCATGAATGTGCATGAAATATTCAGGGTTTTAAAAGAATCACAATGTAAATACCTTAATTTTAACAGTGATCTTGGTTGAACATCAAGGATAAAGACCGAGTTTATCACCTACCAGAATGTATTGGCTATGTCTTATTTCTGGTCACTGATTGGTCAGTTTTTTTGATGATGCTCTATCAAAATTATGAGGAGTCATAGAATCAGACTAATACATTAAAGTATGTACTATTTAATTATGATGTTACACCCCAGATAGCATGCTGATGTTGGATCGACGTTGGCAATCAGGCGTAACATTGCAGTCGGACATTAGACGTTGTTGCGACGTCGATAAAACGTTGGCAAACAGTGAATTCGGCGTAAGATTAAGGTCTCACACATTTTGTCCAGTAGCCCCAACGTTGTCTTCAAACGTTGGACCAACGTAGAAACAATGTTGGACTAACGCTTTACAACAACATTTCAGTCAACATTGGCCCAACGTTGTTTAATTGAGACTTCGATATTGAAATGTGGCGGGAAATTGGCTCAAGTGACAAGTGAATCATTCTGCTCCGCATATGTGCGGAAATACAAAACACGCCTCCTAGTCTTCAACTATTGGCTCTTTATAACTTACATTTTACAGAAAAAAGCCCTAGAACGAAGCTTTTTTGGTAAGCTAAAACTTGTAGGAACTACATTCGACACCTGTAATTACTATCGTGAACGCTCGGCCAATCCCGTCATTCTTCGGGATCCCGCCTCGTGTGTATCACGGCGCTTCGGTATGTTCAAAATCTTAACATTCTGTTAGCCGGAAGGCAACGGCACAGAAAATAGTGCACTGTTGCTACATAAACATTATGGCCGCTTGTCACACGTGTTGATGTATGATTTGCGTTGCATGTTTGTTATTTACAAAACAGATGAAGGTTTTATCACTACTTTCACGTAAATATACTGCAGATGGAGAAATCGGCTAAATGACATTGCAAAATGTTGAAGAGATAACTTTGATTTTGAATGCAAATTCGTTTTGGCAGGAATCTGACGCGCGTCACGCTAGTATGACGTAACCAATATGGAAACCTGCGTATTACATTCGAGTCATGCTGCGAAGCGGTGTACGAGATGTTTCGAATGCTGTAATTAGTGGTGGTAAACCTAGTATGAAGGTTATCTCCCTTAATTGGGCCTAAGAGTTATCTCCCGTTTATGTAAGGGAGAAGTCCTTGGTTTGTTTGTTTTTCACGAAATTTTTTTGTTTGTTTTACTAAAAATATGTTTTGTTTTATGTGTTCATTATTTTAAAACTTGTGAGATAAATTCTGATAAATGGTTTCTATTTTGGGAAGAAAAGATACGAAACATCAACATTTATTATAAATAAAAATAGTGTCAAACAATTATTTCCCTCAAAGGTGACGTTTCGAACCAAACTTGCCCAAACTTTGCTAACTTTTCAAAACAACTTCCTTGTTAAACTTTATGATGTGATAATTTGATCGATTGGCATAAACGAAATTGGACTAGGAGCATTTGATCAACTATTTTGTGTAAAAGCACAATGCCACCTGGGAAAACCAACGGGTTGGTCAAGTCCGAGAAAGGAGATGCTATGATGCAACTACTTGATTCGACTGAGAGTGATGTAGAATGGCTCAATCTCCCGCCTATCAAAGGAAAAAAGCCTAAGAAGTAAGTGGTTTAAATAAATCATTTAATAAAAAAGTAGTCTAAAGTAAACCAAGGGGAAAAGTGCGACCGGTACGGTACTATCTATCTATCTATCTTTACATCCTGCCACACGCCTTCACAGGCATAATCGGGCAGCTGCGCGTCGTGTCTAATTAGTAGAAAAGTAAAGAAAAGCATTATTTAGACAAGGGTAAAAATAGTGTAAGACATGTTAAAAATAGAACGATAAGATAAAAGAAGGTTAAAAACAAACTCATGATGTTTATGGTTTGGTGTGCTGGAGCTGACTAACTGAAAGCTTGAATGAATCAAAGTCTTGCAGTAGTACAACATCTGCAGGTAGCGAGTTCCACTGTAATATAGTAAGGGGAAAGAATGAATACTTGTAATAATCAACCCTTGTGTGATTCTGCTTGAAAGACATAGAATGACAATATTTGGATACTCTATTATTAGCTTCAAAATAATGAGGTATAGTGATGGCGACCAACTCATGAATCATTTTGTAAAGGAGGCATAGACGCGCATCTGCCCGGCGCTGTTGTAAGGTTCTCCAACCCAATTTATCTAGCATCTCAGTTACACTAGAATAATGAGAAAAATCATTCGTGGTCCAGCGTGCAGCACGTCTTTGGACTTTTTCAAGTTTGTCTATATTGGACTTAGTGTGTGGGTCATAGATTGTACTGGCATATTCGAGTTGTGGACGAACTAAGGTTTTATAAGCGCATTCTCTGATCTTAGGAGACTTTACCTTAATGTTCCTCTTGACAAAGCCAAGGGAGCTGTTAGCCTTGGCTGTGATCCTGTTAGCCTTGGCTGTGATCCTGTTAATGTGAGTGTTCCATGATAGGTTACTGGTGATGTCTACACCGAGATAACGAGCATTCTCAGTTGCCTGTAGAACCTGTCCATGGAGCATGTACCTTGTGGGTTTGGCCGTTTTTGACCTAGTTATATGAATTACTTCGCACTTTGATGGGTTGAACTCCATATCCCACAAAGTTTCCCATCTTTCAAGTCGGTCAAGGTCGGTCTGTAAAGTCTGATTGTCTGTCCTTTCGTCATTGATCGTGAGATATACAACTGTATCGTCTGCAAATAGCCTTACTTGTGAGGTAATATTTTCAGGCAGATCGTTTATGTAGGCAAGAAAAAGGATAGGACCCAAGACAGATCCTTGGGGTACTCCTGAAGTGACTTCAATTGTATCCGATTTCTCACCCTCATTGACAACAGTCTGTGTACGGTCACTGAGGAATGCTCTTATCCAGTGTAGAGTATTACCGTGGACTCCGTAGTTCTTTAGTTTGTAGAGCAGCTTCTCGTGATTAGCCTTGTCGAATGCCTTGCTAAAATCTAGGAGGATTAAGTCAGTTTGCTTACCTTCAGAGCAACTTTTAGCCAAATCCTCAACTAGCATAGCAAGTTGTGTCTCGCACGATCTCTTCTCTCTGAAGCCATGCTGCATATCACTGAGAATGTTGTTCCTGTTGAGGTGTTTTACAAGGTTTGAGGCTACTATGTGCTCAAGCACCTTACAGATGATACAGGTTAATGAAATAGGGCGGTAGTTAGCCGCAACTGACCTGTCTCCCTTCTTGTATAAGGGTGTAACATTAGCAGTGGTCCAATCTTTTGGTACTTGGCCTTGTTCCATAGAAAGTTGGAATATTACCTTTAAGATTGGTGCAATCTGCTGTCTCAATTCCTTCAGCACTAGTGGCTTCATCTTGTCTGGGCCAGCTGCTTTGGTAGGATTGAGATTACCCAATAATTTAAGAATACCATTGGTAGATATATCTATATCAGGCATGGCAGTAATGTTGTCTGGTTTTGTTGGATCGTCATCATTTGTCATTGGATTTCGAGCAGAAAATACTGACTGAAATTGTTTGTTAAGTATATTTGCCTTAGTGATGGTATCCGAGTGTAATTTGCCTTCAGATTGTAGTGGCGAAATGCCTTCACTGTCTTTTCTCGAGCTCTTAAGGTAGGAAAAAAGGCGTTTAGTGTTTACCTTCTTGTCTTCGATGTCTTCAGGGGTATTAACACCTAGCAAGTCTTCAATATACCTACCATGAGCAAGTTGTACTTTCTTTCGGACAAGATGTCGGAACCGAAGGTGTTCTTTTCGGACCTTAGGGCACTTAGTTCGTTTTAAACGGTCATAGAGCCGGTTACGTTTCCTAATTGCTCTCCGAATGTCTTGTGTAATCCAGGGTAAGGACCTCTTACCTCTTAGAATCTTGGATGGTACACATTCAGCTTGGAATTTGTCCAGGTTCTCTGTAAACTCATCCCAGAGTTGTTGTACAGTCTTACCATGATAACTAAGTAAAAACTTATCCCTAAAAGCACCCATCTTATCCCTAAAGAGTTCCCAGTTGGCTTTCCTGTACATATATACCTGATGTGGTTTTATCTTCATTAGTCTAGGTTTGAGGTTTGCCTCTACACTCACAATGTCATGGTCACTTAGACCAGGTAGAATGGAGACTTTCTCCACCAGAGTATCATTAGTGGTTAGGACAAGGTCAAGGACATTGTCAAAGCGGGTAGGTTCTTTGACTATCTGGGTAAGGTTAAAATCATTCATTAAATCTAAAAAGTTTTCATATATACCTTTATGCTGGCATGATGGTAGGATTGTAGGTGTTTCTGCATTCCAGTCAAGTTTTGGTAAGTTCAGATCACCTGCAAGAAATATGGTACCAGGGTGTTGGCTAACCTTTTTTTTAACCTCTCGAACCCGTGACACCTCGCTTACCAGTGTATTAGGTAGAAATTCAAGAACTGGGTGTGCAAATATGCAAACAGGGTGTGCAAAATAAGTTGCTAACACGCGTTATGCGCCAATTCGCGACAAGCGGGTGTCTCTGGGGTAATTTATTTTTACAGATAAAGGTGAAAATAGTACATTTTAGGTCATATTTCTTCTATAAATGTATACAAAACATAACAATATTGAGAAAGTAAGAGTTTTTAAGTGTTGTTGAGCAGGATTTTTTTTTTTACCCCACTCACTCCCTCAAATATTGGCTGCGATTTTTCAAAAAACAGCCGTGCAAAAGACGGCTGCACGGTTGGCTGGCTAATACACTGCCGCTTACATGGTGAGTGCTCTACCAGATAAGCTCACCGGGTACCCAGTATCAACCCAATATGGTTTTTATCCTCGCCTTATGGAACAAGTCCTTTTGGTGAGCTTTGCACTCAAAGATTATGGCTACGAGAGAGTCCGGAAAGAGACTTCAACATCCCTCGTCCAGAGCGGTTTAGTACAGAACTGCAGTAGTAGAGTTGGTAGGAGCGAAAAGGTCCAACGCAGATAGTCTGTAGTTGTTTAGATTCTCAGATAGTCTGTAGTTGTTTAGATTGTCGAAGAAGATTACAGGCTTCAACTACAGACCAGTCATTTACTGTAAGGTCATCATCAAAATCACCAAATGAAGTTTTTGAGAGCAATTACATCCTTCCGCAGTCTTTGAATTAAATGTTTTGTGTCACTAGCCCAAATTTTTATATACACCCCTCCCCACACCCCACCACCCAGCTACCCCACCATTTTTTTCAGAAGATGCAATCTAATCCATTTAATTCACAATTGAATGGCAAAAAAAACTAAAAAACTTAAATCCGATGTTTCCTCATCATATTACCAGGGAGTACGTTATAGGGAGGAGAAACGGGTTCATAAATGCTCTAGTTTATCGATTTATGTTGTCGCGCTAGAACGCCGCCATTTACTATTTTATCGATACAGGTAAATCGATCGTAAGCGCGTTACATTTGAAAAGTTAAAATTTCAGCCTACATCTCAAATTAGGCAGTTTTTACAGCCCCTTTTTACGGCTTTCTGTTATAATCAACATCACGAAATTACATTCTTGACAAAGATAAATATGTCTACTATTCACTTTTTGTAATTATTAATGTCTAATATAACCCATACTTCGTATCTCGTTTGCAATAGCTCCACACCATTTTTAATTCTATAAAATTAAAAATTTAGCTGATATCTCAAAAGGCACATTTTCATCACCTCTTTTTAGGCTTTGTCTTATAATCACCACCATGAAATTACCTTCTTGACAAAGATAAATATGTTTACTATTCACTTTTTGTTATTATTAATGCCTAAATAACCCGTAGTCTCGTATCTCGTTTGCAATAGCTATACACTGTCACCATTTTTTATTTGGCGCAGAGTGGCGCCATCTTTGTTACACGGAACCGTCTGGTAAAATGTGCTTTTAAACATGCAAACAAATACAGGCTCTGTATCAGAGGACACAATGGGAATAAATAATACTTATGTTTACATTTAGCACCTTTATTGAGTTTGTAAGTGTAATAATTTATAAGAATTTGCTGTTATTCACACACTCGCGAAACAATCGGAAGTAGTCATTTTCACGGAGAAGTGAAACACATGCGCGAAAACATTAATAAACGAGCCCGTTTCTCCTCCCTACAATGTACTCCCTGATATTACACACGTCATAATCGTCCCATTCCGGTACCTCCGCTAATTATCGTAACAATTTTAAATGTTTAAACAATAACTGTGAACAGTGAACACTTTAAAAAAAAAAATCCATAATTAACACAGTTTATCCCATTCCTGGTAACACAAATCACAATTAGTGACCAGGACTTTCATAATCAGAAGCCTGGCTATCATCATCAAATTGGCTATCGCGAAGACGTCGTGCGTGTGTCATACCAGTATTGGAAAACAGAGCCATCTGATTGGTCAGTTTGTCGATGCGCTTGGCAATGATTACTCGGGAATGTACAAAATTGAATGTTTCAAGGTTACTAGACCGTGTGAAATACTATATAGTAATACCTACCGTATCTCTTCTAATCGTCCTCGATCTTTTGTTAAGAAAAAACTAATACCAGAAATTCATTAACTGATTGACTTGCGGACTTTGCTTTCCTTGGTAAAAAAAATCATCATGTCTAATTTAAAAGTTAAATTACATGTACAGTTATGTATTAACGCCCTCCATTTCAAAAATGTTACACCCCGTTTATTAGGAATTATATGGTATCCGACGGACAACCTGGTTTCATAAAGAGAGCTATACATTCCAGGATCTAGCAGCCGCTCTTAACAACAAGCAACAGGTAGATGCTGTACTGCTTGACTTCAGCAAAGCATTCAATATACTCCTCATTCAATATACCCCTCATAATTAAGGGCCTTGCAGGAAATGAATCGTGTTACTATTTATCACTAATGTCGGCCAGCGGGAATATTCATCATGGTACCCTGTACGACATAGACCCATTCAACAGTGCCATTACCAGTTTAATATACATCACTTAAAATTAATTGGTGAAAAAAAGTGATCTACAATTATAAATTATTTGTGTGCAACATATGATATTATATTCTACAGGAGAAAACTATCAAAGCAGCGTGATACCGGTACAGTCTGCTGTAACTTTTGGTCATTCCTGAAAGCATTCCTGTTGGTCACGATTGTTGGAGCAGTGGCACTGCTATCGGTTGTCACGATCTGGTTATCGGCACAGCTGGACGATGTCCGAGAGCAGCTCCACCAAGGTGAGTAAATAGACCATTCCTGACCAAGTCAGACAATTAGTTGGACCAGGTGATAGCTGTTGAATTGCATTGTATATTTGTTGTTTAACGACTCATCAAAACCTTATTAGATTAATTATAACGCTCCCAGGAAGAGGATATAAAGGAATCTGGGATCACCGTCTCGGCTGCCAGAACTACATATAGATAAAGAAGAAGATACATGTACAACAGTGTGGCCTTGAACCCTCAACCTATGCTTACTACCAGTATCACATATTTCTTCTTTTGTAAAAATGTTACAGTGTCTGTGACATAACTCCAGTCCATGTGACAACCTAGTTTACCTCTTAATCTGACGCCAAAGAAGTAGGAGTTAGACGTCTTGCTCAATGTGAGACCAGTCACCTTTTGGTTTATATTGCAAGCATGCTTAGAGACTTTAACCTCTCATGCCCCACCCACCCTAAGTAGGAGGTAAACTGCTTTACCCTCTTTGGAATAGCTCCACACTTGATGATTGTATTTATAAGCCAGAAAGTAAAAAAGCCAGAAAGTAAAAATAAATAAAAAATTGTTTATATATGGTCACTTAAACCAGTAGACAGTAGAGTTGAACATGCAAAGTAAAGCAAAGAAGCAACTAAATCCAGGTCTGGAATTCACCAACCATTCTTCAAATTATTCTTAGACTTGAGCTCAAGTACCCAAATTTCGTTGACAAATATTCCCATGACCTTCAAAAATAAACAATCGTATGAAGATGCTATTTATTAGTATTTACCATGTTTATACATAGCAGCTTGTTATGAACGTTTATACCTTAAACTGTTAGAACTATTGGTGATTGAAATTTGCATACTTGGACTTAAGTCTAAGAATATTCTCAAGAACAGTTGGTGAATTCAAGGCCAGGATGAATCGTGCAAGAATAGCTTAGGGATAAGAATACAGAGCAATCCAGCCACTACTTAGTGGATTTGCTGTAAATGAGGAACACTTCCTTGAACATCTGAATGAGAGTCATTCATGACAGATATTTCACTGTATAAAAAATGACCTTCTTTTTAGCTCGACTATTCGAGGGTTTTACAGCGCACCAACACATGAAAGGTTATATGGCGCCTAACAGGAATGAACATGCCAGGCTCATCCTTAATTTACATCAAGATAAAATATGGAGGATTGGCCTCGAACCTTTTAACCTGCAGAACTGCAGAGTTGCTGCAAATTCTATAGTAAACACTCCATTTACGATGGAGCCACGTTTCCACATTTGCATACGTGGTGTCATGATGAAGACCTTGAATGAGCATGATAAAAAATTACAAAATGAACATTAAGGTGGGTGGATGGGTGTGTGTGTGTTGGTGGGCGGGTCCTACCACTCTACCTCTAGCAGGATTTGCAGTGGTTGTATGCTACCCCGGCAATCACAAGAAGAATAAGAGAGCTTATGTAATCACCCCGGAGTTGCCGTCCCACGTCAAGGTTTGCCTGTAAGCAAATTTGGCCATGTGCTTCCTTATAGCATTATCTTAAGGACTGCATAAGCAATTTTGGTTCCTGTAACCCATGGGCTCCCATGGAACCCAAATTCTGTGTGTAAGCTGTGTTTACAAGTCTATATCTCTTACATTTCTTTATCCTAGCACAACCAAATTTGGCCATGAGCTTCCTTATAGCATTATCTTAAGGGGGTTGCTTAAGTAATTTCGGTTCCTGTAACCCCTGGGATCCCATGGAACCCAAATTGTGATGGCCCATAAAATATGCAATAAAGGCAGATCTAGGTTTGTGTGTAAGCTACTGTATATATCTGAAATTTTTGTTTGAGATTTCTTATAGCATTATGCATCTTATTCATACTTCACCCATATTGGGACATGGGCTCCCTCCTCCCCACCCCCTTATCCCCCACCCCTTTTTTTGTTTACATATTTCTGTGTTGTTTTGATCAATTGTTACACATAAAGCTATGTTGTATGTTGCCCCCACCCCTCATTGTTTTATGTGCTCCCCTCACATGGATGACAGGGTGAGGGGAATTGTTTTCATTTTATCTTCCATTATTTGAATGTTAACATTTTAATTTGAACGCAATCATTAACATATAGAACAAATAAGATTAAATTCAGATACACAGATGAAATACTGAAATGAGGCCACAATAAAAATTGCCAGATATCCCCTCCCTCCCCGAGTTGCCTTTCGACCACAAATTTCTTTAACCTGACAGTAATTTGGATTAAAATTGATAAAATAAAAAATTCACACCCTGCCCCAAATTTTACTATAATTTGTATGAGATTCAAGCAATAATTTTATATCGGCCCGAGTTTCTATACTCCCCCCCACCCCCACCCCCACCCCCACCCCCACATTGTTTTAGCCTTGTTTTCTGATGGTATAAACTGGCTATATAATTTATTATTCTCTGAAAAATCGAATAGTCGAGCTGCGCTGTTCTCCGACAGTTCTTGTTTGTTAAAAGAAATGGGGATGAGTCAGTGGTGTAAACAACCTGCTTTATGTGTATGCATAAGTCTGCAGTATACACTACTCAACTTTTATAATTGGTCACTTTTAAAAGAATTATATATTTTTTAATAATTCATATTTGAAATGTTAACAGGTGTCTAACAAATATTGCTAACGATTTATAAAACTTAATCTGCCGGCCTTGATTGGACTAAAATCTTGTTGATAAAATAAAATATTGGTATGTGTTTCGGTGATTTCCAGTTTTAGTATTCGTGTTATTTTCAAAAAACCTGGGTGACCGATTATAAAAGTTGAGCAGTATATTGTTGAAGCTATTCTAGATGATGCAATCTAGGGCTATTTTAGACACGTTTTCAATATGATTTAAAAATGCTTCTGTTTTTTTAACAACATTTAAAACAGTCTATTAAACCATTTTAGAATTATTTTATTATTAAAATTGTGAGATGCTGGATTTAAAGAACATCATTACTCAATGTCAAGTAAAGACTGAAATGAGTTCTGAGAACAGATTGCGTTTCTCCAGCTCACTAAATTAACAGGTTTCATTGGTCAAATTTTTATCACAGAACCAATCAGAATGCTTCATTCATATTTTCATTTGGTTGTTTCTATCATGACATCACTGATATGATGACATCACATCCTGGTATTATGACATCACGTCGTGCTATTATGATGCAACTTAGTGAGTTCTCAGAACTGACTGAGTCTTTAAATTGCTGTGAGAAACAGATTAAGATTGTTAAGATTGAGGAATGAGTTTCTTGCCCCGTGTGGTTCCCGGGGGCCCCCGTTTGGTCACGGGGCAAAGAATAGGGCCACTGCAGATCCCTTTGGAGGGGTAGGCAGAGGGGTAGAATCCCCCCAAATTCATGTTCATTTTATCATTTTTTGTTCATGTTCATTAAAGGTCTTCATCATGATCCCTGCATTGTTTCAGGTGCTATCTCGCTCGCATCAAAAGAGCAGTGGCAGAAAAACAATAACGTGGCTCCAGCATAAATGGAGTTTCTACGATAGAATTTGCAGCAACTCTGCAGTTCAGGGTGAGAAGGTTCTAGGCCCATTTTCCATATTTTATCTCGATGTACATGGAAGATGAGCCTGGCATGTTCATGCCTGTTAGGCGCCATATAACCTTTTCATGTGTTGGTGCGCCTTAAAACCCCAATTCAATTCAATTCTTGAAAGCAGAATCACAAAATATGAAATAATTCTAAAATGATTTGATAGACTGTTTTAAATGTGTACGCAGCTGTTTATCAGCATACAGGTATCTCTTTCAGTGTAAATGATCATAGATAAATGATCAAAAGAGATTATGATAGTCTTTAATTACAAACTTTCATTTTAAAAAATCTTTGTACAATTTACAGGGCAGGAAAAAAAAATTCAGAGTTACACGTCCTACATAATATTTGAATGGTTATATTAATCTCGTTCTGCATCATTGAGCACTCATCATGGCAAGCGGATAAGTGGAATTTTTGTTCCCTGATTTAATTGTAGAAGTAAGTCAAGACCACCTGTAATTAATAATATTAATATATGCTAATATATTCTCCTATTCGCAATAGAATATATGTTATTGTGTTTCATAAATGAACCTTTTATGCACATGTTTATTACGGTATGTTAGTTTCATAAATGAACCTTATGTTAATTTCATAAATGAACCTTTCATGTACTTGTTTATTATGTTAGTTTCATAAATGAACCTTTCATGAACATGTTTATTATGTTGGTTTCATAAATGAGCCTTTCATGTACATGTTTATTATGTTAGTGTACATGTTTATTATGTTAGTTTCATAAATGAACCTTTCATGTATGTGTTTATTATGTGAGTTTCATAAATGAACCTTTCATGTACATGTTTATTATGTTAGTTTCATAAATGAACCTTTCATGTACTTGTTTATTATGTTAGTTTCATAAATGAACCTTTCATGAACATGTTTATTATGTTGGTTTCATAAATGAGCCTTTCATGTACATGTTTATTATGTTAGTGTACATGTTTATTATGTTAGTTTCATAAATGAACCTTTCATGTATGTGTTTATTATGTGAGTTTCATAAATGAACCTTTCATGTACATGTTTATTATGTTAGTTTCAAAAATGAACCTTTCATGTACGTGTTTATTATGTTAGTTTCATAAATGAACCTTTCATGAACATGTTTATTATAAATGTTAGTTTCATAAACGAAAAAAATAATGGACATATGTATTACTTTGTTTCGTTTACTGGACATATTTATTCAGCTAGTTTCATTTGTAGCGACCACTCCTCTGGAACTACTGGATGGATATTCATGAAACTTTACAGAAATGTTGCCCATGAAGTCTAGTTGATCCTAGCAAGAATTCATGTTGGTGTGAAATCCAAGATGGCCGCCAAAGCTAAAAATAGGTTTTTAAAATACAAGTTTGTAGCGACTTCTTCTTGAAAACTATAAGTGATATTGATATGGGACTTTTTCTAAAATGATCAGCATGACATGATGTTGGTCGTTGTCAAAAATCGTTCTGATTCGATGTTAAACATGGCTGCCAGCGGCCATCTTTGTTTACATAGAGTTACATAGTAAAAACTTGTAGCGACTACTCTGAAACTACATGGCGGTTTTCATGAAACTTTACAAGAATGTTGCTCTTGATGTGTAATTGATCCTAGCAAAATTTCAGATCGACCAGAAATTCAAGATGGCTGCCACAGCTAAAAATAGATTCTTAAAAAATAAGATTGTAGCGACTCCTTCTTGAAAACTATAAGTGATATTGATATGGGACTTTTTCTAAAATGATCAGCATGACATGATGTTGGTCCTTGTCAAAAATCGTTTTGATTCGACGTTAAACATGGCTGCCAGCAGCCATCTTTGTTAACATAGAGTTATATAGTAAAAACTTGTAGCGACTACTCCTCTGAAACTATTTGGCGGATTTTCATGAAACTTTACAAGAATGTTGCTCATGATGTGTAATTGATCTTAGTAAAATTTCAGATCGACCAGAAATTCAAGATGGCTGCTACAGCTAAAAATAGATTCTTAAAAAATAAGTTTTTAGCGACTACTTCTTTGTTTACATAGAGCAGGGTTTTCCACAGGCCATTTAAGCATAGCGCACCCGCTACGCCTTAATTCCAAAATGGAATGTCCCGCTATGCCTTAATTGTGCCGCTATCCTTTGATCTTACTGCGCTATCCCTTCAGTTTCCCAATAAACCTTTACTACACGTCTATACTACACGTCTATAAATTGTGTATGCAGTCAAGCGACTCAGGTATCGATCGATAAAGTGTCAGTGGCTGTAACAGCTGTGAAATACACAGATAGACCGCATGTGTACATAATTGGATTAAAAGTTAGTGGCATGTTGTTTATTGTTTCGATAGTCGGCAGACGTTGGAGATAAGATTAAAGATGATGGTGTTTGAATTAATTGGGTCCAGTTATGGATAAATGATTTAATGGATGCAATTAAGCTGGTGTTAACAGAATGATGATCATAACGAAGGGCGGCTATATTGGATTTCTGGACTGTGTGTAGCGGTGTTTTGGAGCGTAACCAGAACCGTGAAATAATTATGGTAAGTAATTGAATTGTTTTATTGGCTGTCTGCTTTTTAACAATTAGTTATGTCTCAGATAATGAGCAATTCCATTGATATTTTACTTAATATAAACAGGTCTTGATGCAGTCTTCTTCACATTGTGTTTATACAATTCATTCAGTGCATTTGATTTCATAGTGAATTGAAATATGGATAAATGTGTTACTAGGACTCTTAGTGTTAAAAGAGTTTGTGATTTAAATGAGTCTGAGCCTAGTGGGTATGAGGGAATAGGGCTCTTGCTTCCAACTTCCACAGCAGGTAGGATACAGTTTTATAAAATGATACAATATTTATTAAAAGCAATTACTGTTTTATTAAATAATTATTTGGAGCTGCATGAATATCATTATTAACAGATCATGACAATATTCATTTTAACATATTGTTTATATTAACTGTACAATAAAAAATACTTTTCTTTTTAGATTGTGAGAGGGGGTTCTCCACACTGAAGAGGGTACAGACAACACACAGATGCAACCTGTCGAACAACACCCTCAACAGCCTTCTCTTAATCTGCATGGATGGTCCAACTCTGGATGACTTTGATTTTAACAGAGCGGTAGATGACTGGCACTCACAGAGAACAAGGAGATCGTCACTGTGATGATGGGTTGAGACTCGGAGTGATGTAGTTAATGTTTATGAATGATGTGGCTAATGTAAACTGTATGGCTGATTGTTGTTTTTATTGATAAATAGATGAATAAAACAATAAAACAATAAATTTACATAAAAAAAAATTTTTTTTATTTTTTTTTTATTTCATTTCTTATGATACTAGATATATGCCAAATCTCTTCTTTACACTGGTCAGTAAAAAAAAAAATCTGTGCGAGAAGGGGGACACCCCCTTCCCGTGCCCATCCCCATTCGTCGACCACGCAAATCCCCCTATCCCTTAAGAAATTCCTGTGGAAGACCCTGTAGAGTTATAGAGTAAAAACTTGTAGCGACTACTGTTCTGAAACTACTTGACGGATGTTCATGAAACTTCACAGGAATGTTGCTCTTGGTGTCTAGTTGATCCTAGAAACAATTCAGGCTGGCCGGAATTTCAAAATGGCCGCCACGGCTAAAAATAGATTTAAAATAAATAAATTTGTAGTGACTACTTCTTGAAAACTGTAATTGATATTGATATGGGATATTTTCTAAAATGATCAGCATGACATGATGTTGAACCTTGTCGAAATTTATTTCGATGCGATTTTAAACATGGCCGCTAGTGGCCATCTTTGTTTACATAGATTTATATACTAAAACCTTGTAGCGACTACTCCTCTGAAACTACTTGGCAAATTTTTATGAAACTTCACAGGAATGTTGCTCTTGATGTCTAATTGATCCCAGAATTTGTTTAGGTCAGCCGGAAATTAAGATGGCCGCCATGGCTAAAAACAGATTTTTAAAAAAAAGTTTGTAGCGACTACTTCTTGAAAACTGTGAGTGATATTGATATGGGACTTTTTCTAAAATGATCAGCATGACATGATGTTGATCCTTGTCGAAATTATTTTGAATCAAAATTAAACCTGGGCACCAGTGGCCATCTTTGTTTACATAGAGTTTGTATAGTACAATTTTTAGTGACTACTCCTCTGAAACTACTAGACGGATTTTCATGAAACTTCACAGGAATGTTGCTCTTGATGTCTAGTTGATCCTAGCACAATTTCAGGTCGGCCGGAAATTCAAGATGGCCACCACGGCTAAACATAGATTTTTAAAAACAAGTTTGTAGCGACTACTTCTTAAAAACTATAAGTGATATTGATATGGGACTTTTTCTGAAATGATCAGCATGACAAGATGTTGGTCAGTGTCGAAAATTATTTTGATTCAACATTAAACATGGCTGCCAGTGGCCATCTTTGTTTACCTAGAGTTATATAGTAAAAACTTCAACTTGTAGCTACTACTCCTCTGAAACTACTTGACAGTTTTTATGAAACTTCACAGGAATGCTGACCTAGCTATCAAAATCTATCGGTAGGAATGCTGATCTAGCTATCAAAATCTATCAGTAAAGCTTCAAGGTCATTGACCTCTTGTTTTGTTCATGCTCATTAAAGGTCTTCATCATGACCCCTGCATTGTTTCAGGTGCCATCTCGCTCATATCACTAGAACAATGGCAGAAAAACAATAACGTGGCTCCAGCGTAAATGGAGTATCTACAATAGAACTTGCAGCAACTCTGCAGTTCAGGGTGAGAAGGTTCTAGGCCCATTCTCCATATTTTATCTTGATGTACATGGAGAATAAGCCGGGCATGTTCATTCCTGTTAGGTGCCATATAACCTTTCATGTGTTGGTGCACCTTAAAACCCTAATTCAATTGTATGGACACTTTGTTATGATTTTTTAATTATTATGAATTTTATATAGCTATTTACTATGTTTGTTTTGTTAGTTTCATATAAGCAATGGACATGTTAATTTAAGTTAAGTAAACAAATGGTCATATTTAAAGTGTATCTTTATAACCAATGGACATATCTATTATGTTAGTTTCATGTAACGAATGTTTGATTTCTGTAACAAGTGGACATGTTTATGTAACATGTGGACATGTTTATGTTAGTTTCAAATAAGGATAATTATGTTTTTTATGTTAGTTTTACATAAGAAATTGACATGGTTACTACTTATATGTTACATGTAGGTTCATATATCAGATGGACATGTTTAATTATATTCATTTACAATGCTCATTAAAGGGACTGGAGGCAGTCTTGAAGAGTCATTGGTGTTGGTCTAAATTCAAATTAAAACCTTCAAAATGTGCTTCAGTTTCGTGTGAATATCTCCATATGCATTAAATTAAGCCACGTTTCCTTCAGATTAATTATTGTTTATGAAAATGTTGAGTATTTTCTTGACCCAAGTCAATTCCCTTTAACCATGTATCCCAGAAAAACATATTATGATACTGATATACACTGTAATCCCTTCACCAAAATGTTCGTTTGACACATAAATAAAAAAACAAATCCCCCACCTCCCACCCCTCCCCACTCACCCCTGGAGCAGATGTGCGAGTCATTTGAAATAATAAAATCATTTGATATGTTGTTTATCTTTCATAGACGATTACATATACCGAGTTATATGACCTTTTCACATCCCTTTCCCGGGTCCCCATGGGTGACATAGGAGGGAAATTGGGCAGGCGTCTGAGTTTGAAATCATAAAATCGTTGATATGTTGTTTGTCTTCATAGAAGTTATGTGCAAAAATATGGAAAAATGACAGTGTAATTGAATTTTTAGTATATTTGACCTTCTGACCCCACCTGAGGGCCCCTGGGTGCAGAACCTTTAATAGTGTTGCGTTTGCACGCCTTCATTGTATGGTAAAGTCATACTCTAAGTTTGGTTGAATTCTGTTCAGCGGTTTAGGAGGAGATATGGTTACAGACGGACGAAAGGACAGGCGAACAAACGGTGGCGATTTTAATATAACCTGTTTTTTCTTAAAAACGTAGGTATAATAAAGTGTAATTCTATCACAAATCAAGAATGTATATATACTTTACATCAATGGCTTTGTAGCAGAACACAGGTCTGTTCTGTTCTTTATGCTCTAATAGGGAGGATAGATCCAGTTCTTCCATCATCTTCCACGTGCATCCTTCTTTCCTGGTCTTATAGTCTCCAGAGATAAATCTAGCAGCCCAATATTGAATGCGTTACAGCATATTGATGACCTTGGTGAGGTATGTGTCCCAAACCATGGAAGCATTACCTTATTGTTTTTTTGGCTTGAACTTAAAAGGATGTTGTGCTTGGTGTTTTTAGCGTACTTTTAAAAGAATTTGTGGTTGGTATATTTATCACTGTGTCAGGGAGTTAAACAGTTAATTCCAAGATTCCATGACTTGGAAAACAAATAATTTCTTCCGAATATCAGATCTGGCAATTTTCTTAAACAGTTTCTTGGAGTTTCTCCTAGTACCTATATTGGGAGCCTGTATGAACATTTGATTTTGTCTGTTATTTTACGTAAAACACGATCCATACTGTGATACATAAATAGTTACATACATAGAGTTACATACATACATCCCCCGTGTGGTTGCCGGGGTAGAATACAACAACTGCAAATCCCGCTAGAGGCAGAGGTGTAGGATACCCCCTTCATGTTCTTTTTGTCATTTTTTTATCATGCTCATTCAAGGTCTTCTTCATGACACTGCATATTCAAATGTGGATACGTGGCTCCATCGTAAATGGAGTGTCTACAATAGAATTTGCAGCAACTCTGCAGTTCTGCAGGTTAGAAGATTCTAGGCCCATTCTCCATATTTTTATCTAGATTTAAATGGAGGATGAGCCTGGCATGTTTGGCGCCATATAACCTTTCTTGTGTTGGTGCGCCGTAAAACCCCATTTCAGTTCAGTTCATAGATCTATTTTGATATTGTTTAGAATTTTATAAATTGAGAAATAAAGTGGATCTATTTCAATGCCCTGTGGCACTCCCGTGATGACTGGAACACTGCCTGAGGTGGTGCCATCTTTCAACACCTGGTGTGCTCTTTTTGATAGAAATGTGCTTATCTGTGGGTAGGGGTGGCGAATAAATACTTGCGTCCAAAACTTCCGTCAAAAGCTATAAATATATTTGATACTGAAACATTTTTTCTATGTAATAGGGACAAAACATTTAGAAATAAACATTGCATCACCTGCTTTGCATTATATTTTATTATTATTGTTAATTTTTATTTATTTTTTATTATTTCTATTATTATTATTGGATCTAAAAAGAAGAAAGAAACATCAATTTGTTCCGTTGCGTTCCTTTGCAAATTGTAGCAATTGGCATTCATTTGGTACTGTTTAATCCATTTCGGTAATTGATGGTCTTATCCAATCAAATTACAAAAATGTAATTATGTCTACTTCCGGGTTATAACTTCCGGAAATATATTCGACCGGAAAATAAAAACGTAAATTATTAATTTATGTCAAAATAAGTTTGTTTATAATCTACCACACTGTGGGGTATACTTCAAACGTCCAAACTGGATCCGCAGGCTAAAGTAAATGTTGATTTCAAACCTTCCAAAAGGATGAAAAAGCGTCGTGAATTGGACGCATTGGTTGGCGGAGCAAAATCTCGCCGAAAAACGTCAAAAAGTGGCCACGAACTTCTTCGCTATAATGGTTCCGAATCATCAGATTGTGATGATTTTATTGTGTCGTCGTCTAAAACGTATGTACTTTTTCCTTAGGTGATTTTAATTTAATAATTAACTGTCACTTGTAACAGTGTCTTTAACATTTTTTCTTAAAATTAGTAAGCTCAGGCATGTCAGTTGCATCTCAAAATTCAAAACGGATCATTTTCAGCAATTTTTAGTGAACAGAGTTCTCAATAGACTTCAAGGTCAAAAGTGAAAAGTCATACCCTTGAATCAAAAATCTCAAGGGTCAAAATTGAAATGTCAGAAATCAAATATAAATCAAACAGATCAAGCATTCAATTAATAACTTTAATTTTAGTGAATTCTGTAAATATAATTTTAGTGAATTCTGTAAATATTTTATTGCCAAGAAAGGTGTGCAAGGATATGCATTTGAACTTAAAACACTACTTTTCCATTTTACAATACCGGGAATGTGTCATTATGTCAAAGATTCAAAGTTATGTAAGGATGTTTAATAAATGGGGGTGCACATTTGTAAATATTATAAGTTATTGGTGTTATTATAACACAAGCTCTGTTTGCACCAATTGCATGTTTGGAACATTAAACAAGAAAACAAAGGGCAGTGCATCTATTGTATGTTTAATTCTCATGAAATCTCATTTTCATTTCATTTATTTCCAAAAATAATTCTCTAGTACAGTACTGTCTTTAATCTCCGTATACTAATAACTCCTATTATATTATCTGATTTCATATATTCAAGTATCAACAATATTTCTCAAAATATTTTAATGTATTTCTCTAGTAGAAATACGTCATACAACACATTTGTTCCAATATTGTTATGATTTCTCTATTCTCTAACAACCTTACTGTAGGCGATTAATTTCCTTTTCTGAATTGTCCCTTATTTTCTGCTTCTTCGGAGTCTGAGGGTCAGACAGTGCATCCCCAACAGGCCGTTTTGGAGACTGTGACATCAACGAAAAAATATACTTCTTTGAGCCTTTTATGTATTGAACATAAACACATTACAAGAATTAATAAAGTCTGTTACTCGATAGCACACAAATAGTCCATAAGCACAAAATATCACAATGTTCCTGTAAGTTTTGAATGAATGATAACCCAGGTTAAAATACGCTCTGTTTATGTACATGTTGCCGATTTATAAATATTTAAATTATTCTCAGGCCAAACAAAAAAATTAGGTGTGTTTCTTATTGCATGCTCTAAAAAAAATAGGGTCGGTAGGTAGGAATTTTCTTCTTTTTTTTTGGAGCAAGATATTGCGAGATTCTACATGTATTTATCTCATAAACCCCATACAAGTTGATATATAGCTGAGAGTTGCACTGTGATGTCAGTTTACCTAGATATATTGTGATAAATCATTGTTCAGAATAAAATAAAAAATTATTTATTTTTATTAGCTCTACTGATCAGAGATCAGCAGAGCTTATGCCGTGGTGCGGCGTCCGTCGTCCGTCCGTCCGTCTGTCCGTCTGTCTGTCCGTAAACTTTTATTTGTAGCGACTTCACAGCTGAAACTACTGGATGGATATTTATGAAACTTTACAGAAATGTTGCCCATAAAGTCTAGTTGATCCTAGCAAAAACTCATGTTGATGTGAAATCCAAGATGGCCGCCAAAGCTAAAAATAGAGTTTTAAAATACAAGTTTGTAGCGACTTCATCTTGAAAACTATAAGTGATATTGATATGGGACTTTTTCTAAAATGATCAGCATGACATGATGTTGATCCTAGTCAAAAATCGTTTTGATTCAACGTTAAACATGGCTGCCAGCGGCCATCTTTGTTTACATAGAATTATATAGTAAAAACTTGTAGCGACTACTTCTCTGAAACTACTTGGCGGATTGTCATGAAACTTTACAGGAATGTTGCTCTTGATGTCTACTTGATCCTAGAAAAATTTCAGGTCGGCCGGAAATTCAAGATGGCCGTCACAGCTAAAAATAGATTTTTAAAAAATAAGTTTGTAGCGACTACTTCTTGAAAACTATAAGTGATATTGATATGGGACTTTTTCTAAAATGATCAGCATTACATGATGTTGATCCTAGTCAAAAATCGTTTTGATTCAACGTTAAACATGGCTGCCAGCGGCCATCTTTGTTTACATATAGTTATATAGTAAAAACTTGTAGCGACTACTCCTCTGAAACTACTTGGCGGATTGTCATGAAACTTTACAGGAATGTTGCTCTTGATGTCTAATTGATCCTATCAAAATTTCAGGTCGGCCGGAAATTCAAGATGGCCGTCACAGCTAAAAATAGATTTTTAAAAAATAAGTTTGTAGCCACTACTTCTTGAAAACTATAAGTGATATTGATATTGGGACTTTTTCTAAAATGATCAGCATGACATGATGTAGATCCTTGTGGAAAATTATTTTGATTCGACGTTAAACATGGCTGCCAGTGGCCATCTTTAGTTACATAGAGTTATATAGTAAAAACTTGTAGCGACTACTCCTCTGAAACTACTTGACGGATGTTCATGAAACTTCACAGGAATGTTGCTCTTGATGTCTAGTTGATCCTAGAAAAATTTCAGGTCGGCCGGAAAATCAAGATGGCCGCCACGGCTAAAAATAGATTTAAAATAAATAAGTTTGTAGCGACTACTTCTTCAAAACAATAAGAGCTATTGATATGGGACTTTTTCTAAAATGATCAGTATGACATGATGTTGGTCCTTGTCGAAAATCGTTTTGATTTGACCTTAAACATGGCTGCTTTGTTTACATAGAGTTATATAGTAAAAACTTGTAGCGACTACTTCTTTGAAACTACCTGACGGATTTTCATGAAACTTCACAGGAATGTTGCTCTTAATGTCTTATTGATCTTAGCAAAATTTCAGGTCGGCCGGAAATTCAAGATGGCCGCCACGGTTAAAAATAGATTTTCAAAAAACAAGTCTGTAGCGACTACTTCCTGAAATCAAAATCAATCAGTAGAGCTTCAAGGTCATTGACCTCTTGTTTATTTTATTTTCATAAAAAGTTTAAGGGTCGGCCCCTTAAAAATAGGGTTGGTTGTGCCACTGGAAACACAGGTATTTTTTTGTTTGGCCTCATTAAAATTATATTCCTTTGTTCTTTAAAATGTGCGTAAAACAAAATTAACAAACAACAAACACAAATAAAGTAAATTTTGCCGATTTTACCTTTTCACACGTTTGACTGCTAGCATCTGTTATATCGCAGTTCGGTCTAATTAACCGGTAATCAATCGGAAGCCGGTAGAAATCACATAAGATATTAAATTCATATAATACAGTTCAGATATGAATTATATATATATATGTTTACATTAAATAGCATCTGAGTAATCTAAACTTTAAAGTGAGAGCAACATCAGAGTTTGGATGCAGATCAGTTAAATTAACATTGCATTTTGTAAACAAACGCTGTGTTCTTAGCAATGTTCAACAAAAAAAAAGTTTTATTTATTTAAATATTGTTGCATCTTAAAGGCATTTGCTGTAGTTTTCCATGCGCTGCTTTTTTGGGCGACTTCTCTTCTAAAACTACAAATTTACAGAAATGTTGCTTTTGATGTCTAGTTGTATTTTTTATTTTATTTTTTTTTTATTTTTTTTTTTAAGTAAAGGCCTATTATTAGATACATAAAATAGGTTAAATACAGACAAAATAAGCATAATGGTACGTTTCCAAAAACCAATATTAAATCTCAATATGCATGGTGACCTATACATTTAATTGAATATATTGTCTAAATATATGTTCAAATAAGTGCCTAGGAAGTTTGAACCAAATTCTGTTATTAGGAACATAACAAAAAAGGAAAATATACTATTTCTTTATAATTTCATACAAAACTTGGCCTTTTAGCATAGGGGTAGGGTTTCAAATTTATTTTCTAAACAAGCATGGGGACCTATCATTTTTATTGCACAGTTTGTTTTTATATATGTTAAACTATGTGCTTAGAAAGTTTAAACAAATTCTATTATATTGGGAACATACAAAAAAAAAAGGGAAATTGTATCATTATGGGCTAATTTGTGCATAAATTGTGGTAATGGTCTAAAAAAAATAGGTTTTACATAAAGATGAGCTTTAAATGTTATTGTAATTAAATGTTCTTTACTTTAATACAATTTTAGTAGAAATGTGACCAATGAATAATTGATTAGACTTCAAAAATGTCTTATTTAGCTATTTCATGGACTTGTTCAACTTTTTCGACAGATTGACATGACGGTGGCATTACAAATTATTTTTTAAAAGTTTAACAATCATGGTGACCTACCATTATATTTGCCTTTTCTGTCTATATATATAACAGACTTACTGTACAAAAAGTTTTTAAAAAATCTATTATGCAGAAAAAAAACTATAGAAAATGTCTTTAATATATCATAAAATCAGTGCTTTAGAGATGGGCTTTATGAGAAAAATCGTGCCCATGGTATTTAAAACGAAAGCTTGCAGATGAAGGCCAACCTCGTATTCTGAAAGGCCCCCCAGGAACCTGAAATTGTATCAGTTTATCGATAAATAAAAGGAGTACTCCTTATATGATTTTTAGCTCTACTGATCAGAGATCAGCAGAGCTTATGCCGTGGTGCGGCGTCCGTCGTCCGTCTATCCGTCTGTCTGTAAACTTTTTTTGTAGCAACTTCTCCTCTGAAACTACTGAATGGATTTTCATGAAAATTTACAGAAATGTTGCCCATGAAGTCTAGTTGATCCTAGCAAAAATTCATGTTGATGTGAAATCCAAGATGGCCACCAGATCTAAAAATAGGTTTTTAAAAAAAAGTTTGTAGCGACTTCTTCATGAAAACTATAAGTGATATTGATATGGGACTTTTTCTAAAATGATCAGCATGACATGATGTTGGTCCTTGTCGAAAATCGTTTTGATTCGACGTTAAACATGGCTGCCAGCGGCCATCTTTGTTTACATAGAGTTATATGATGAAAACTTGTAGCAACTACTCCTCTGAAACTACTTGACGGATTTTCATGAAATTTCACAGGAATGTTGCTCTTGATGTCTAATTGATCCTAGCAAAATTTCAGGTCGGCCGGAAATTCAAGATGGCCGCCACGGCTAAAAATAAATTTTCAAAATACAAGTTTGTAGCGACTACTTCTTGAAAAGTATAAGTGATATTGATATGGGACTTTTTCTAAAATGATCAGCATGACATGATGTTAATCCTTGTCAAAAATTGTTTTGATTCAACGTTAAACATGGCTGCCAGAGGCCATCTTTGTTTACATACAGTTATATAGTAAAAACTTGTAGCAACTACTCCTTTGAAACTACTTGACAGATTTTCATGAAACTTTACAGGAATATTGCTCTTAATGTCTAATTGATCCTAGCAAAATTTCAGATCGGCCAGAAATTCAAGATGGCCTCCACAGCTAAAAATAGATTTTTAAAAAAGAAGTTTGTAGCGACTACGTCTTGAAAACTATAAGTGATATTGATATTGGACTTTTTGTAAAATGATCAGCATGACATGATGGTTATAAGAGTCAAACATTATTTTGATTCGACGTTAAACATGGCTGCCAGTGGCCATCTTTGTTTACATAGAGTTATATGATGAAAACTTGTAGCGACCACTCCTCTGAAACTACTTGACGGATTTTCATGAAACTTCACAGGAATGTTGCTCTTGATGTCTCATTGATCCTAGCAAAATTTCAGGTCGCTTGGAAATTCAAGATGGCTGCCATGGCTAAAAATAGATTTTCAAAATACAAGTTTGTAGCGACTACTACTTGAAAACTATAAGTGATATTGATATGGGACTTTTTGTAAAATGATCAGCATGACATGATGGTTATCAGAGTCAAACATTATTTTGATTCGACGTTAAACATGGCTGTCAGCGGCCATCTTTGTTTACATAGAGTTATATAATGAAAACTTGTAGCGACTATTCCTGTGAAACTACTTGACGGATTTTCATGAAACTTCACAGGAATGTTGCTCTTGATGTCTAATTGATCCTAGCAAAATTTCAGGTCTGCCGGAAATTCAAGATGGCCGCCACGGCTAAAAATAATTTCTCAAAAAACAAGTCTGTATCGACTACTTCCTGAAATCAAAATCAATCAGTAGAGCTTCAAGGTCATTGTCCTCTTGTTTTTGTTTATATTATTATGTTTTGATTAAGGCTCTAAGGTTTAGGAAAATAAAAGGAAAACCATTTTGTTTTGGATCAGAGCTCATTATGTTTTGGTGATGGATGTTGCAGTACTTATGGTATGGGTTTTTATATGTATATTTTAGCCGGGGCACAGGCTTATGTTCCACGTGCACATCCGTGTTGACGTTCTTACTTCTAGTCGCCTGTATGCTTGTATGTGCTGGACTTACATGGATGCACGTAGAAATGAGGAAAGACTTAGAAACCATGCGGCATGGTCTGCAAGCAGGTAACATGTTGTCGTAGTTGTCCATATCCGTACTATAGCATGTTTATATTTTTCCTCCTGTTCACTTGAATGGTTTCAAAAGGAAGATTGTTACTAAACTGAATGTTATTTAAAGCAATTGGTTTATCTTTGGAGTTTCCGTCTGGTACACATCAAATTATTTTTTTGGGAATGGTACCTGTACCGTTTCAGTTATGAAAAATCACGTTTTGCCTTAATTTGGGAATTTTCGTTATCAAACGAGCAATATTGTATTAAATACACTTCAAACACATTACCATGTATACATTCTCTTGTAGTATTTCATTACTCTCACCTAAAAGAATATAGTTCCCCACTTCTTCTCTTTAAATAAAGTTTCAGTCGAAATATTTAAAAACTAAATAAACAAATATTGGGAATTTATTCACTCCAATTGGAAAAAACACATGCTTTTTGACATTGGGAATGGTAGCGTTTTTTGGTACCACTTATTATAGTTATACAAGGAGAAAAAAACACAGAAATTCAAGTTGGTTAATCTAATATTAACAAAATGTGTTTTCTTTTCTTTGATATCTATGTTATTGTTTGTTTTTTATTGAAGTAAATATTTATAAATGAGTTTCCCTTGTGTAATTTACCATATCAGTTAATCAGTATTTTAGCTTATTCAACAAAGAACTGTTGGAAGGGTGTCGCCTTGGTGTAATGGTTAACACCCTTGTTTAGTAATCCAGAGATCGTGTGTTCTATCCCAGCAACTGAATTTGGATTAATTCTCGAAATACTTAAACTGAATTTCACACCTGACCAGTCCTTCAGATGAGACTTAAAACCAAGGTGCTCGCTAAATAAATGCTTATACGCACGAAAGCACTGTTGGAGGGGAGCATTTTATCTCCCCTCTGCATCCATAAATTTACTTCCTGACAACAATTTATAACGGTTACCATTCATTTTTGTTGAACCTAGTACGTCAACATGTATGGCTTGTAATCTACCGTAACAGCATTCAATCATCAGCATCTGCTTATACTAGTAAGTTGTTTTTATATGTGTTGAGTCACTTAATGAAGATTTCAACTACATGATAGTTTAAAGTCCCTAGACAGTTATCTCCTTGGAGTTGTTCTTTTTAATATGGTAGTTATAATTTTTGGGAAATTTGCGAGTGAGCTTATTACTTTTTATGATTTCTGTTTTAGTCTATATGCCATATGGGTAATGGTCTTATGCATGTATCATACTGTAAAGTAGCTGTTTTCATTACTGAATAGTAAATCAAAACTGCATGCATGTTTGAAGCACTGTAAACAGTCTATTCAATCATTTTAGAATTATTTTAGTTTTAGAATTTTGTGATTCTTGGTTTCAAGAAACTCATTACTCAATGAAGGATACCAGGGGCGTAGCTAGGGACTTTAGAATGTGTACGCAAACAGCCTTAGTTTTTGTTTCCTAGACCGTCGGTGGTGCAATCTGGAGGCATTTCCTCATAACAAAATGAGGTTGATTTTGTCTTTGAATATTTAGGTGTTTTTTTTTAAAAGTGAGCCAAATGAAGAAGTTACCTGACACTTGAAACCCAGCAGAAACACAACATTCTAATAATAAAATAATTCTAAAATGATTTAATAGACTGTAGGGCTTTCCATAATAGCTGGTAGGCTCAAAAACAGAAGGAAAGCCCTGCACTGCATTTTATGACAATGTTAACTTTTAACCCTTAACCAGCTAAGCACGACTATAACAGCCTTTGTGTCCATTGTAAACCCAGATGAGGGTTTACAATGTCTGGGCTGCTGATCAGTCATTTCTCCCCAAAACACCACTGTCACATAAATGGAATGGAATTTAAAGAAAGAACAGTCAATTGTATATATGTAGCGGGTTAAGGGTTTATGAACCCAATTCTCCAATAAATGCCATACCACCTACATGTATGGAGTAATATTGTGATAACATGTTATAATGTAGGGAACCTTTTTAGGTGACGAATAAATGTTAAAAGTATATATTCACATTATGGAGTATAACAGTTCCAGGGCAGGACAATTTGTTACTGAGTTAATCGTCCTTTTTATATTTGAATGGTCAAACTTTAACTGAATTTGCATGTTTCATAGCTCAAATATTATTTTGTTTTCACTACTGTGTGTTTTATTTTGCACATTTTATAAAATAAGAGCTTAGACCTATCAGCAACTTGTTTATTTAAAATGATCAGTTATTATATGAATAATCAATATATTATAGTTTTCTATGAATAATCAATATATTATAGTTTTCTATCAATCTAGACATACTCATAAATATTTACCTAACATTTGATCAGTTTCAAAACTGCTGTGATGTGAATGCAGACATTTGTAAGTTGTAGTATAGTGTTAGAATGTCATAGATACCCATAGAAACAAAATAAAACATTGACATATATTATATTACTATATATCTTAAGTTTTTAGCTAAATTATTTATTGAAATTAAAATTAATCCTGACTGAACCTTTGTGTGCAGTTGAGCATGAAATCTTGCCAAGTAATCAGAAGATTGCCCGTTCCAGTTGCTGCTACGGAGCAGATCACTTACTTCTCTGATACCTCCGCGAGACGGGGGACATTAAACTGGCAGTCCCATGTAACTAGAGGGATCTATTGAATAGTAAGAATTGGGTGTGATCCCCGATTGCTTTGCATCCTCTTGCCAGCATGTGTTCAATCTCTTTCTCTAAACATTGTATTGATGGGTCGTTAAACATACGAATAGGACAAGATGCTGACTATTTTATGTTGGAGCGTTTATGTATGGCACTTGTTTTGTCAAACATTCTTATTGAAAATGTTAGATCTTGTGACTGAACAGAATTTTCATTATCCTGTTTAAGTTCTTAACAACGTTAGTTATTTTCAATATGTGTTTAAAATAATACTTGGCATACATTTGAAGATTTTTACAACTTTATATTGAATGTAATTATACCCCCGCTTTGGGGCTATATAGGAATTGCGCCGTGGACCGTAACATCCCTTCGGGTAACACATTTTTGTTACTGGCATTCCTCAAACAGTTTTTTGAATGAATGGTTCCCAAACTTCATACATGTATACACATAACAGGTGATCAATAGTGGGGGTATTCATCACCATCAGTGATAGTTCTGTTCTTTATTTATACCCGTGTGGTTGCCGGGGTAGAATACAACTACTGCAAACACACCGTCACATGCAGAGGGGTAGGACACCCCCATTCATATTCATTTTGTCATTTTTTGTTCATGCTCATTAAAGGTCTTCATCATGACCCCTGCATTGTTTCAGGTGCCATCTCGCTCACATCACTAAGAGCAGTGGCAGAAAAACAATAAACGTGGCTCCAGCGTAAATGGAGTTTTTACGATAGAATTTGCAGCAACTCTGCAGTTCAGGGTGAGACGGTTCTAGGCCCATTTTCCATATTTTATCTCGATGTACATGGAAGATGAGCCTGGCATGTTCATGCCTGTTAGGCGCCATATAACCTGTAATGTGTTGGTGGGCCTTAAAACCCCAATTCAGTTCAATTATTTATACCCAATTTGAATAGTAACTGTACACGTTTCAATTAATAGACATAAGTCTACCCACATGTTCATGTATACCTGACCTTATTATGTATTTTAAAGGGCAATTAATAATAAAAACAAATTGCATTGGGGTTTTATATAAATCAACATTTGTTAAACTGGTTACAAGCGACACACATTAAAAAGTGTCAACATTGTTTTAATGGAAAATGTATGTAATTCATCTAGGTCCCATTGTGTATCTTCATAATTAATCTGGGCCAACTTCAGGTTATATATTGATCCTGATCTCAAGCTGCAGTATTTAAGTATTTGCATGTTTATACATGTACTGGTATTTCTGTCACACTGCCATAATGACCTGGTGTTTGTGTCCCAGATATTGATTTCAGTTTGGCACTGTAGAAATATGACCTCTATTTGCATATCATTAATCAATGGAGATGTCATCCTTTTCATAGCCTGTACTCTATGGATAACAATCTGTTTTGATATTATTGTATAGAAGTGGAGTGGTGTGGGAGGAGGGGGAGTGGGGTGGAGGTAAAAACATCAGGGAGACCAAACTGCTCTGTTATGATTCCCATCAAACCATGTTACATGTATTTTAACTAAACATGCATTTAATTTTAGTCCCTTATACAAATAAGAGAGCATGCACTTAGTTATTAAAATTGTAGTAAAACTAAAAGTAGAAAAGAAAAAAAAATCATAATATTTCTGTTACTTGTTTAGATGCACTGTTGAGAAACAACCAATGACAATGCAGACTTATATAAAAATATAATGAATTCAGTTTAACCAATAGTTTGTAGTCAGGTCTGAGGCCAAAAACAACCAACCACCATCAGAAATTCTGGTCACATGTCAGTACTTCTTTTTTGTTAAGTTTTAAATGTTGCTTTTCAGTTGAAAGCAGGAGTGCGGTGAGCACAGAAGATGTGCAGAAACTATACATCCAGATGGCAAACACTAACAAGAGCCTTGACATGGATAGTAAAACATTGAATCAAGTACTGGCAAACATAACAAGTATCAATAACACAGTAAGTACTGGCAAACATAACAAGTATCAATAACAGTAAGTACTGGCAAACATAACATGTATCAGTAATGCTTTAAGTACTGGCAAAACATAAGTATCAATAACACAGTAAGTACTGGCAAACATAACATGTATCAGTAATGCTGTAAGTACTGGCAAAACATAAGTATCAATAACACAGTAAGTACTGGCAAACATAACATGTATCAGTAATGCTGTAAGTACTGGCAAAACATAAGTACCAAGAACACTAAGTACCAATTAACACTAAGTATTTGGAATCATGACAAGTATCAATAACTTTATAAGTACTGGCAAACATTACTAATATCAATAACACTAAGTACTGACAAGCATAACATGTATCAATAACACTAAGTACAGGCAAACATTACTAATATCAATAACACTAAGTACTGACAAACATAACATGTATCAATAACACTAAGTACTGCTAAACATAAGTATCAATAACAATAAAGTACTGTCAAACATAACAGGTATCAATAACACAGTAAGTACTAGCAAACATAATGTGTATCAATAACACTGTAAGTACTGATGAACATAACCTGTATCAATAACACTGTAAGTTCTTCCAAACATAAAGTATCAATAACACAGTAAGTACTGGCAAACATAACATGTATCAATAACACTGTAAGTTCTGCCAAACTTAAGTATCAATAATGCAATAAAGTACTGTCAAACATAACAGGTATCAATAACACATTAAGTACTGGCAAACATAATGTGTATCAATAACACTGTAAGTACTGATGAACATAACATGTATCAATAACACTGTAAGTACTGGCAAACTTAACAGGTGTCAACAACACTAAGTAAGTACTGTCAAGCATAACATGTATCAATAACACTGTAATTACTGCCAAACATAAGTAACATAAGGTATCATTTAACTGTAAGTACTGCCAAACATAACATATATCAATAACACTGTAAGTACTGCCAAACATAACATGTGTTGATAACACTGTAAGTAGTGGCAAACAGAACATATATCAATAACACTGTAAGTACTGGCAAACATAACATGTGTCAATAACACTGTAAGTACTGCCAAACATAACATATATCAATAACACTGTAAGTACTGGCAAACAGAACATATATCAATAACACTGTAAGTACTGCCAAACATAACATGTGTCAATAACACTGTAAGTACTGCCAAACAGAACTTATATCAATAACACTGTAAGTACTGCCAAACATAACATGTGTCAATAACACTGTAAGTACTGGCAAACATAACATGTATCAATAACTGTAAGTACTGGCAAACATAACATGTATCAATAACTGTAAGTACTGGCAAACATAACATGTATCAATAACTGTAAGTACTGGCAAACATAACATGTATCAATAACTGTAAGTACTGGCAAACATAACATGTATCAATAACTGTAAGTACTGGCAAACATAACATGTATCAATAACTGTAAGTACTGGCAAACATAACATGTATCAATAACACAGTAAGTAAGGGAAAACAAAACACGTATCAGTAATACTGGAAGTACTGGCAAACATAACATGTAACAATGGCACTGTACTTGCAAACATAACATGTATCAGTAATACTGGAAGTACTGGCAAACATTACACGTAATAAAATGGCACTGTACTTCAAGTCTTGCAAACATAACATGTATCAGTAATACCGTAAGTACTGGAAAAACAGAACATGTAACATTGGCACCATACTTGCAAACATAACATGTATCAGTAATACTGGAAGTACTGGCAAACATAACATGTAACAATGGCACCATACTTGCAAACATAACATGTATCAGTAATACTGGAAGTACTGGCAAACATAACATGTAACAATAGCACCATACTTGCAAACATAACACGTAACAATGGCACTGTACTTGCTAACATAACATGTATCAGTAATACTGGAAGTACTGGCAAACATAACATGTAACAATGGCACTGTACTTGCAAACATAACATGTATCAGTAATACTGGAAGTACTGGCAAACATTACACGTAATAAAATGGCACTGTACTTCAAGTCTTGCAAACATAACATGTATCAGTAATACCGTAAGTACTGGAAAAACAGAACATGTAACATTGGCACCATACTTGCAAACATAACATGTATCAGTAATACTGGAAGTACTGGCAAACATAACATGTAACAATGGCACCATACTTGCAAACATAACATGTATCAGTAATACTGGAAGTACTGGCAAACATAACATGTAACAATAGCACCATACTTGCAAACATAACACGTAACAATGGCACTGTACTTGCTAACATAACATGTATCAGTAATACTGGAAGTATTGGCAAACATAACATGTAACAATGGCACTGTACTTGCAAACATAACATGTATCAGTAATACTGGAAGTACTGGCAAACATTACATGTAACATTGGCACCATACTTGCAAACATAACATGTATCAGTAATACTGGAAGTACTGGCAAACATAACACGTAATAAAATGGCACTGTACTTCAAGTCTTGCAAACATAACATGTATCAGTAATACTGGGAGTACTGGCAAACATAACACGTAACAATGGCACCATACTTGCAAACATAACATGTATCAGTAATACTGGAAGTACTGGCAAACATAACACGTAACAATGGCACTGTACTTGCAAACATAACATGTATCAGTAATACTGGAAGTACTGGCAAACATAACATGTAACAATGGCACTGTACTTGCAAACATAACATGTATCAGTAATACTGGAAGTACTGGCAAACATAACACGTAACACTGGCACTGTACTTGCAAACATAACATGTATCAGTAATACTGGAAGTACTGGCAAACATAACACGTAACATTGGCACCATACTTGCAAACATAACATGTATCAGTAATACTGGAAGTACTGGCAAACATAACATGTAACAATGGCACTGTACTTGCAAACATAACATGTATCAGTAATACTGGAAGTACTGGCAAACATAACACGTAACACTGGCACTGTACTTGCAAACATAACATGTATCAGTAATACTGGAAGTACTGGCAAACATAACACGTAACATTGGCACCATACTTGCAAACATAACATGTATCAGTAATACTGGAAGTACTGGCAAACATAACACGTAACAATGGCACTGTACTTGCAAACATAACATGTATCAGTAATACTGGAAGTACTGGCAATAAGGGAAGTACTGGCAAAACATAACACGTAACTATGGTACTGTACTTGCAAACATAACAAGTATCAATAACTCAGTAAGTACTGGCAACACATATCAAGTATCAATAACCATTTTAGTACTGGCTAACATAACTCGTATCAATACTACTGCAATTGCTGGCAAAACGTAAGTATCAATAGGTCACTAAGTACTGGCTAACATAACTCGTATCAATACTACTGTAATTACTGGCAAAACGCAAGTATCAATAACACTAAGTACTGGCTAACATAACTCGCAGGCGCGTAGCTGCCTATACGCGAGTACGCGGCTGAATCCACATGATTCTGACAAAAGCACCTCAGAATGCCCAGATTGCACCATTGTTTTCAATAAATTTCGGGGGGCATGCCCCCGGACCCCCCTAGCACAATTATGAATCCACATGAATGGAGGGCTAGCTACGCCCCTGACTCGTATCAATACTACTGTCAGTACTGGCAAAACAAAACGACTATCAATAACGCTGTAAGTACTGAGAAACATAACGTGTATTATAATCTGACACATTACAAGTATCGATAACACAGTAAGTACTGGCAGCATAGTACATATCAATAACCATGTTAGTACTGGCAAACATAACAAGTATAAATACCACAGTAAGTACTGGAAAATATAACAAGAATAGATAACACACAGTATTTGCAAACGTAACCAGTATCAGTAATCAGTGAGCTAAGTACTAGCAAATATATCAAGCTGCAGTATTTATATCAGTACTTTCACACAGCTAGGCTTAGTATCACATTTATTATGAACATAATACTGACGAGCATACCATGGTGTGTGAACTCTGCGCTTTTGTCTACTTAATACAAAATGAGACCATTATTAGAACTTTACAGTTTGTTTTGAATTTTGTATAATTGAAACATCTTTCCTTGCAGATATCAAAGTTATCAGAAACCGTTGACAAACTGAGTAATGGGTTGAAAGCCGCCCCAGAACTCAAACATCTCCCAGGCAAGTTGCAAGCGGTATCACAGGTAAAGATTTTCAGATGATGAATGGTTATACTTGTGTATTTTTAAGAAACGCAACAGTGCTCTGGACTGGTTTTCAATGTTGTTCTCAGTTCTGTGTAATTTGTATAACATGAAATTGATTCAAGTATACTAGCAGTAACTTAAAACTTATAAAACACTAAATACTTTACCCAGTATATAGAGGCAAAAAATATACATGTATATATATCAAATATGCACCGTATCTGTGTATTCATCATCCTAACAGACTTCCAAATCATCGCTATTTCATACTACCACAATTTTGAACCTATTATACTTATGTTTGCCAGTAATTTGTTTTTGCTTAAAAGACAGTTTACTTATGGCTAATGTACCTTTAATGCTGCGTTGGGGGTAGGGATGGTAGGTCAGTGTGTGGATGATGGGTCAGTGTGGGGAATGTGGATAATAGGTGAGTTTATGAATGGAACCCCAATCTCATGATCATACTTATCAACGAGGAGACATTGACAATAGTGAGGATCTGGTGACGTGTTCTGAATGCTCTGCTGTCTATATGAGTGTATCCAGTTATTTAGTCAATATTGCACGTTTTTATTTTTGAATAGGATTAAATGTTGGTCACTTGTTTGCTATTTAAGGATAACATCTGGTACAGTTATATGTTCTCACATCCTGTCTCTATCAGAATACAATGAAAGTATACGTGTTTTACTATTTGATGAATGAATATATTTGTAAACACCTGTTGAATGAATAATGCTAGATGCGAGTCTAAATGTTCATTAACTCGCAAAAAAATATTATGACGGATTTGATTACCGGTAAAAAACAATGTAACCCTTGCTTGTAACATCAATAGTCTGTAGATATTCCTCAAGTTTCATCAAGTTGTGACAAAGCTAATCCATTTGTTATGCATAATTGATAACTTCTTTCACGTAGATAACTTCTGTACTCATTGTATTAAGAGTTTCTGTCAAATATAGGAACTATATGTATAGATAACTGGTAATTAATTCATGCTCCAGTTTACTTCTGGATGAAAATAGAAGTAAGAAGTCGGGGTCTTTCAGTGGCTTATATAAGGCACCTTTCCCACCCAAATTTCTTTTAAAATCAGTTTTTACTTATCTCTGGAAATTTCATTCCCCATTCATGGATTTCCCCCCCAATTTAGGCCAAAAGGCCACTTCCCCAAAACTGGTAAAAAGGCCTTGGTTCAAGTACAGAAGGTACACATCTAGAATTGGTGTGTGGTCTCTAAACTTGACGAGTCAGGATCCTGGCAAGTAGAATTTCAGGGGGTGGGGGTGCGGGTGGGGAATAAGGATATTATCAAGAACATGGTAAAACTTTATTAAATAAATGTTCAGTGTTTAAGTCGTTAAAAGTTGCCCACAAAAATTTGTTGATGACCTAAATAACCTTGTAATATGAAAATAGTGAGCACATGTTTTTAATTTCAAAATTACCTCTCTATTCATTGAAATAAAAGCAAGCTTATACTTTCTGTAAAGCAGGTAAATTAAAACATTTTGCCAATTTAAAAAATATGTCCTGCATGCAGTTGATGTTAATTATTAAATGGTTCATGCAACACTTAAACCCTTAACCCACTACATATATACAATGGACTCTTCTTTCTTTGAATTCAGACCATTCCATTTATATGACAAAGGGTAGTCTTGGGGGAAATGACTGATCAGCAGCCAGACATCGTAAACCCTGATCTGGGTTTACAATGGACGCAAAGGCTGTTATAGTCGTGCTTAGCGGGTTACGTGTTAATTAATAGCGAAGCCTGTTCAATGTGATTTACCATGTTGTTTAATTTCTAAACATTTTTATCAGTATATATATATAAAAAATGTCTTATTTGATAGTGGTGGTAATGATTGTCATTTCAGACTTTGGCTGCCATGGGCAGTGATGTATCCAGCATGAAAGATACAGTGACTGCTGTGTCACCATTCATGAAGACTACGAATACAAAGTTGAACGACCTTGCTAAACAGATGGAAGACCTGAAAGTGGTATATTGTTTTGTTATTACCAAAATAGCCATTTTTAGTAATCCCACATACGGATAGCCCTAAATCACCAACTCTAAAAAAAAATTAAAAAATATATTCATTGGGTTTATACAACCCATTTCAATTCCTTGTCCTAAGTGTATATGGTCTGAGACCACCATACCAGTTCATTACTTCCCAATAGCTGACCACGGACTTCACCTACCATACATAGGCTGTTTTGCCATATACTGTACATATGCATGAATCATATAATAGGCGTCATATGAGAATCAAAAGAATGTAGGTGTGGCGAAATTGATAGGGATAACCCTAAACTCTACAATTATAGAGAAACGGATATAAACTCTCAGTGATTTGTTATCCCTTGACTGGCACAATTTATGGAACAGATCATGGACTTGTCACGGAGACTGTGTTTAGAGGTTTCGTTACATTCTATGTGGTGAGGCTCTGTGACATAGATTTTGAATTTGAATTTGAACTGGAAAGATTAGTTATTCAGAGTTCTAGATAAGCTGTGTATCTCATTCTGCATAATTTGCGCAAAAAAATGAGCTGGAAAACGCAAAAGATTTCCTATGCGTATTAAAAATGTACAAATAAAAAGAAAAACACAAGATTTATATCATGTGTAGCCAAACATAAATATACAGAGTTTATTTGTTGAACTGTTCCATACTTGTCACACGTGTGTAGAATACGTTCATGTACTATATGATGCAAGACTAGATTAGAACATATTCAAAACAAATCTACGCTTGACAAAACGAACATTTCATTGACGGGTTTCATGTTTGAGTTTACTTCGACGTGAAATAATGTATTAATTAATAGGTTATGTAACGCAGTTTGTGTATTTATATCCCGTCAATATTTCCCTTTGAAAATATTAAAAATACCGTCGGATGAAGGCGTTCTCGGGCAGAAAAACTTATAGACATCGATTTCTTCTGAGTCAATTGTTTGACAAATATTTTTTGATTTAATTGACCAAAGTGCCGCAAAGTAAAAAAAGGAAACACAGACAAAACAAAACACAAACGTGTACACAAACACATAATTTGACAATTAAGTTGAAACTGTTCAGTTTACAATAATTCCGAGTAATTGAAGAAAAAAAAAAGAAAATGTCAACAAATGACAGGTAAAAACATTAGTAAGAAAAAGTGATCGGGGTAAAAAAAACTGATATAAAAAAAATTAAAGGTAAAAAAAACAAATAGTAAAATCCTTATCTAGAGCTCTGGTTATTATACAAATTAACCATAAATTGAATTGAATGTTGTTTAACGGCTCATCAACACAGTATAGGTTATTTAGAGCCGCCCCAGAGAGAGGGGAAGGATACATAGGAATCCGGGAAACTGCCCTACTCTTATTATCGAATAGATTCCTATGGTTCTTTAACGTGCTCGGAGGATAGACCGATACACGGGACCGCCCGGTTTACGTCCCCATCCGACGGACGGGGCTAAGGGAAAGTGTCTTGCCCAAGAACACACCGACGGAACTCAGTGGCACCACGGAGGATTGAACCTGGGGCCTCCGGTTACAAATCCGCCGTGCTACCGACTGCGCCACGCCAGCCCTTAAATTTACCATAAAAGACACCTGCTCAGTCCATCACCACGGGCTCTGTGAAGACAAGTGCGAAAAGGTGATCTCTATGTTTAAACCTGAAACAGCAGAGGAAGTTGCTGATTTAAGTGTCAAACAAACTAATAAAAACACTGACCAAAACAGTATCTTATTAGAAAATGTCATGTTGGACAGTAATAAAATTGTAAACTTTGCATGGACATATTTTCTTTACATCAGTTCACACACTTATTAATAATAATTATTATTATGTCTGTGATCAGCTGTGCCAGAACTACATGTACTACTATGGCCTTATTCCCATGGTCTTTGTGTCACTTGTTAAATGGACAGACCAATGGGATACAAGTCGATGTGTGAGTTATGTGATAAATAGAATCTTACATTTGTGCTCATTCGTTATTGAATTTATTAAACTCGTTAGTAAAAATGATCCAATGCTTGGCTAAAGCCTCGCATTATATAATTTTTGCCAACTTGTTTAATAAATTCAATAATGAAGGAGCACTCGTAAGATCTTCTGTATATTATATTTCAGGCTCCAGAAAGTAATGGTCCATCTTCATCCAATGATCTTAGTCCAGATCTGGCAAACCTTATCCAGGTAATCTCTAAAGAATAGGCAATTTATCATTTTCTCTATGATTTTTCACAAGCCTCTGGGCTTTTTTTCCATCTAAAACAGGGGTCGAAATTCGGCTACTTCACAATTCAAAATTGGCCATTTTTTCACAATTGTGGCCGATTTTGTTCGCATTATAAAAAAATAAAAAAAAATTTTGGTAAACATTTCCCCATTTAACTTTCTCAATATTGTTTTGTTTTGGATGCATTTACTTTATAAAGATTATCTAAAATGCAACATATTATGCTGAATATTAATTGAACAGTTGTTTTATATTGTCCTCAATGTATGCCTGTATTGAGTAATATTGCTTTTAACAATTAATATTGCCCCTCACCACTGTAGGTCGCCTAGGAATCTTTATGTGAGGAAGCTATCCAGCTGGCTTTCGGAACGTCGGTGGTTCTACCCAGGTGCCCGCCCGTGCACGAAAATTGCCCGGAGGGGCACCTGGGGTCTTCCTCCACCAGTGGAAGCTGGAAAGTCGCCATATGACCTTAGCTGTTGGTGCGACTATAAAATCCAATTCAATTTAACAATTAATATTTCAATACGTTTTTCACAAATCCGACAGTTATCATGTGTTTTTTTCACAAAATGACCAGACTAGGGAGTCTTCACAATTCTTAGTAAAAAGCCATGGCCTGCAGGGCCTTCCCCAGGATTTTTTTAAGGGATAGTGGCATTTATAGCGCGAGGGTATAGCGCGCGAGGGTGGGGGTGGGTGCGGGAGGGGGCTCCTCTCCTGGATGTTGATTTTTAGCTCTACTGGCCGAAGGCCAGCAGAGCTTATGGGATGCCGAGTTGTCCGTCGGCCGTCCGTCGTCTGTCGTCCGTCGTCGGCGTCGGCGTTAACTTTTGTCTCGTTAAGACGATAGGGCCTTCATTTTTCATCCGACCTTTACCATACTTTAACATGTTATTAATATCAATGAAAGCTCGGATGAGTTCGAAAACCAGCCAGATCGGACAAGTAACAGCGGAGTTATGGCCCTTGATTTAGTTAAAAATGCTATACTGCTGTATTTTGCCTCGTTAAGACTATAGGGCCTTCATTTTTCATCCTATCTTTATCAAGCTTTACCACATTGTTAATATCAATGAAAGCACGGACAGGTTCGAAACCAGCCAGATCGGACCAGTAACAGCGGAGTTATGGTCCTTGATTTAGTTAAAAATGCTATATTGCTATATTTTGCCTCGTTAAGACGATAGGGCCTTTATTTTTCATCCTATCATTACTAAACTTTACCACATTGTTAATATCAATGAAAGCTCGGACAAGTTCGAAAACCAGCCATATAGGACCAGTAACGGCGGAGTTATGGCCCTTGATTAGTTAAAAATGCTATATTTTGCCTCGTTAAGACGATAGGGGCTTCATTGTTCATCCGATCTTAACCAAACTTTATCAGATTGTTAATATCAATGAAAGCTCGGACAAGTTCGAAAACCAGCAATATCGGATTAGTAAAAGTGGAGTTATGGCCCTTGATTTAGTTAAAAATGCCATATTTTGCCTCGTTAAGACGATAGGGGCTTCATTGTTCATCCGATCTTTACTAAACTTTATCAGGTTGTTAATGTCGTTAAAAGCTCGAACAAGTTCGAAAACCAGCCATATTGGACCAGTCACAGCGGAGTTATGGCCCTTGATTTAGTTCAAAATGCTATATTTTGCCTCGTTAAGACGATAGGGGCATTATTGTTCATCTGATCTTTACCAAACTTTATAAGATTGTTAATATCAATGAAAGCTTCGACAAGTTCGAAAACCAGCAATATCGGATTAGTAAAAGTGGAGTTATGGCCCTTGATTTAGTTAAAAATGCCATATTTTGCCTCGTTAAGAGGGCTTCATTGTTCATCCGATCTTTACTAAACTTTATCAGGTTGTTAATGTCGTTAAAAGCTCGAACAAGTTCGAAAACCATTCATATCGGACCAGTAACAGCAGAGTTATGGCCCTTGATTTAGTTCAAAATGATATATTTTGCCTCGTTAAGATTTTACATCCGATCTTTACCAAACTTTATCAGATTGTTAATGTCTATGAAAGCTTGGTCAAGTTCGAAAATCAACCAGATCGAACCAGTAACAGTGGAGTTATGGCCCTTGATTTTGTTAAAAATGCTATAATTTGCATCGTCATACGATAGGCCCTTCATTTTGCATCTGATCTTTGCCAAACTTTAACTGATTTTATGACTTTCTTTTTTTATTTTTTTATTTTTATTTTTTTTTAAATATTGTTGTTTTAATTTTTATTTTTATTTGAATATTTCTTTTATTAATTATTTGTTTGAATAATTTTTTTTTAATTTTTTTTATTTTATTTTTTTTTGAATATTTTTTGAATATTTTTTTTAAATTTCTTTTTTTTTTTAAATTATTATTTTTTTCATTTTTTTTTTTTTTTAAATTATTATTATTATTATTATTATTATTATTTTTTTAACTATATGTTGGACCAGTCGGACCAGTAACAGAGGAGTTATGGCTCTTGATTTAGTTAAAAATGCTATATTTTGCCTTGTTAATATGATAGGGCCTTCATTTTCATCTGATCTTTACCAAACTTTACCAGATTCTTTAGTTATGGCCCTTGCTTTAGTTAAAAAGCAGTTTTTTAATGGCAGTCACTTGCTTCATTGATGTTATAAGAGCCGTGTTAGCCAGTAGAGCGTCCACAGGCCCTCTTGGGCCTCTTTTTTTTCCATGTTTTGAAATAAAATACGGGTTTTGGCATACCCTGACACATCTAAAACATGTTTTTAATATATCTACCAGTCTGCCATAGATAGTAAATATATGACCATTTTTAACTCTTTTTTTTTGGAAAAAGATGATACACTCAATTTCATACATTGTTTTCTTTGCTGTTCTAGAATTGTTTTATCTTGTAAACACTTCATTATATATGTGGTGAAGTTAAGCCGGAGTAATTGTTATTTTTCAGTGAATAACATTTAAAAAAATAAATTTGAAAACGCAGTGTCGTGTGTTTTTTAAGCATCCGAAATAAGGACTATCCGAATTTACATCAACTTTTTGAAACACGGAAGCAAATTCAAAACCGGAAGTAACCTAAATTTATAATCTGCAACCCCAAGATTCTTATAATTTTATATGGTTATCGAATAATTTGCTTTTGTGAGATTATTTTCTCATCATTATCTTTTTGAAATCGCTATAAAATGGATGGAGGCACGTTAATTCAACGCTACAATAAAATATAACATAAGTAAATCGTTTTCACATTTGATGACGTAATACGTTTTCAGGTCATGTACGCATGGTTGAATTCTTCAATTAGACACTTATCGCAGAGGTAATTAACACCTCTGCCCCTCTAATTCTTATGAAACACTCCAATCAGGAGCTAAGGACGTATGCTTGTTAGGAGTTTATGCCTCAAGGCGTTATTTGGTCAGATATGTCATTAATTAACACTGGGAAATGAATGTTTGACCCACTTGTAAGGGATCGCGGCACGGTTTTAAAGGGTCGCGGTCAGATTAAGGATCGCGGCATGTCTGTTTCAAAAGTTAAGGGATCGCGGCGCCGCTACGCCATAACTGGCTGGGGAAGGCCCTGGCCTGTCCTTCCACCGAAAATGTGTATACAGAAACCTGACATTTGGTATCCACTTGCATTTCCTAGTAACTGTCGTTAGTAAAATAGAATAATGGACCATTGCTTCTGAAACATCTGCCTCTATTGCTTCCTATTTAAGCATTTTAGAACTGTATAAAAAAAACAGCTGAGGAGTGTAGTATGTATTAAAGAGTAGTCAAAGTTAACTTGATAATTTAAAAAAAAATCTTAATTGAAAGCTTTGGCTATTTCTGCAAATACAGCTGTAATTGTGTCTTATAACTTTCAATTATTCCAGACATTTCCGCAGAAGTTAGAGGATATAAACACGACTGTGTCGTCGCAGATCTCCGTCATGATGAAGAGCCTCAGTCGGTATGAGGTCAGTGCCAGATTGTACTTGTTCAATAAGTAATTGCCTTGTCATTAGAAGTCTTCAGTAATAAGTAGATAGAACTTCCAGGTTACAACTGGGTGTAGAAATACCCTACGGTCATCTTATAGGTAACAGCTGGATTTGAAAAATATCCTATGGCCTTGTACAAGTTACACCAGAGTTTGGAAATACCCTAAGGTTGTCTCTTCAGGCGTCTTGCAGGGTATAACTATCTTGTGATGGGGTGCAAGCCTGGCTTTGTGCCTGAAAGGATATTAATTTTGTTGTCCTTGCATTTTGTTCTCCTTTATGCTTGCCTTTCCGAAAAACATGTTGCCAGCACAATTTCTTTGTTGGCCTCGACAATAACAATGATAACGTTCAAAGCAAGTTTTGCTGGTCACTTCTTAAAATACTTTTAAACTAATTCCAATGAATCAAGCTGATTTCTACCTTGTACATCGAGGAACCCGAAACTATTGTAGTAATATATAAAAGAACAAGATGAACAGTTTCACGTTGTCCCCATCAACATGTACTTTTGGTTTAATACTCGAGTTCTAAGTTTGACCTCCAAAGGTATAAGTTTACAACGGAGCACTTTTTCTCAATGTTTGTGAGCTCTTGAACAATAGTGGGCAGAGCTTGAAACTGAAAGTTGCAACTATGCATTGGGTCTGGGAAAGGTTTATTCCTTTAACTTAAGTAATTAAAAATATTCTGCAACAGAAACATCAAGCATATTATTATAAGCCATTATGATTTTCTTTTTTTTATAGGAGAGATTTGTACAACTGGATAACATAACACAGAGGCTGACCAAAAACATTACGACCATATTATCTGACCATACGACTATATCTACTGACCATTCCTCTATGGCCACAGACTATATGAGTGACGAGTTTAAATCGAGTGTTACAGAAATTGTACATAATATGGTACGTGTTACTAAGCTTTCTGTTATTCACATTACGAATAAATGATATTGACTTACTGATATAGTAGAATATTCCTATCTCATTAGAATGTCCGCTTTTAAAGATGACACGTAACATGTGACATCTTTTCAGAAAAAAATACACCTGCGTGAACTCTTCTAGAAAGAACCACTTCTCTAGCTGGATAGTCATAATTTTATTAAATGGGTTTCTTAGTCTTAAAATGTCCTTTTTAATCAAATGGTGGAATTAAAGGATTAAATATGTTGTTTTATAAAGTTTATGAATGCGTTAACTTTGCAAAATACCGCACAATTTAACATAAAGTTTTCATTCAATTTGTTTTGTTTACACAAATGTGTAAATTTCAGAAAATTAATGCAAAATAATACATTTAATCTTAGGGCTGTTCCAGGAAAAAAGGCCTGGGGGTGCAAGAAAAAAACAACAACCCCCCCCCCCCCCCACACACACAGAATTTGAATTCGCCAAGAACCCCCCCAAACCCCCCCCCCCCCCCCCCCCCCCCCCCCCCCCCCCCCAAAATTTGATAAATTGACCTTCAAATCACTCTTATAATCAGTGCTCCAGATAAGCATTTTCCTAGTGGTAACATTGAATATGGACCTGAGGATTGGGTCTATATTCATAAAGAAAACAATCTTGTAGGCCTGGGTCCATATTCATAAAGAAAACAATCCTGTAGGCCTGGGTCCATATTTATAAAGAAAACAATCCTGTAGGCCTGGGTCCATATTCATAAAGAAAACAATCCTGTAGGCCTGGGTCCATATCCATAAAGAAAACAATCCTGAAGGCCTGGGTCCATATTCATAAAGAAAACAATCTTGTAGGCCTGGGTCCATATTCATAAAGAAAACAATCCTGTAGGCCTGGGTCCATACTCATAAAGAAAACAATCCTGTAGGCCTGGGTCCATATTCATAAAAAACAATCTTGTAGGCCTGGGTCCATATTCATAAAGAAAACAATCCTGTAGGCCTGGGTCCATATTCATAAAGAAAACAATCCTGTAGGCCTGGGTCCATATCCATAAAGAAAACAATCCTGTTGGCCTGGGTCCATATTCATAAAGAAAACAATCCTGTAGGCCTTGGTCCATATTCATAAAGAAAACAATCCTGTTGGCCTGGGTCCATATCTGGAGTTTAGTGATTTTTAGCTCGACTGATCAGAGATCAGCAGAGATCAGCAGAGCTTATGCCGTGGTGCGTCGTCCGTCCGTCTGTCCGTAAACTTTTATTTGTAGCGACAACTCCTCTGAAACTACTGGATGGATATTCATGAAACTTTACAGAAATGTTGCCCATAAAGTCTAGTTGATCCTAGCAAAAAATCATGTTGATGTGAAATCCAAGATGGCCGCCAAAGCTAAAAATAGAGTTTTAAAATACAAGTTTGTAGCGACTACTTCTTAAAAACTATAAGTGATATTGATATGGGACTTTTTCTAAAATGATCAGCATGACATGATGTTGGTCCTTTTCAAAAATGATTTTGATTCGACGTTAAACATGGCTGCCAGTGGCCATCTTTGTTTACATAGAGTTATATAGTAAAAACTTGTAGCGACTACTCCTCTGAAACTACTTGGCGGATTGTCATGAAACTTTACAGGAATGTTGCTCTTGATGTCTCATTGATCCTAGCAAAATTTCAGATCTGCCAGAAATTCAAGATGGCCATCACAGCTAAAAATAGATTTTTAAAAAATAAGTTTGTAGCGACTACTTCTTGAAAACTATAAGTGATATTGATATGGGACTTTTTCTAAAATGATCAGCATGACATAATGTTGATCCTTGTCGAAAATTATTTTGATTCGACGTTAAACATGGCTGCCAGTGGCCATCTTTGGTTACATAGAGTTATATAGTAAAAACTTGTAGCGACTACTCCTCTGAAACTACTTGACGGATTTTCATGAAACTTCACAGGAATGTTGCTCTTGATGTCTAGTTGATCCTAGAAAAATGTCAGGTCGACCGGAAATTCAAGATGGCCGCCACAGCTAAAAATAGATTTAAAATAAATAAGTTTGTAGCGACTACTTCTTCAAAACTATAAGAGATATTGATATGGGACTTTTTCTAAAATGATCAGTATGACATGATGTTGGTCCTTGTCGAAAATCGTTTTGATTTGACCTTAAACATGGCTGCCAGTGGCCATCTTTGTTTACATAGAGTTATATAATGAAAACTTGTAGCGACTACTCCTCTGAAACTACTTGACGGATTTTCATGAAACTTCACAGGAATGTTGCTCTTAATGTCTAATTGATCCTAGCAAAATTTCAGGTCGGCCGGAAATTCAAGATGGCCACCACGGTTAAAAATAGATTTTCAAAAAACAAGTCTGTAGCGACTACTTCCTGAAATCAAAATCAATCAGTAGAGCTTCAAGGTCATTGACCTCTTGTTTTAAGGGAGATTCATGCAAAAATCTGGGAGTTTTTTTCGTGGACTATTTTTAGCACGCGAGCAGTATTTTATACCCAAATTCCATAAACGAATACCTAAAATACACTTTTAAACAAGTTTCTTCATTGATGTCAGGGGAGATAACAAGAATGAATAAAAACCGTTTTTAAACAATATTTTATTTAATAACAATGGATAAACATTTCGCTGTTATTTGGTTATGCTCAATAATGTTGTTTTTTTTACCCCACCCACACCACCAAATATTGGCCGCGATTTTTCAAAAACGCCCGTGCAAAAGACGGCTGCACGGTTGGCTGCCTAATAACTTCCCCTCTGGAAAATAACCGATAGTATGAATCAAAGTGAGTACAATGTAAAATAGTACGAATCTAATTGAGTACGAAGTACGAAATTTCGTAGGAGTTGTCGTTCTTGAATTCATTCTATTTTTAGAAGCAATATCTGCTAACATACAAAAATCGATTTTAGCAATTTTACGGGAGTTTTTCACACAATTCCGTGGGGCCGGGAGGAGGGTTAGAATTCCGTGAGATTTCATCTCACGCCGTGAGGTATCACATGTATGTACACCCTTCAACAACTCAATACGATTTACATTTCACCCCCCACCCACAGAATTCGAATTCTTCTGACACCCCCAACCCACATAATAGAATTCTTCTGACACCCCCCACCCACAGATTTTGAATTCGTTTTCGTTCCGACCCTCTCAGGCCTTTTTTCCTGGAACAGTCCTTATAATAATCTTGCTTGTAGAAGATGAAACAAGTACCTTTAACTTGCAGTAGAAATTTCCTTTGTTCTGTTTAAATAAGTCTTCAAAATTATGTACCTTTAAAAAGGAAAGAGATAATTCCTAGATAATTTTAGTGCACATTTTCATGCGCAACACTGACATGAAACAAAATGTGAGTTTGTAAATAAACATAAAAAATGAACATATAAATGAAAAAACTACAATTAACTTTTTTTATGAAAGAATTTAATAACACATCAGCATTGTATTACTGCTTATTGTTTGGGGCGCTTGTTTCAGTCATAGGTTTATTGGACTTTTCAGACAAAATACGTCTCGTACCTAAATAAGTTGTATATCAGTGAAACAGACATTTTTAGTGGTAAATAAAAATACCTTACTTTTCAAAATCAGTTGAGAAATACAAATTGCATTTGCGAAAGCTGTTCTGCTGCACGAAAAATGTGATTTTTTTTTTAGAAATTGTATCCAAAAATTGTTTTAAATTGATGGATATTGATTAATTAAGACACCCTGAAAGTTTTATAGCAAATTATGATGCAATATTGAAGTTATTGAAATTTCTTAATTTTCTGCTGGAATTTGCATAGGAAAAGCCCCATCAAAAAATCATTTCGGCTGTAAAATATTTATTTCTCATCCGATTTTCAAAAGTAAAGTAGTTTTATTTACCACTAAACATTTCAGTTCTAGTGATACATAGCTGATGTACGTATTATTTAAATTGCTCAAGTTACTGTAGAAAAACCTTTGGCTGAAAGAAGCGCCCCAAACAATAACTATTAATTCAAGCCTGTCCTTCTGTCATACGTAATTACTTGCCTACCATGTTTAACTGTAAGTTGTATTATTGATTCGTATCCATCTTTCATTGTAATAACGCTTATTAATTAAATAAGAGACCTATTTCTAGATTTAAGAAACACAATATTTTATAACGGAAGTGAGATAACTTATGTATTTGTTAACGCTATTCTGATTGGTTGTAAGCATATGGCTTCAACCAATAGAAATGATGGAACTTCTTAACAACGTGGCTCGTGGTATTATTCGCCCAAATATAAAAACAGAAAAATGTTAGAGAGAGTGAAGAATGCAGAGAAAAGTTGAAGAAGTTACACTTAAAATAATGAAAGAGATATTATTATTATTATGAACTTATGTATATAGTAGATATAAAATATTAAGAAAATAAATAAATAATATTCACTTGAATAGTTTCCATCCATCCATCCATCCATCCCTATCCATCCATACATCAGAACCCACAGTTGTGTCACCCATCGAGGTAACGCTATATCTTGTAGTTAGGGTACCCACTGTGTGTTTCCTTTTATTATGCAATAAAATATTAAGAAAATAAATATATAAGGGTCACTTGAATAATTTCTATCCATCCATCCATCCATCCATCCATCCATCAGAACCCACAGATTTGTCAACCATCAAGGTAATGCTGTATGATGTAGTCAGGGTGCCCACTATGTGTTTCCTTTTATTATGCCAGAAGGACTAAAGTATAAGTATTGGCATTGCAAACACACACGTGTGTATTTTCAGTTGTCGAACATGAGTGACAACGTGACATCATCTGGGAGCCCTGTGTCATCTCACATAGAAACCGTAGTGGCCAACATCACAGCTCTGGTTGGCACGCTCGAGAAAAAATATGACGACTTGGCGGAGAAGGCCGAGGTATGTAGTTAATATTGTCTGCTTCTGTGCTAAATCATATTCAGTCATTATCGTGTTATGAATTGGGAGGTAGTTAGAGTGCAGATCACAATACTTTTGTCCTAGAGTGTGTCAGGTAATTGTGGATGTAGGTAAACTGAAAGAAGACACACATTTGTAGCGGTTCAACTTGTTTTGATGTGTGACAATGTAAAGAAAAAACCTGCAAGATTTCGCTGTTACAAAACTTCAAGCTTTCTTTGAAAAATATCCTATGAGAAACTGGAGGAAGTTACTAGAAATGGAGGACCCAGTTTCAAGCTTTACCAGCGACGCTAAGTTTGTCCGTGTGTTCTTGGGCAAGACATTTTACCTTAGGTCGGAATCTACAGTTTTCTTTGAAATTCAGACTATTTTCAGACATGTACACTAATTACGTTAAATAACTTGAATTCTATTTTTCAAAACTAACAAACCTTCCCTATTCCTGAAAGACCATATAATTTCCTCTCAAAATACAGCAAATACATGCTAGAAAGCAACAAAGTCAGTTTCTCTGCCTACAAATACAATTCATTTACCCCACCCACTCAAATTAAGGAAAACGACATTTATAAACACACGGCAGCATATACCTGTCCCTTATTTGAGATATAACACATCCATAATTGAATGACAAACACTCCAAATTGTCATAAAAATGCTTTTTCTACATACCTTATCCGGCTTTTTTTCCGTAATCTTATGTCGAATGGAGAAATGCAGGAAGTGATCAAATAAAGCTACCATTTACAACATAGCCACCAGTTACTAGTTTCTGTTTACAGCCTCTATAACGCTTACAGTACAAAAAGTTTATTTACACCAAAATTAACTATTATGTCATACTAAGTCAAAAACACCACATTTGTGGATTTCTTTTTTATTGTCTAGCCTGTACTTGGCTTTTAATCTCTTAGATTTCTGTTTTATAAGAAATTCCCCATGGACATTCATTCGAAACTAAGGAGTCTCCGCTTAGCCTAGTCTGTCAGATGTGGCCATAAATGGCACAGTCCCGTGTCCGAACATGTTAAAAAAACATAGGAATCTTACTTGTTATTAAGAGTAGGGCATGATCCCAGATTCCTATGTATATCTCCCCTCTCTCTGTGGCGCCTCCAAAAATAAAATACTGCATTGATGAGCTGTTAAACAACATTACATTTGTTCACCTAGTAACATAAAGCTGCAAGTATTCATTATGTAAACTTGCTTGTTACAGTCGAGCCCTGGTGATACTTCTGATGGTGCTGTATCCACGGACAAACTGCACACACTAGAGACCAGGCTGCAGGTAAATTCTTAGACATACATACTAGTGCTGGCATAGGATTAATTATCCTTGAAAACACTTAATCATTTGTATAAGGTAGCTTAATGTTCTAACTGCTCTGCACATGTTGCAGCAATTCATGTCTTCAGCATAACTCTGAAGTAATAACATCTCAGTTAAAGCTGGTCTGTTTTTGGAACCATTATAAGCACAGATCCCTAACATATATTGTTCTATATTCACTACACATCCGTTCTTAAAGTAGGCCAAAATGACAACTAGACCTACTAAATACTAAATGAATTTATTCTTTCAACAGGTCTGTTAATGACAAATCCTAGGTCACTATTTCCTATACAGAAACGCTTTGCTGAGCAATGCATGTCAATACCAAAATTAGGCAACCTTGACTGTCCTTGACCTATTTAATAACTTTATTCTACACACAGCATTCAAATTTCCTACTACAGTCAATACCAAAAGTAGGTCACTGGCTGATCTTGACCTACTAGATGGACATGTTTGGTTCTAATGGCTCAATTGCACGACATCTAGCCGAAATTAACTTAATCGCAGTACAATGTTGTTGTTCGTCTTTGGGTTTTCCTGTTTTAATATGTGACGTGTTCAGTGACTCGTCTGTGTTGATATTTAAAGCTGACACCGCGTACCCAGTTCATTGCAAGACACAGCAGCCCTTATATTAAGTGTCCCCAGGGTTATGTCCCGGTGTGATGAGTTTTTGCATACCCAATTACCATTTTAAACAGTTCAAAATTGTATAACAGTGGTCGAAATTAGCACAAGCCCAAAGGTGAAAAAAAAGAAAATATTTATTAGGGCTAGTAAAAATCTAGAAATTTTATATAGTTGGGCTTATGAAAATTATGATTATATAATAATTCGGGGTAGTGAACAAAAATCTGGATTTCTTTGACTGGTATAACGTAATAACTCTCTGGTGCAGGGCTTCTAAAATCGCCGGTTTATCGGTTCCCAGACCGAAATCTGTTTCTCCGGACCGTTTTTCTTTTCAAAATCTCTGTTTAAATCAGTCCCAGATTTTTTATCTATCGGTCGTTAAAAAATCTACAATTGCCTTCACACTCCTGATATCCTAAAATATGCCTTGCGGCAATATTCTTTGATCCATAACACGATTGTTTGTCACTCGCTGTGCGAAAGTAGGTCAACTTGGTCAATTTGGACTAAACCATTACCGATAGTAGGGAGTTTTCCGGAAGAGTCTACAGCCAGTTAGCATGCCTTTGATGTGTGATCAGTGAAAGTATATCACGCGTTCTGTCGGTTCACTGAAGCGAGTGTTACCGTCTGTAATTTCTTTGATATACAGTTAGTCGTAAGGTGTTTGTTAGCCTGCTTGCTTGTGTCGGTTTGTTTTTTTAAGTAGCCAAAGCTGGGACTGAAATTTGTTTGCGTCATTAAAAAAAAATAAAATACCGAGATGTGTTAATTGTTTGTTTGATTTTTTGTTTACAATAACTAAGTATAATATTAATGACATTAATTAAGGAAAGTGATCAAACCTGACACCGTTTTTCTTTAAAGTCGGACCGAAATTGTTTGCGTTAGTCGTAACATTTGGTATTATTTAAGCTAATTGATGAAAAACGATATTACTCAAATTTATGTAAAATCGTATATAATCCGCTAGTCCGCGCGTGTTAGCGCCGTGGTGTAATGGTTATCATTGCGGCTTAGTAACCCAGGGATCGCGCGTTCAATCCCAGCCCGGACCGAATTTGGGTTAATTATCGAAATATTTCAAAAGTATTTCCTACTTTACCAGTCCTTCGGATGAGACTTTAAACCGAGGTCTGCTCGCTAAAATGCTTAGTGCAATACAGCGAGGATAAATAAACGCTTATACGCAAGTGTTAGTCCGCGTTTTATACCTACCCGGTTTATTAAACACTTCCGGTTCAATTCCTCAAATGATCAACAATTTTAATATTGAGTGAAAATTATTCATTCAGTAAAGCGAAGACATGATGTCAGACATTAAAATGTACAAATTGTGATAAAGTAAGTTATAAATAATACAAATATAATACAAACCTACATTTAAAATAGTTCTCTATATCAATGACTAAACGGAAAAAATACATGGTGGGTGGGGTACGGCGATTTTAGTGATTTTTTCAAAATAAGTGCGATTCTTACGGCAGTGAAAAACCCTGGACCGATTTGCATTTTAAAATTTTAGAAGCCCTGCTCTGGTGTACTATTCTGACTCTTGACATGTAAATTCTACTATGTTCTTGCATCGCAATAGAACGATGGTTAGTGAAAGATTAGTAACCAGAGGTTAGTCACCTGTTCATCCGCCGTATCACCAGTCTTGTAAGCTGAGGTCACCATTTTAATATAGTTTTTGTGGTAATGTAGTTTTCTATTTCCTCCAGGAGCTGAATGAAACCGCACTTAACTTGAAGTCCGACGTTAAGCACATGGGCAGCGTGTTGGTGACACAGTCGAACCAGCTGACAAATGTGACGCATCAGGTGACGGGACTAACAAATTATGTCTCACACCTAGAACAGTCCCTGCAGGAGGAGCTCTCTGGTGGGTAATAGTTTATGTTTGAGTGTTCTGGTGACCAAATAGGACAATTTTCATAATCGATAAGCGAATTGAATCGGCTGTGACTGTTCGATTCATAATCAGGAGAATTGTTTTAGCAGAACAGCATTTGATAACAATAATACTGTAATAGTTACTGTATTAAACATGAACAATCACATCAAATTATTATTATTTGAAATTGAAAATTATTCTTCTTCCACTGTTCATGTTTAATATTATTTAAAATTGGCAAAATAATGAACATTTGTAGTATTATATTATGTAGATATACAAAGTATCGTGGCATAAGTACGCCGAGAGCTTTTCGCGTAGCTGATTTCCACGCTAGTTTTATCATCAAAACTCTACAATGCACGTGATTTGTAAATTCATCATTAGGCGTGTGGGGTTCATGTGAGCTGTACTGTAGCATCACAAAACACGAATGGGCATAATCCTTCAAATACTGTCATTATCAGCAAGACAACAGTTTATTTTCAGTAATTACTGTTTAATTCTGAAACTCAACTAACCAATTTAGTTCATTAACTGTCATTATCAACAAGACAACAGTTTCTGTTCATTTAGTTACTGTTTAATACTGAAACTCGGTCAACTAAACAATATTTAGCATTCCAAGTTCAAAAATAAATCTGCTTTAAACACATAAAAACAACAAAACGGTCAACCATATCAGTCTGATTTTTTAACATTTGTAGTGTCACTATTATATTGCATTACAAAACTACAATGAACCAATACTATCCATTGAATAAGCAAGACAACAAACTTTGAACAGTTACTGTTATGGATTTATTCAGCACCAATAGTTAAATCAATACTGAACCTCTCTCAACAAAACACTATTTAGCATTCCAAGTTTAAAAAAAATTGCAAACATTAACTCACATATTTCCGTATATCTTTTCATCTACTGTTAAAATTTGACATATATAATGACGTACCCCACCCACTGGACTGTAACTTTACCTTTATTTGTGTACGTCTTTAATATTGCACAATTAGCCACTAACATTAAGATATTCCTTGATTGGCATTCCCGTTTTCGTTTTATGGAAAAAAGTTCGAGACTACCAATCTTGTCATGCCTGTGTATGGATATATCTCCAATTTTTGTTTACATTTTCATATTCAAGTTTGACTCGGCCATTTTGTCAGGAGTAGCGTCTCTTGCCGGAAATGACTCAATCCAACAGAAAGAGTTTTTTAGAGTGAAAGTACATTAAATAACAACAATCGATTCCGTCATTTCACTATCGATTGTCGCCGACTTTGCACTTAAAACGATGATTATTCGATTCTACTTGATTATCATTTCATCACTTCATTGTATAGTTTGTTTTGTTATTGATGAAATAATACCTATATTGTGTGTTTTAATGTTTCCCGAAATTTTCGGGGGAGCTTATAGTCGCCACTGTGTCCGTCCGTTAATCATTCCATCCGTCCGTCCATTACACTTTTGACCGTAGCATAACTTAAAAAATACTGATAAGACTACAATGAAACTTCACAAAATCATATAGGGCAGTGAGAGGAAGTGCAGCGTGCAAGAACCGTAACTCTACCATCGTTTAAATTAGAGTTATTGCCCTTTGTAATTTTATACTTAGAATTTTTGTCTGGAGCATAACTTCAAAACTACTGATGGGACTACAATGAAACTTCACACAATGATAGAAGGCAATGAGAGGATATGCAGAGTGCAAGAACCGTAACTCTGTCTTCATTTAGAATTTTATACTTAAGAATTTTTGTCCGGAGCATAACTTCATAACTACTGTTGAGACTGCAATGAAACTTGACACAATTATAGAGGGCAATCAATGGGGGGAAGTGCAGAGTGCAAGAACCGTAACCCTGTATTTATTCTAATTAGAGTTATTGCCCTTTGTAATTTTATACTTTGAATTCTTGTCAGGAGCATAACTTCAAAACTACTGATGGAACTACAATGAAACTTCACAATGATAGAGGGCAATGAGAGAAAGTGCAGAGTGCAAGAACCGTAACTATGTCATCATTCAAATTAGAGATATTGCCCTTTGCAATTTTATACTTTTTTGTGTGTACAGATTGAAAACTGCTGGGTGATACAAGGCCATATGATAAGTAGAGGATACATTTCGAGGAGCATCCATCGGTTCTTCCGATTTTTTTGTTACATTTTTCATTGCAAATTTTAACAAAAATGACAAAAAGGCTGGATCCCAAATGTAGATAGACATTAGTGTATATATCTGACTTTTGCCGGATATCATTCACTTCTAGGTATGGTATCTTGTCTTCATCAGATCTGTCAGAGTTGGTCTGAAAAACAATTACAATATATCTTTACATTTGCTATTTATCTTTTCTTGTCTAGGAGACCTGGCAAACCACTTCCTCCAAGTACAGGGTTTTCCACAGGCCATTTAAGCATAGCGCACCCGCTACGCCTTAATTCCAAAATGGAATGTCCCGCTATGCCTTAATTGTGCCGCTATCCTTTGATCTTACTGCGCTATCCCTTCAGTTTCCCAATAAACCTTTACTACACGTCTATACTACACGTCTATAAATTGTGTATGCAGTCAAGCGACTCAGGTATCGATCGATAAAGTGTCAGTGGCTGTAACAGCTGTGAAATACACAGATAGACCGCATGTGTACATAATTGGATTAAAAGTTAGTGGCATGTTGTTTATTGTTTCGATAGTCGGCAGACGTTGGAGATAAGATTAAAGATGATGGTGTTTGAATTAATTGGGTCCAGTTATGGATAAATGATTTAATGGATGCAATTAAGCTGGTGTTAACAGAATGATGATCATAACGAAGGGCGGCTATATTGGATTTCTGGACTGTGTGTAGCGGTGTTTTGGAGCGTAACCAGAACCGTGAAATAATTATGGTAAGTAATTGAATTGTTTTATTGGCTGTCTGCTTTTTAACAATTAGTTATGTCTCAGATAATGAGCAATTCCATTGATATTTTACTTAATATAAACAGGTCTTGATGCAGTCTTCTTCACATTGTGTTTATACAATTCATTCAGTGCATTTGATTTCATAGTGAATTGAAATATGGATAAATGTGTTACTAGGACTCTTAGTGTTAAAAGAGTTTGTGATTTAAATGAGTCTGAGCCTAGTGGGTATGAGGGAATAGGGCTCTTGCTTCCAACTTCCACAGCAGGTAGGATACAGTTTTATAAAATGATACAATATTTATTAAAAGCAATTACTGTTTTATTAAATAATTATTTGGAGCTGCATGAATATCATTATTAACAGATCATGACAATATTCATTTTAACATATTGTTTATATTAACTGTACAATAAAAAATACTTTTCTTTTTAGATTGTGAGAGGGGGTTCTCCACACTGAAGAGGGTACAGACAACACACAGATGCAACCTGTCGAACAACACCCTCAACAGCCTTCTCTTAATCTGCATGGATGGTCCAACTCTGGATGACTTTGATTTTAACAGAGCGGTAGATGACTGGCACTCACAGAGAACAAGGAGATCGTCACTGTGATGATGGGTTGAGACTCGGAGTGATGTAGTTAATGTTTATGAATGATGTGGCTAATGTAAACTGTATGGCTGATTGTTGTTTTTATTGATAAATAGATGAATAAAACAATAAAACAATAAATTTACATAAAAAAAAATTTTTTTTATTTTTTTTTTATTTCATTTCTTATGATACTAGATATATGCCAAATCTCTTCTTTACACTGGTCAGTAAAAAAAAAAATCTGTGCGAGAAGGGGGACACCCCCTTCCCGTGCCCATCCCCATTCGTCGACCACGCAAATCCCCCTATCCCTTAAGAAATTCCTGTGGAAGACCCTGAAGTAGAAACCTTAAGTTCGAATGGAGTGTTTGGTTCATCATACACAACATAGAAATATGCACACACACACACATACACTGGTGTAACATTCTGTAAAGAGATCTAACATCTTTAACATTGGATCGATTCAAAACTACTATAAAAAAAATAATTAGAATGAGGAAAAAAAAAGAATAATTTAAGCAAAGATAGACATATGGATGAAAACAATTTATATTAAGACATAGCGAGTACTCTCTTTACTTACAAGAGCAGGTGAAATAATGCATGTTTTTACTGATTATAAAGGTAAATCATCCAAGATTCCTTTACCTGACGCCCCAATAAAGATAATCACAACAACAGAATCTGGGGTAGTTGACAAGAATGAGGAAAAAGTGACGACAAAACCGGAAAATTCTAATAAGGAAGAACTAATAGCTGAAACACCAGTACCTGAAGCTGGACAACCTGATATAAAAAAGGGTTCCACTAATAAACCGATGGCTCCAGACTTAAGTATTGGAAGTAAGTTTCCTCTACATTGTAGCACACCTTTGGTATTGAAGCGTTCCTATCCTGTAAGTGTTATTTTAAATGACTCTGGATTGTCCGTCAGGTCAGGACGTAAAACAAACTGTCATTTGAATTATTCATGCTTGGTCGTGGTAACAAAATGGGTCTAAATGTTATCTGAATGTTTCTTAGGCTAGAACAAATTCATTGGCAAGATAACATTTTATTATACTCCCGCTTTCACAAAGTAGGAAACATGCTGTCCGCAACGTCGCGTCGTGTCCCATAACACATTTTTGTCTCGTCGCGCAACACATTTTTCATTCCTCAAACAGTTTTCAATGGGTTGTTCCCAAACTTCATGTAACTTTGTTGTTATTTGACTGGTTAGAGACTGGTTAGTTTCTTTAAAAGGACACATGGCAATCTTGATTTTTTATAAACTAGCGGTGGCCCGTTAGTTTTCTACATAAATTGCATTTGTTCAATCATTAATGTTAATTATAAGAATTGTATTAAGCCATTTGTTTTTGCATATTATTAATTTTTGATATTATTGCACCAATAATATATAAAAACTTTTAGTATAATAAGACGAAATAGTGAACACTTAAAATATGATTTATTTAAATGTAGCCAGGGTAAAAGTAAAAATGATACTGGATATATAAATCGAGACACCCATTTCAAATACTTCAAGATTGCCGTGAGTCCCTTTAAGCGGTGAGTATTCATCACCTTCAGTCATAGTTCTAGCTTAAATTTTAAGCCATGGTATCTAGTTGAAGTATAAGGGAACTTCAGCAGTACCTACTGCATCCAGTTAAATTTACGTCCAAGTTGTTATTTTTCATAAAATACATGATTGTTTTTTGATGGGTCATACATTTGTTGAAGTTATACCCCATAGGTCCACGGTCAAGATCACATTGAAATGATAAAAATTGTTAAATGTGATAAAATCATTAAAATGTCTTATCAAGTTCTAATGAACGAGTTTTCATGAAACTTTGCATAAAGGCTTGTATTGTGATTGAGTGTACACCTATTAAGTTTGCAGTTATAAGTCGCCAGTGACATCTCACCTTTTTCCCTCAACAATTTTTCGTAATTTTTGAGGGCTGGCTCCCTTATGTGACCGTTTTGTTAAATGATTTGTGGTTTGTCTTTTTTCACAGGTACCAAATCTGCAGGTGTACAACCACTACTAACATCAACACCAGTACCACTGCCAAATAACCCAGCAATTGTTATAAAGAATACAACCAATGATAACGGTAATTGTATTATTAGCTATTTGGATTCTTGACCAGGAACATGGCTTACCCGAGTTGCAAGGCAAAGAACTATATTAATTTATACCTTACAGCTATTGCTTGGGATGCTTGTTTGAGCCAAAGGTTTTTCAGCATTACCATGAATATGCAGATAAGTTATATATCATTAAAACTGAACATTTAAGTGGTAAATAAAAATACCTCAGTAAATCGGATGAGAAATAAATACTTGACAGCCAAAATCATTTTTTGTTGGTGGTATATGTCCTTGTTGCTGGGTCAGCAGAATATTATGAAATCTCAAATAACTTGCATTAGCATTTGTGGTTTTTCTTTTTTCACAGATACGGAATCTGGGAGTGTACAACCACCACTAACAACAAAAACAGTAACACTGCCACATAACCCAGCAATTGTTATAACGAATATTACCAATGCTGACGGTAATTGTATTATTAGCTATTTGGATTCTTGACCATGAACATGGCGAGGCAAAGGGAAATATACTCGACAGCTATTGTTTGGGATGCTTGTTTGAGCCAAAGGTTTTTTAGCATTACCATGAGCAATTTAAAAATATGTTGATACATTATATATCATTAGGACTGAACATTTTAGTGGTAAATAAAAATACCTTAGTAAATCCGATGAGAAATAAATATTTTACAGCCAAAATTATTTTTGTTGGGGCTTTTCCCATATAAAGTCCTTGTTGCTGGGTCAGCAGAACATTATGAAATCTCAAATAACTGGCATTAGCCATAATGCTTTCAGAGTGTCTTTTATCCAACACATAAATTATTTGTGGATAAAATTTCTAAAAAAAAACACCTAATACTTCAATGATAAAAAATGCTTTTCATGAACTATATGAGGGCTATTCCATTATAACATGGAAGACGTTTTCACCCACCCATAGATGCAAAATTAAGTTCAAAGAACCAATTCTTCCAAAACAGAAGAATGTAACGTTTTACAAATTTCAGAATAGAGGGTTTACCCATAGATGTTTATTAAATTGCTTTCCTGGGGTCCCAGGTATGTTTTAATGGAATAGCCTTGACCTACAGTCAAGTGTTCTTGTTTAAACAGCAACTCCTATCAGTTGGTTTGTCACTACTTCAAAGGTCATATGACACCTAGAAAATGCCTTTCAAACAAACTTAGCCTGGTGTATAACGTATACATATCCCTATTTTGCTTTGGAAATGATGTTAAATGTTTACGTACCGGTACATGATGTCTGCAATAAATGTTTTTAATGTTAACAGGTGTTTTTAATTTAAATTCTGCGTTTATCAGTTTAATGTTTTATTTTCTTCAAAATTGTTCAAAACGTGCCTTCGTCAATGTTAGCCTTATAAGCCCGAACTGGAAAGAGAATTTGTAAGAAGAACAAATTGTGTACTACAAATTCGGTATCAGAATCATCACCATTTGTGTTAAGATATGACTCACCCAATGGGGGAATATTCAGATGTCTACGTTACTAGCCGTAAAAGTTTGCCTGCTCTGCTTTTACCAATCAAAACAGAAGAATGTAACGTTTGACAATATTTAATAATCTGATTTCCTAGTTTTACATGATGTACATCAAATGACAGATCACACCTTCTACTGAATATATTGTATTATGTGATGTTTCACATGCCCCGTCTTTGAAAAACTGAGCAATACTATACCAATTGTGAAACACCGTTTATAAATTTATTAGCAATTCATGTAAAACAAACATTTCCTCTAGAAATCATTGTTTATTATTTTTATCCAAAATATTGATGTATCATTTATGTATCACTTATTTCCTATGTACTGCCAATTTACTTAATTATTTTCTTGACATTCATCTAGACTTGGACCTTAATTTCCAACGATGGGATCGATTGGGTACTGGTCAGGTTTCCTACGATGTTTTACCAGGATTTCTTGGGCCAAACACACCTCCTAAGGAAGAGCTGAAGAAATTTGACGAGGATCACAATGACTTCTACTCACTTCAGGAGTTTGCCAACGCATTGGGCTTTACCTTAAGTAGGCTTACTTTGTACCTTCTAATATAGATAATATGATTTGTATAAAATTGTAAAATTCACTTTTAATAAAAGACCTGGGCCCCGTTTTATGAAACAACTTACGACCATTTTGATTGTAAATCAGTTTCTTAAATGCTTCACTATAAATTACACTTCTTAAATAAACGTGATTTCTTTTCATTTTCTTATATATGTGATATTTTTGCACTATGTGCACACATAATTGTCTATACATTGAATGCCTAGGTGAAAAAGGTCAACGATTTTAAAATTTGAGACTTATCGTAAGATGTTTAATAAAACAGGGCCCTGGGGTAAGCATTATCAGAAATTGCCATCGGCTGCTATACGTTAAATTGTTCAAGTTATCAGATGTTATCAATTACTCAGAATTTTAATGTAATTAGTTACTTTAACAATAAAGAATGTAGTCTGAGTGATTTTCATATACATAAATTAAGTTTTTTTTATGATAAAAACCTTGTTATTTCAGGTTCAACCAATGAAAACACAGACGATGATTCAGAACCACCTAGATAAAAAAAGTTTGATGATATAAACATACTTTTTCAGTATAACACCCAGTTCTATAGTTCTGAAGCAATGACCATTAAAGATGTCAACACCACCGAAGTTTCACAACTTTAAACTCCAGAATAGCAACATGCTGTGTGATACTGGTGTTGCATGTGTATACAGGTGTGTGTGGGATGTTGACACACAATTTTTCTATGGTCTTTTTTTTTTCTTTTAGACTTTAAAACAGCAAGTGTTTGTCAATGATGTTGCAAACAACTGAATTTGGTTTGCTTGTTATGCTTTTTGCTCTTTAGTGTTATTGTTACGGTAAGGCCAAAAAAAAAAAACCTGTGTTTACTGTAACCGGAAGGACTCCCTCAAAATACCACCGTTTCCTCTTCTTTCTTTTATTGAGTAGTTATTCAGAACATGATAATGCAAGCACACTCGCACAGAAATGCGCCAAAATATGTGAGTGCACAGCGGGATAAAAGAAAAATTTCCATTCAAATCTATCGGTAACTAATAATTCTCGAGCTTAAAATCTTCATTTATAAAACTTAAAATAAAAGCAAAATATATAAAATAAAAAGCTGAGCTTCCATTTTTTTCCAACAATGTTACAGTAAACTCGGGTATTATTTCACTTGGCCTAACTAGTATGAGCACGTCACTACTATTCATTACGTATAATGGAGAATATTCTCTCGATAGATACATGTATATTAACAATCTTTGGCTCTAGGCCAATATGTTATTTACCAGATTCCTTTGACTATTGTTCGGGGCGCTTGTTTCAGCCAAAGGATTTTCAGCATTAACTTGAGCAATTTTAATAATGGGTTCATAAATTATATATCGTTGGAACCGGAATTGTTAGTGATAAATAAAAATACCTGTTTTGAAAATCGGTTGAGAGATAAATATTTTACAGCCAAAATGTTTTTTTAGTGGTGCTTTTTCCATGTGTTGGACAGCAGAAAATCAAATAATCTCAAATAACTCCAGTTAGCATCAATATTTTGCTACACAACTTTCAGAGTGCTTTTATTTACATTTATCCAACACATTAAAATCATTTTTGGATAGAAACTCTTTAAAAAAATAATTTGTTGCAGCAGAATTTTGCATTGAAATAAAAAATACCTTACATGCTAAATCGGTTAAATATTTCATTTACTTTCTTACCTTACTATCAAAAACAACTTTTGCATATGAAATATTTATTTAACTGATTTAGAAAGTAAGGTATTTTTATTTACTCCTAAAAATGTCTGTTTCAGTGATATACTTTTGATTTAGGTACTATTTGAATTTTGTCTTAAGTCCAAAAAACCTTTGACGGAAACAAGCGCCCCAAACAATAACACGTGGTATGTTATATAGTGGTAAATTTGGCTTATAATAATTATAATACTTGTTACTTCAGTGTAACATGCCAATTAGTTAATCCAATAATGTAATGCAAACTAACTGCTTTACCTATCTATGCTTGTTATACTAGTGTGTACATATATATATATATATATCAGTCACACTGTATTTTAAAAAAAAAACATCCAGAAACGGCTTTATTAAAAGCAATTGTACTACCGGTAATTACATTTCGTTTCAAGACGATGCTCAAATCTAATTATTTATGTTGTCTCCGTATTTACTGCTTGTATATTTTTTAAAATATTTGAAGTTGAACAGCGATGCATTAAGCCAAAGATTGTTTATAGTACTGCGCATCTTAACAGATGTGAATCAATCGGTTGTATTCACATCTTAAACATATAACGTACAAACTCGGATCGATAAATCAGTGAGGTTGCATTTTGTATAACGCTTTTATGTAACCGATCCTTCCTGCAGGAGTGGCATATCTGAAAGAACAGTGTTATCTTGTTTGTGTTTCCTTCTAAGGCACCTCTCCCACAGTAATCCACATACACTTGTTGTCTCACACCACTATTTGCGGTTAATCCTTAGACCTACTGTAAAGGAATTCCTTACATCTGTAATGGAAAGTCGAGCTTCTCTACTTGTTTTACTTTCCAAACATCTGCAAAGTGGAGTTTTTCGGCTTGGTGGAATTCAAATCAGTAAAATGTATATTAAGGCCGTGTTATGTTTTATGCTTTATAATTGCCCCGTTTGGTTCCTGGGCAAAGAATAGGGCCACTGCAGATCCCGTTGGAATGGGGGAAGGTAAAGGGGTAGAACCCCCTCCTCAAATTCATGCTCATTTTATCATTTTTTGTTCATGCTCATTAAAGGTCTTCATCATGTCCCCTGCATTGTTTCAGGTGCCATCTCGCTCAAATCACTAGAGCAGTGGCAGAGAAACAATAAACGTGGCTCCAGCGTAAATGGAGTGTCTACAATATAATTTGCAGCAACTCTACAGTTCTGCAGGTAGAAAGTTCTGGGCCCATTCTCCATATTTTATCTCGATGTAAATGGTGGATGAGCCTGGCATGTTCATTCCCATTAGGCGCTATATAACCTTTCATGTGTTGGTGCGTCTTAAAACCTTAATTCAATTCAATGCTTTGTAATAGACTTCTCAACAGCTACTTTATTCACAATACGTCAGAACGTGGTGCTACAGTTAAATAGTGCTACAGTTAAATAGTGCTGAAATTCATTTCATCATGGGGTGTTTTTATGTGTTTTTCACAGCAGATGCTTCATAAATAAAGGAAAAATTTGTACGAAAATAAGAATGCGAATTATCAGGGGAGACAATTGCATTTTAAAAACTATAACTTCAAGTTCTGTTGAATTTTACATATAAAGGGAGACTACCTGTGATTTCCAGCAGATGTACATATCATTATGAAAAAAATCGTCATTTCAATACATGTAAAATTTAATCATTTATAAATTCTAAATTTGAATGACATTCCCTGTGAATGGTGTAATGCGTATCATAAATTATCCTGTATTTATGTGGCTGACCGTTTGTGGTTTTGAATATTAAAGTTTGATTTTAGATATATAGTACTTGTAAAAATGGTATTTAAATATTTATTTCAGATGCCATTTATTGTTAAATGAACACAATGATCATTGGAGATTATTTAAAGATGTAGTTAATAGAATTTTGAAAAATAATTATGTCAAATTTTATTTTTTTCCAGTAAATTTCTTATTTCCATCATAAATCATCAGGCTTTTTGCATAGCAAATAGATTTACACTGGAACCTCTCGTGACCTGTCTGAAAAGATGTTTTCATGACCTTTAAATGTGGCAGAAATACCTAATGAAAATAAAAAGAATGGAACCAGTGTTGATAATATTGAAATACACAGGTTTTATAATTCCTTCAAACTAATTTTATTCCTCAGTGAAAAGCAGCCTCGATAGCACAACAGATAAGACCTCTGCCCAGTGTGGGTACGTATTTTATCAGTGAAAGAGTATTGTGAAAAATAGCGTTTGATTTTCACAGTAGCTGCCTAGACTGCTTTTTTTAAAAAACAAACGAGTAGCTTCCCTTGCATTACTTCTCTTCAAAATTGTTTTCGTAAAATTATAAAATAAAAAGAAAATTTGTTTTGTCGTGAACAACATATTTTTATTTCATCTCAAAGTCAGAAAACGTTTATATTTTCACTCAATATGTTATTCACTCCAAAACAACAAATATCCTCTATATACGATATGTTAACGGTAAAACCCCGTTTCATGTTGTTTCTCAATAAGCTGTATAATATTCACCATTGTTATTGATAAAATTTTGTATACCTTGAGTTTGAAATTTAGTTATTGATTGAAGTCTGTGTTATATTCTGGACACTTATCCGAGTTTCATTCATGTACCTTCATAGCTTATTCAGTACTTACATTGGATTATCATGCTTTCATATTTTGTATCATAATCTGCATATCAAACACCAGAAATGTCCTGCATGGTTACTCTAGTTTTCATATTCATTGTAGAGGTAAATTGATACTTTGTGATACCATACGAATATTCGTTACTACATGGACCGAAGTCTTACTCATAAAACCAGACATATTAATTTATATTTAAATCAAAATCTCACTTCATTTTAAAATCTCACTTTTCTTTACAAAATATCATTTTCAACAATCCAATCCCCATGTGGTTGCCGGGGTAGAATACACCCACTGCAATCTCACAAACACACGGTCACAGAGGGGTAGAACCCCACCCCACATTCATATTCATTGTGCCGTTTTTTATAATGCTCATTCAAGGTCTTTATCACGACACCGCGTATGCAAATGTGGCTGCATTGTAAATGGAGTGTCTACTAGAACATTTGCAGCAACTCTGCAGTTCTGCAGGTAAGAAGGTTCTAGGCCCATTCTCCATAATTTATCTCGATGTAAAGAAGGAGAAGCCTGGCCAGTTCATTCCTGTTAGGCGTCATATAACCTTTCATGTGTTGGTGAGCCTTAAAACACAATTTAGTTCAACAATCCAATGTTAACAAGAGTCGTTTTACACTACTTCATCAGTTGTCCTAATCCAGGTAGGATGAAACCTTGCTCGTAATACTTTTTTGGGACTAATATAAATCCTCATTGTTGTACTGTGTTTGTCAGAATTAATTACATGAACTAATTATGTTGTGTGTATTTGGTTGTATTGAAAAGTGTCCATCAACTATGGCAACAATTAATGCTAGAGGCAACTTCAAATACATCTTGAGTAAAACTTGCTTATATAATCATGGAACATACAGAAACTGTTCAGTGTTCTAAATGTTGTTAAGGTTTGTTACCATCACTCTCCCTAGGCTTGTGATCATTGTCACATATTTAAATAATTTACTAGTCACATTTATATATAGTTGCCATAGAAACTTGGTTTTCAGGTTTGGGCAATGCTGTCTCTGTCCAGGTGATGACATTATTTTCAGGTTATTACGGCCTGCCTTGAAGTGAAGGGGGCATATTGTGTTCCCCTTTTCCCTCCATCCGTCTGTCCCACCCGTCTGTCCCACCCATACAAACATTCAAGTTTTACAGTTAGGGTTGATTTGGTCCATTTCTCAGACACCAGAAGTGTTGAGCTTTTTAACTTCACACATTTGTACATCTACGTGACAGCGGTATGTGTTCCTGCGAGAAGTAGGTAAATATAAAGGACTTAGCCTAAATTTCGTGCTTCGTTAATTTGCAGTTAAGGTTTCCATTCATATTTTTGTTTAAGTTGATTACTCGGATACCAAAAGCCATAAACTTCATACACCTTTACATCTACATGACTTTAGTATAGCCTTCCAAAAAAAGGTCAACATGAATGACATTGACCCACTTCCTGCTCTTCGATCACATTAACGTTTTACATTCATTGTTTATTAAAGCAAGTTTATTATTCAAGTTTGTTACAACTTTCAAATTTCATACACACTTAATCTACATGACGGCAACATGTTTAAAGTAGGTCAATGTGAAGGAACTTGGCCTATTTGTCGTACACTGTAAATTTAGTTGATTTCTCGCTCAATAACAGCCATACTGTTCACCTTTCTCGCTCAATAACAGCCATACTGTTCACCTTTCTCGCTCAATAACAGCCATACTGTTCACCTTTCTCGCTCAATAACAGCCATACTGTTCACCTTTCTCGCTCAATAACAGCCATACTTTCACCTTTCTCGCTCAATAACAGCCATACTGTTCACCTTTGGAGCTCAATAACAGCCATACTGTTCACCTTTGGAGCTTCATACACACTAATATCAACATGACAGAAACATGTTCATACTAAAAGAAAGTCATGACCTTGACATACTTACGCACTTCATTGGCAGAGCTAAAGCGAGGCATCCATGTCCCATCGTCACTTTGGCTGGTATACATTTATGTTTATTTTTATATACATTTATGTTTATAATTTAGTTTGATATTTTAACAAACCTGAGTAATACATCAGTTTGACTAAGAACATCCAGACCATATTTTTGATTTCCACTTTCCTGATTTCCACTTTCTATAAATTACAATCTTGTAGGTTATTTTACTGTCTGGATTATGTCATGCCAATAACAAATAAAGCATATAACTTTGACAGGGTTAGCATTGCTTAAATACTGGACAAATAAAGACGTTCAGGTAACTCTGCAGTTCAGGGTGAGAAGGTTCTAGGCCCGTTCTCCATATTTTATCTCGATGTACATGGAGAATGAGCCTGGCATGTTCATTCCTGTTAGGTGCCATATAACCATTCATGTGTTGGTGCGCCTTAAAACCCCAATTCAATTGAATTCAAGGTTACATGTGACTATTTGCACATGTGGAAATCTATTACTGACGGATATGCATTAGGTTTCAAAGTGTAAAACGTTATATTCACCTTTGCCACTTATATTGGTGTTTTCTAACTTAGGTAAAATGTAAATTTTAAAGTGTGATATCATGTTGATGTAGACAGCATCCCCGTATCTCGGTGTTGTATATAAAGGCAGTAGACATGGTAGTAGATTATTCCTTTAAAAAAGGAAGACATTTGGGTCCAATCATTGAAATCTTTATTATTCTATATGTTTGTTTACTGTGATATTAGTAAATTATTATTGCTTATATACTTATATAAGAAGTAATCATAGGCTTTCAGTATACATATTACTATGTGGTCCGTATCTCCACTTCTGTGAAGTTTGTTTGTTTTGTTTAATAGTAAAAAATTAAATTAAAAGTAAAAACGCAAGATAATTGTGTCTTTCACTAATGTACATGCCTGTGTTCTTGTTGTTTTTCTGAATAAATTTTATCAGTAACGGCACATTATCACCCTCAAAACAAAGTTTCAGGGGGATTTACAAATGGGGTCTGGCCTTAGTCAAACTTCTCATGTCCAGAGCACAACTCGAAAACCAGTTATCTCCACAATTTACAAAGCTAGTGATCATATGGTGCCTTATTGCATACGCATTTACAAACTCGGTAAATTGTTAATGAAACTGGTAACATTAATATTCGCCAGTATCAAATGGAGTATAATATGGACAATTGGTTATCAATTACAGCTCGGAGTATAATATGGACAATTGATTATCAATTACAGCTCGGAGTATAATATGGACAATTGATTATCAATTACTGTCTGGAGTATACTATGCAGAATTGGTTATCAATTACTGTCAAGGGTATAATCTGGATAGTTGGTTATCAATTAATGTCCGGAGTACAGTCTGGACAATTGGTTATCAATTGCTGTCTGGGGTATAATCTGGACAGTTGGTTATCAGTTGCTGTCTGTGGTATAATCTGGACAGTTGGTCAGTAGCTGTCTGGGGTATAATCTGGACAATTGGTTATCAATTGCTGTCTGGGGTATAATCTGTACACTTGGTTATCTGTTGCCATTCTAGAGTATAATCTAGATAATTGGTTATCAATTGCTGTCCGGAGTAAATCAGGACAATTTGTTATCAACTACTGTCCGGAGTATAATCTGGATAATTGGTTATCAATTACTGTCCGGAGTATAATCAGTTGATTATCAATTACTGTCCGGAGTAAATCAGGACAATTGGTTATCAACTACTGTCCTGAGTATAATCTGGACAATTGGTTATCAATTACTGTCCGGAGTATAATCAGTTGATTATCAATTACTGTCCGGAGTAAGTCGGGACAATTGGTTATCAATTACTGTCTGGAGTATGATCAGATCTGGGTAATTGGTTATCAGCTGCTGCTTGGAATATAACAGTAAGAAGAAACAGTGTAAACAGTGTTTATCCTTCTACTTTATTATATACATTAAATGTTAGCAAAAAAAATATGTCAGTTTTTAAACACAAAGTTCAAAATAAATATTTATAATGTTAATTGGGGCACACAATACAAAAAGTGTTTAGGACAAATATGAACATGTGCTTGCTTGTAGATAACTGTGTGCTTGAAGTATATGGACTCGATTCATATATTATTCATATAGAATCTACAGAGGTGTGTTTGGTTACGTACCCAGTTCATATAGTATCTACAGAAGTGTGTTTGATTATGTACATAAGTCGTATAGTATCTACAGAAGTGTGTTTGATTATGTACAGCCCCGTGTGGTTCTCAGGGGCCCCGTTTGGTCACGGGGCAAAGAATAGGGCCACTGCAGATCCCTTTGGAGGGGTAGGCAGAGGGGTAGAATCCCCCCAAATTCATGTTCATTTTATCATTTTTTGTTCATGTTCATTAAAGGTCTTCATCATGATCCCTGCATTGTTTCAGGTGCTATCTCGCTCGCATCAAAAGAGCAGTGGCAGAAAAACAATAACGTGGCTCCAGCGTAAATGGAGTTTCTACGATAGAACTTGCAGCAACTCTGCAGTTCAGGGCGAGACGGTTCTAGGCCCATTTTCCATATTTTATCTCGATGTACATGGAAGATGAGCCTGGCATGTTCATGCCTGATAGGCGCCATATAACCTTTTCATGTGTTGGTGCGCCTTAAAACCCCAATTCAATTGATTATGTACATAAGTCATATAGAATATACAGAGGTGTGTTTGATTATGTACACTATTTATTTACAATCTACAGGTGTATTTGATTATGTACATGATTCATATAGAATCTACAGAAGTGTGTTTGATTATGTACATAAATCATATAGAATATACAGAGGTGTGTTTGATTATGTACACGATTTATTTACAATCTACTGGTGTATTTGATTATGTACATGATTCATATAGAATCTACAGAAGTGTGTTTGATTATGTACATGATTCATATAGAATCTACAGGTGTGTTTGATTATGTACACGATTTATTTACAATCTACAGGTGTATTTGATTATGTACATGATTAATATAGAATCTACAGAAGTGTGTTTGATTATGTACATGATTCATATAGAATCTACAGGTGTGTTTGATTATGTACAGGATTTATTTACAATCTACAGGTGTGTTTGATTATGTACATGATTAATATAGAATCTACAGAGGTGTGTTTGATTAAGTATATGATTCATATAGAATATACAGAGGTGTGTTTGATTTGTATATGATTCATATAGAATCTACAGGTGTGTTTGATTATGTACCGTGTGGTTGCCGGGGGCCCTGTTTGGTCACAGGGCAAAGAGTACGGCCACTGCAGATCCCTTTGGAGGGGTAGGCAGACTGGTAAAATCCCCCCAAATTCATGTTCATTTTATCATTTTTTGTTCATGTTCATTAAAGGTCTTCATCATGATCCCTGCATTGTTTCAGGTGCTATCTCACTCGCATCAAAGAGCAGTGGCAGAAAAACAATAACGTGGCTCCAGCGTAAATGGAGTTTCTACGATAGAATTTGCAGCAACTCTGCAGTTCAGGGTGAGAAGGTTCTAGGCCCATTTTCCATATTTTATCACGATGTACATGGAAGATGAGCCTGGCATGTTCATGCCTTTTAGGCACCATATAACCTTTTCATGTGTTGGTGCGCCTTAAAACCCCAATTCAATTCAATTGATTATGTACATGATTCATTTAGAATCTACAGGTGTGTTTGATTATGTACATAATTCATATAGAATCTACAGGTGTGTTTGGTTTGGTCAAAACATGTACAAACATAAAATGTTATCATAATGTGTACAAACATTACATGGATGAGTGAGGAAGTGTATAAATGTTAAGTTTTGTCCATTTGTTATATAAGTACTGACATATGTAAATAAAATGGTTTTAATTCTTAAACACTTGGGTGTGTTTTCTTTTAACCATACACACATTATTTTAAACATCTGATTGGCGAACATGGATCACTTCTAGTTCTTTACTGGTAAGATTAAGATGCTTACTGACATATGACAATATTTATTTATTCGAAAGTCCTCCAGCCCAGTGTTTACTGTGACAATATTACAGTAAGAAGGCCTGCAGTAAAGTTTACTGTAACAATATTTGTTCCTCTATAAGGGAAATATTTGTTGCATCTGTAAGACATCCAAATATTTGTTCCTCTATAAGGGAAATATTTGTTGCATCTGTAAGACATCCACCCCAGTGTGTACTGTGACATTATGACAGTATTCGTTGATTTGCCGAACCACCAATCCAGTGTTTACTGTGACAATATGACACTATGTGTTCATTTACAAGGCCTCCAGCCCAGTGTTTACTGTGTCTGTGACAATATGACACTATGTGTTCATTTACAAGGCCTCCAGCCCAGTGTTTACTGTGTCTGTGACAATATGGCAATATTTGTTCATCTATGACATCCACCCCAGTGTGTACTGTGACATTATGACAGTATTCGTTAATTTACCGGGCCTCCAATCCAGTGTTTACTGTGCCAATATGACGCTATTTGTTCTTTTATAAGGACCTCCAGCCCAGTGTTTACTGTGACAGTATGACAATATGTGTTCTTTTATAAGGGCCTCCATTCCGTTCCATTGTTTTCTATTTAACAAAGTATGATATATTGTATTTATCCAGTATCCATACGGGCCCTAGTATTTTCCATACTGAGGCAATTACCAGAGCCCTGCGTGCTTTAAGGGTTTATTACATCAGAGAGTAAAGTATACAGGGAGGAGATACGGGCCGTTTTATGTTGTCGCGCATGTGTTTCACTACTGCGTGAAAATGACAACTTCCCGTTGTTGCGCGCGTGTGAAAAACAGCAAATTCTTATAAATTATTACACTTACAAAGTCAATAAAGGTGCGAAATGTAAACATAAGTATTATTTATTCACATTGTGTCCTCCGATACAGAGCGTGTATTTGTTTGCATGTATAAAAGCACATTTTACTCCGCCACTCGGCGCCAAATAAAAAATGGTGACTGTATATCTATTGCAAACGAGATACGAGACTACGGGTTATATAGGCATTAATAATAATAAAAAAAAGTGAATAGTAGACATAGTTATCTTTGTCAAAAAGGTAAATTCACGGTGGTGATTATAAGACAAAGCCTAAAAGGTATACTTTACTCCCTGATTACATCAGTCTTTACCATGAAGATTTTAAAGAGACACACGGCAGTTTTTAAGTGTTTATCAAAATTGAAATTGAAATTTTTTCCGTCTCATGTTAACGCAGGTTTAACTATATTATTGGTGCAATATTATCAATAGATAATAATATGCAAACATAATTCTCTTTATACTATTCTTATAATTAATATTAATGATTTTACAAATGCAAGTTACGTAGAAAAACTGACGGGACGCTGTGAGATTTTAAACAGTCGAGCCATATGCAGTTATAGGACTGTCCCGAGTTCTTCTGTTTATTGAGAATATAATTCATCCATGTAATTAACTGACCCCAGAGCAATAAAATACCAATTTTCGCACAGCAGATAGGCACATTTAGAAAAAATAGAAATAAGTTGGTGTAACAAAATTCTATCTGCAAATAGAGAAAATGCAACGTTTTAGCAAATTAGCTGGCATGTTAGGTGATTTATTGCCATTGTATTGACCTCATGCTGGGTATGCCGACACCAAGCTGATTATCATGTAACTTGAGCTGAGTAGTAACTACTACAGGTTTCGGGACAGTCCTATAACTGTATGTCCCTTTAAATACTTTTCTGCCAATTGTACTTGCACAAACCCAAAATAGTAATATTTGTTTGCCTTTGTTGGAATATGTAAATGCTGAAATGAGAGATGGTCCTAAAACCGTGTCATATGCATAAGAATGAGAACATAAAGCAGTATTCAACTTAACCTGTATTTAAATATTGCAACAAATTACAGAATACCTTTGTTAATGCATACTAATACGGCCGTCAGCATACACTTAGACACATTTAATTCAAACACCTAAAGCATATTAGAAATAAATAGAACAAACCGAATGAAGCCGAGAACTACCAATAACGCGGTATCATTCAATGAATTATGCAATATCAATACAATGTAACCAATACAGCGCCGTCATTAAATGCATTATTATGCAATATAACTACAAATGTTCCGGATAATGACCAATATATTTGATTTCAAAATCAAATTTTAAACTCGCCAATAATACCCGATGGCTTTTTTTCAGGGCGATTGTACTCTATTTGCGTTTGCAAAACACACTTCAATAGGAAAACAGTGTATTGTGGGTGTACAGAATCATTGATAATAAAGAACAATTTTCTGTTAAAATCCAATTTTCTCAGCTTATGTATTTTAGATTATTTTAAAGTGTTCCCGGTTTGAAGATATATAAGCATACATTTATGCAGCGGTGAAATAAGTTATAATATGTATATGACTAAGTGCAACACCTCTCAGAGAACAAAAAGCTTTACTACCTGAATGAAGTGCGTTTTTGAAATGAAAAAATCACAAGTTGTCACAATAAACTGAGATATAAATATTGGCTGTTGTAACAAATGTTTGGGACAAAAGTCAAAATGAAATCATAAATAAGTTATAACTTGTTAAAGTTTGACACTTCTAAGGATCAGGGCTTTATATGATTATCATCCCAGTAAGGCTACAATGAAATCACGTAAATATTGGGACAAAAAAACTATTGAAAAACTCAGTTATAGGACAATTATTTCAGAAATTTTGCTATCGTACAACTATATGGTAAATCTAAATCAGAAACTAAATATTTTCCTTTCATTTTAAATGTAAATGGTTAACCATTCTGTACCCCCACATCCACTCTAGCTGTTAAACACCATGCCGCCGTTTATATACGGGACTAGTTGGACCGAATAAAGCTTCAGAATAAAGCTTGCCGCCGTATATAATATGCTATAGTAACATGTATTTATTGTAACGATTGTACATATAATTATAACGATTGTACATATAATTATAACGATTGTACATATAATTATAACGAGTGTACATATTTTAGTTTAACGACATTGCGTTGTAAACCTTCGCCTCTCACCGCTGCGGGTTCGAAACCCACTGGGAGCTCGACTTGTAAGTGAGGAAGAGTCGATTCTTACGGATGGCGGGAGGTGAACAATACTGGTTCTACCCACGAAATCTGAGTGGTCTGCCTCCATCACAAAAAAAATCGACCGTCATATTTAACCTTGCATGTGTTGAAATTGACGTAAAACACCATACAAAACAAACAAAACAAAAAACATACTTTAGTAGGGCACTGCACCCATTCCATTTATTCACGTACGGCATTGTGTTTTGTTTTATTCGTCTGTTGCCACTGTCTATTGTGCTATATGTTTGTTTAAAGTAGCTATCCCGCCAACAACAGTCACATTTTGCAACATTTGTACACCGTTCCTAAACCTATTATCGACCAGGTATATATACATTTTATATACCTATTTTGAGAATTCAAACTTTATATGGCTTTAAGCAGCCAGGCCGAACACCAAAGCTGGATCGTCGAATTAAGAGTTACCACCTCATAATTCATTTAACGCATATTATTATTATTAATCGCGGGTACTTTAAAACAACTTTTAAAATACCGATACTTTTAATCTTCACATTTGCCTTATTATATGACCTGAACACCTACCTGGCCAGAATTTTGTAATGTCGTTATTTGGAGGGTTAGTTTCTTTAAGTGCACTCCCTGGTGAAAACTTTTTTTTAAGGTGAAAGCGCCAGGATGATGAGTTAATGTTTGGTTGATGATATGTTCACATGTTTATATTTAAATGTTTATTAATTCGAGCTAAGATTTGTGTATTTGGTACACGAACGTTAATTTTACCATGGGCCTGAAACAGTAGAAATCGCCAGTAAGTATATCTACGTATTATGTTTTCCGGTTGACTTTCTTAATGCACGAACACCAACAATCTCTACCCAGAGTCTTTACATTCACTTTGTCAACTTCAAAGAAAGTAGGGCGAACGCTTAAGTCACGTGATTATTAAAAAAAAATTATGACGATGTTTATAATAAATCCTTTTGCGTGATCCGCAAAGATAAAATATAGACATATATTCAATATTTTCAACTGTTTTTCTACGAGTTATTTTTTTTTATAGTAATTTTCTGCTATCGAGCTTCGGTTTGAAATGTTTACATATGTGGAGACCTAAGTACGTATTGTTTTGGTAGTGAAATAGTCCCGATTAAAACTAAATTGTTTTTCATGCATTATTTCAAATCTTGCAACATCTAATTTGCAGACATTCTGAAAATTATATTTTACACAAGAAATAAATAAGTTTCAGGCAAAAATATTCCAATTTAACAGGTTTTACCAAAATCTTGTAATTTAGTAGTATGCAGAGGTAAACGATCCGATAAGTATGCAGAGGTATACGATCAGATAAGTATGCAGAGGTATACGATCAGATAAGTATGCAGGTATACGATCAGATAAGTATTCAGAGGTATACGATCAGATAAGTATGCAGGTATACGATCAGATAAGTATGCAGAGGTATACGATCAGATAAGTATGCAGAGGTATAAGATCAGATAAGTATGCAGAGGTATACGATCAGATAAGTATGCAGAGGTATACGATCAGATAAGTATGCAGGTATACGATCAGATAAGTATGCAGAGGTATACGATCAGATAAGTATGCAGAGGTATACGATCAGATAAGTATGCAGAGGTATACGATCAGATAAGTATGCAGAGGTATACGATCAGATAAGTATGCAGGTATACGATCCGATAAGTATGCAGAGGTATACGATCAGATAAGTATGCAGAGGTATACGATCAGATACGTATGCAGAGGTATACGATCAGATAAGTATGCAGGTATACGATCAGATAAGTATGCAGAGGTATAGGATCAGATAAGTATGCAGAGGTATACGATCAGATAAGTATGCAGAGGTATACGATCAGATAAGTATGCAGGTATACGATCAGATAAGTATGCAGAGGTATACGATCAGATAAGTATGCAGGTATACGATCAGATAAGTATGCAGAGGTATACGATCAGATAAGTATGCAGAGGTATACGATCAGATAAGTATGCAGGTATACGATCAGATAAGTATGCAGAGGTATATGATCAGATAAGTATGCAGGTATACGATCAGATAAGTATGCAGAGGTATATGATCAGATAAGTATGCAGAGGTATACGATCAGATACGTATGCAGAGGTATACGATCAGATAAGTATGCAGGTATACGATCAGATAAGTATGCAGAGGTATAGGATCAGATAAGTATGCAGAGGTATACGATCAGATAAGTATGCAGAGGTATACGATCAGATAAGTATGCAGAGGTATACGATCAGATAAGTATGCAGGTATACGATCAGATAAGTATGCAGATGTATACGATCAGATAAGTATGCAGGTATACGATCAGATAAGTATGCAGAGGTATATGATCAGATAAGTATGCAGAGGTATACGATCAGATAAGTATGCAGGTATACGATCAGATAAGTATGCAGAGGTATATGATCAGATAAGTATGCAGGTATACGATCAGATAAGTATGCAGAGGTATATGATCAGATAAGTATGCAGAGGTATATGATCAGATAAGTATGCAGAGGTATACGATCAGATAAGTATGCAGGTATACGATCAGATAAGTATGCAGAGGTATATGATCAGATAAGTATGCAGAGGTATATGATCAGATAAGTATGCAGGTATACGATCAGATAAGTATGCAGAGGTATATGATCAGATAAGTATGCAGAGGTATATGATCAGATAAGTATGCAGGTATACGATCAGATAAGTATGCAGAGGTATATGATCAGATAAGTATGCAGAGGTATATGATCAGATAACAAGATAAGATAAGAATATTTTATTATAGTGAAATTGTGTTATGTACAAACATATCAAATTAAAGTTATATTACAACACTCGGCCGCATTGGGTCTACAAGTCACCTTAAATGGAATATTATAATAAATACATAAACACATATTAAACAGCTAGATATAAATACATGTATAGTGATAATGTATTAAGTTTAAACTCTGTAAGCATACGGTGTATGACTAGTATACAGAAGTACAAGTTCTAAACAAGCATGTTTTTTGTTGTTGTTTTTTTCTGTCTTTTACATAGATAAAAAGTATATACGCGTATATACAATTTACGCACTTGTACATATACATACACATATTCATACGTACGCACGCACACAACTACGCTCATTTGTACGTACAAACACACAAACTCACACGCACACACACACACACACACACACACACAATGACAATGGAAACACTACATGTTTACAATGAAATCAATGAAATGTTGTACGTGTACAACAAGTACATTTACATTGTGGTAATATATGTGTTCAGTTGTAAATATACAGTTTTCTGCGTAACATAGCACATACAGTGAATTTTGCAATATACGCATAATGACCGTACGTATGCCACTTTTTGTAAGTCTAAGAAAGAGTGAAAATAACTCCGTGTCTCATAAGCCTTAATTAAAAAATGTTGCCTAAGGTCTTCATATTTCCAACATTTTAACAAAAAAATGTATTTCATCTTCTATATCTTTTATGCGTAGAGATTACCCAACCCATATCGCCAGTAAACGCTAAAATTGGACAAAATCAATGCACACCCAAAAAATATCGATTTGAATTGAAATGAATGTTGTTTAACGGCTCATCAACATAGTATATAAATATCACATCCCATGGAGGGTGATAGAACATATTGTCAACCCGAGATTGGTAATGTCCACCGAGGCTTTAGCCGAGGTGGACATTACCACATCGAGGGTTGACAATATGTTTTATTATACCTCACTCAAAATTCTCTATGTAATTTCCCCATTCCCGATCAGTCAACAATTGGTAATGTTTCATGGTAATGTTTCATGGCATGAAACATTATCTCGTGCATACCGATCATTATCTCGTGCATTACCGATCAGTCAACAATTGGTAATGTTTCATGGTAATGTTTCATGGCATGAAACATTAAATCTTGAAAATTTGTTTCAAGTTCTTTATTGTTGTTAATAAAAAATAATTGCTGATTAAATGAATTTTGATGTTTGGTATAATAAAATAAATATCACATCCCATGGAGGGTGATAGAACATATTGTCAACCCTCGATGTGGTAATGTCCACCTCGGCTAAAGCCTCGGTGGACATTACCAATCTCGGGTTGACAATATGTTCTATCACCCTCCATGGAATGTGATATTTATATACTATCACCCTCCATGGGATGTGATATTTATTTTATTATACCAAACATCAAAATTCATTTAATCAGCAATTATTTTTTATTAACAACAATAAAGAACTTGAAACAAATTTTCAAGATTTAATGTTTCATGCCATGAAACATTACCATGAAACATTACCAATTGTTGACTGATCGGTAATGCACGAGATAATGATCGGTATGCACGAGATAATGTTTCATGCCATGAAACATTACCATGAAACATTACCAATTGTTGACTGATCGGGAATGGGGAAATTACATAGAGAATTTTGAGTGAGGTATAATAATATAGGTTATTTAGAGCCGCCCCAGAGAGAGGGGAAGGATACATAGGAATCCGGGAACTTGCCCTACTCTTATTATCCCAAAAATATCGAATAGCTCGATTTTAAATCATGTCGATTTTATTGAAACATACAGAGGAACAATAATCCAGAACGGGTACCACACATGAGTAATACAGAGGAACAATAATCCAGAACGGGTACCACACATGAGTAATACAGAGGAACAATAATCCAGAACGGGTACCACACATGAGTAATACAGAGGAACAATAATCCAGAACGGGTACCACACATGAGTAATACAGAGGAACAATTATCCAGAACGGGTACCACACATGAGTAATACAGAGGAACAATAATCCAGAACGGGTACCACACATGAGTAATACAGAGGAACAATAATCCAGAACGGGTACCACACATGAGTAATACAGAGGAACAATAATCCAGAACGGAACAATCCAGAACGGGTACCACACATGAGTAATACAGAGAAACAATACTCCAGAACGGGTACCACACATGAGTAATACAGAGAACAATAATCCAGAACGGGGTACCACACATTAGTAATACAGAGGAACACAAATCCAGAACGGGTACCACACATGAGTAATACAGAGGAACAATAATCCAGAACGGGTACCACACATGAGTAATACAGAGGAACAATAATCCAGAACGGGTACCACACATGAGTAATACAGAGGAACAATAATCCAGAACGGAACAATCCAGAACGGGTACCACACATGAGTAATACAACTGAGTATACGTTTCATAACCGACATCTTTGTGGTTCTGTATTTTTTAAATTGCTTTACCGCCGCTTGTGACAGTATTTCTGCAATCTGTAAAAAATCAAAATGTTCATATAGATGCACTCTAAGGTATCTATAGACAGACGTATATTCAACAATTTGATTTCCCAGTTTGAATTCAAATTCACTGCGAGGTTTGTCTTTGTTTCTAAAATGCATAACATTTGATTTAGAGTAATTAATCATTAGACGCCATTTACGACACCACTCATGGACGCAAGCATTTTCTGCATATCATTTTCATTTTCAGAAAGTAATAAAATATCGCCTGCATACAGTAAACAACAAATATTTGTATCATCAAATCTGATACCTATGTTAAGTGAAATCAACCCATCAATAAGGTCATTGATAAAATATGCGAAGACTGTCGGCGAGCTACTGTCACCCTGACAGTGCAAGGAACCAGTCAGATAGAAAGCCGTTCAATTTAACACATGAGAGGGTGTTAGATAACACGGCTTTTAACGAATTATAAAATTTACCGTTAATGCCATTTGATAATAATTTGTATAGTAGAACATTTCTATTGATAAAATCGAACGCCTTTTGTAAATCGATAAAAGTTGCAAATGTTTCCTTTTTGTGTGAAAGTCTATTTCGAATAAGCGTACTTATAGCAAAAAGCGTGATCTTCGCACGACCGCTTTGGGCGAAACCCATTTTGCTCCTCGGCTAATTTAACTTCATCTTCAAGTTACTTTAAAAGTCTGTTGTTTAGCACTACTGAATAGAGCTTACTTACTACAAGTAAGTACTTACTACCGGTATCAAGCTGATGCCACGATATTTCAAAGGTATTCGTTTATCTTTAGTAACATCTTTGGGTATAGGTGTTATCATTGCTTTTCGTCATATGCTTGGTATAATGCCAGTCTCGAAAGAATAAATTAGAAAGAGCATGTACATAGGGAATTTTTATCGATTTCTATACTTTTACCCCTTTAACACACTCAACCTCTTCACGCATGATCAGCGTATTGAGAGATCGATTTTCTTCAAACAGAGGATCCAACATGTGATCCTCCAAAAATTGTTTTTGATTTAAAATATCTCCGTAAAACTGATTATCAAAATTACATAATTTGCATCCGGGTTATACAAGTTTTGGAAGTCATTTGACCTTTGCCACCTCTAAGGAATGGTATGTTTGCGTTTAGGCCCTAGATGTTTTATATGTTCCCAAAAGGATATTGGATTATCCAATATCCGTGCACGCCGCCTCAATATAGATCGATAAGGAACGTTTATATTGTCTATCCGCCGTCCTTAAGGTTTTGTCAAAACTATTTCTCGAGTTCTTATATACATCTCTTAGACGATTCCTTGTATGTCTATCACCATGCAACTGAAGAAACTCTCTTTCCTTTTTACGTTCCACATAGTTTCCAAATTATCATTCCAATAGGGTTTAAGCGTTTTATAGCGCTGACGCGTCTTTTTTGAACAATCAAAGGAGTACGATGGCCCATTTGGCTCACATTTACTTCACTTCTATTTCTTGACTTCCTGCATTCCGCATTCCGAATTCCGCATTTAGAAGTAGGTAGTAAGATAATTATAATAATAATAATAATAATAATAATAATAATAATTTATGCGTGCACGTGTATG